>JAKOGI010000042.1:105000-505000 GCA_029747015.1 Carnegiea gigantea
GTCCTTTTTCAATGTATTTTATCATTTACTTCACATTATACATCATAGTGCTACTTTCGATTTTTCTCTCCTTTTTCTCTTCCTTTTAGGCCCTTATTTAACTTTTGCTTGCTAATTTCACTTCTTCCACTCTTGGCACATCATATTTAGTATCATAGGTCTTGGCTAACAATCCTTGCTAAAGCTTCTGACCCTAAACACAACCCTGTAGCCAAAACACACACCAAACCACAAAAAACCTAGTTATATTTTTTTCACCATTAGTGGAAGTATGTCTTTGTTGGACAGACTTGAGGCGCTGATGAAGAACTATGAAGGCATGAAAACCAAAATGAGTATTCAAGAAGGGAACTTACTAAATCCATTATAAGCAAGGGACGAAACCTCAATGGTACTTCTTCTAACTCAACCGAATTCATCTATAAAAAAGAAGATGAGGATAATAACCCTTAACCTTCCTCAAGTAAGGACGAACGTAGGGGACTAAAGACACATCAAATGCCTCCCACCTATTCCTAGAATGGATCCAAATTGTGAAGAAGATCTTTGAGTACAAAGATTGCTCGAGGATAATAAGGTGAAGCTTGTAGCCTCTAAGCTAAGGAAATATGCATCCTTATAGCACGAAAATGTGGTCAAGGAAAGGGCTAACAAGGGAAAATCGATTATCAGAAGTTAGGAGAAGATGAGAACCAAGCCTAAGGATTCATCCTTCCTACCTCCAAGATGGCTACTCTGAGCTTCACGTCCTTTAACAAGGAAGCATAAGTGTAGAAGAATACACTAGGGAGTTTGAAAAACTCCTCATTAAATGTGACATTCAAGAGAGGAAAGATCAAACTATTGTGAGATACTTGGGTGGCCTTCGTTCAAGGTATGCTATTGTTAGCTGAACTCCAACAGTACTTATGTTTTCATGATGTTTGTGTCCTTGCACAACGAGTTAAGCAGCAAAAGAAAGCTAAGCCTTTTGAGAAATATCCTCCCAAACTTCAATTTGCGACTCTATGGTACCCTAGATTTTATGGAAATACTTTTTAAGGGACAACTTTTTTAGCATGTATTCCTAAGTACCTACTATTTTGGGTGAATTATTAGCAGGGGTCGCTATTTTACAAAATAGTTACTTTTTGAAGTTTTCCTTTGAAACTTAGTCCCCTAAACTTTCTAAATGTTCTATTTTCGCCCAATGAGGTTCAAAGTGCAAATACTTAGGTTTTTAGGGATTTTTAATAGAACTAAGATTATATTTTTATTTTGACTTCTTAAAATAACTGTACTACTAATAGTTATCACAATCTACTACTTAATCATAAATATTATATTTTCTATCATTAACTGCCCACCATGCATAGAAAAATAATTAAAACTTAGAGAGTTTTAACTATTATCTGAACTTAGTCGGTGCTGTATTCCGACGTTCCTCTAGCATCTAGTTTACAGAGATTGCTAATCTCAACCCCACCTTCCTTAGATTAGGGACAGCATAGATCTGTTTCATTTCTTACCTCGAACCGTAGTCACTAATCAAGTTTTATAGTTTTTAAAAGAATAATGAGACTTTAATCAAGAAATTATAATATGTAAGACATAAGGTTCAATTGAATAACCTTCCCTATTGGGAGACTTCTTTTATTGAAAGCTCGAAAGTTGAGATATTACAATGGAAAGCTTGAAGTGGGACTTAAGCTAGGATCATTAGAGATGCTTGCTCATAGAGAAATGAAGAATCCTGATTTCTCTTTCGCTCAAGAATGCTCAAATGATCTTGTCCCTTCTCAGCATTCGACCTCTCCTTATATAGAGGGGATGGGGGTACATAGGATGCCTTATTGGCTATAGTACATATTGGTTGTACACATGGCTACAGTTACGTTCACATGGCTATAGTACGCTGCCTTATTTTATAGACTTGACACTTGTCAAAATAGTACAATGATAGAGCAACCACTTTTCAGAACCTTTTAATGTTGACAAGACTAGTCATCATTATTGAGATTCTGCATTCCTTTATCTCTAACAATATCTTCCAGACCATCAGAATCTAGATAATCATCAAAATCTTCATCAAATTGAAGATGCTCTGTGTCCCATTTCCCAAACAATTCAAGAAGACATTTCTTTACTTTTTCTGATAAGAATTTTCTAGCTCCAATATCAAATAGATAATCAAAAACATCTTCTGAATCAACTCCTTCTACATTCATGTATTCGATAAACTCATCATGATTAGCTAAAGTAGTGTTTCCCCAATGCATTAGTGTCTTTTCTCATTGAATCAATCTCCAACTTTTAAGATAAGTATTGTAAAACCCAATTGCTTATGCTAAAGCAGGATCAGTAACTAATTCTCGTTGTTTTAGATTCCATTCTTATCGTTGATTATTGGGGTCATCGAAATCAACTATCTAAATAAGATAATGAGCCGGTTTGGCTTTTCCATTTTCATACTCGATTACAGCACAATGTACTCCCACATATAGGCATCGATTATTTGGGATATTTGTTGGACTATCAGGAGATGTTAGATTCCAATGGATCCTTCTAAACATGCATTGTTAAAACTTAGTTAATTTTGAGAAAAATGGGTACTTTGGATCTGGGAATTCCATAAAATAAACCACCATCCCATACTCCTAGGCTTTAATGACGGGGTAATCTGGAGAAATTGAATTTGTTGGAAAACTAACACCACTAACTCAAGACCTATCGGAAAAGCAGATCGTTGTACTCTAAGACTCCCAAATGTCACATGAATAATTTTGATAATAGTCTATACAGGCTGCATACCATTTATTGAACCATTTTTCTTGAACATGAGAGCTTATTTTTTCTTGGATTTCATAAGGACACCATAGGTAGTTAACTTCTAACTCTAGAAGGGAAAATCTTTAGGCTATTAGGTAGATAGAAGATAGCAGACCAAATGTGATCGACTTTTTGTATAGAATTCCAAGTTATTTGTAAGGACTTTACTGGAAGGAGAGACCGTTTCTAATAATAATGGCATTTTATTATGGATTTCCTCATTTTTTGGCAGGAGTTTTGCTCTAATGATCACAATTGGCGAGTTATCGAGTTAAACTATCTGCTAGAGAATTCTTCGATCCCTATATATGTTCAATAGAAAGGAAAACTGGTTAAGCCATGATTGCCAACGCAAGAGTCGCCTTTGCACTTGCATATTTGATAAATTCTCTTTCACAAAACCAAGTATTCCTTTGCAATCAGTTTGAAAAAGAAAAGGTTTTGGCGCTAAAAAGATTAAGAACTTTCTAATTCCCATTATGACTGCAAGGATTTCTTTTTCCATCGTGTGATCGTTATATTCTACCTTATTAAAATTTCCGCTGCAACATTTGCATAGTTTTTATCCTTCTTTGATTTTGTGTACTCCATTCCAATGCTCATTGATGGGCCCTAGCTCAAAGAATTAAATCATTGCCTTTATTAATCAAATAAAAAATAGGAAGACTTTGACACATCTTTTGAAGTTTTGAATAATCTTCTAATCACTAGGGGTCTATGTCCAACTTACTTCTTTCTTGAGTTTTGACTGCAATGGCTTTCTTAGTTTAGCTAAATCTTTAATGAAATCTAAAGCATAGGTAAGGCATCTAAGAAACCTTTCTAACTGCTTCCAATCTTCATTCTTTTCAAGGAAATTCTCTATTTTTCTAGAGTATGTTTTTGTAGGATGATTTGTCCAGCTTTTATCTCTAGGCCTAAGAACTCAATTTCTTGGCATAAATGCACTTGCTCATACTAAGTATAATACCATGATGAATGCATCTTTGGGTAACAGCTAGGACATTATCTTTGTGCTGTTCCATGGTTTTAAAGATGTTATCATCAATGTAAACCAGGCAACAGTGATTAAGATCTTTGAAGATGTTATCCATTCTTCTTTGGAATATTTGAGGTGTATTTTTAAGACCAAATAGCATTACTATCCATTCATAATGTGCTTGTGGGGCACCAAATATAGTTAAAGGAATGCTTTCTTCATCTATTTTTATCTACCAATATTCGCTTTTGCAATCCATTTTTGAGAACGAAGATGCTCCATGAATTCTATTTAAAATGACTATTTTGTTAGGAATATAATAACCATCAAAGACATTATTTTAATTAAGCTTTTTATAATTGATTACCATTCTTGCTTTTCCTCCTTTTTTCTTCTATATGATTTCTTATCATTAAAGCGAGACTGGTGTGACGACCCTTGCTGTTCCTGAATAATCTTTTACCCAGAAGTTCTTTGATTTGTTTACCAAGTTCCTAGATGTCCTGATGTGTATACGCCATTCGTTTGACTCGAATAATAGTATTAGGATTTAACGAAGTAATTTTTGCAAATGTCTTATCTTTATCCTAAAATTTTAGCGAATTATCATAATAGAGTTCCTTGCATAATTGCTCTTGTTGTTTAGCAATCTACTCTTTAATAGATAACTCAAGTGACGAGATTGTTAGTGCTATCTCACCTTGTGCAAGAATTACCTTCTTACCACGCTAACTGCATGCAAATTCAATTTTCTGATGAGTGTAAGCCTTACTTAATTTTTCAATAGGAATTGAGTGACCATTGATTGTGAATATCATTTGATTTATGGGAAGGTGGACTTTTTGTAGATCACGTCTTTTTGAATTATGGGAAGGACCCCATCTCCTTCGACTTCCTTGTTATCATTATCTACAACAAACTCTTCTTGCTGGAGGTCACCAAGACTAATTGAGCTACTTTCCATCTTATGATTTATTTCTTCATAATTACTTTCTTCATATTCATTGTCCAGTATAATTTCAACATTCCCTTTTTTGTTATTTAGGGCCAGGTGAAGTTTCTCATCTTCACTAATTTCAACATAATCTAGGCTATCCAAGGTTTCAATAAGCGTGTTATGCTTCCTATTTTTGAATTCATTAGCATAATGTTCTACTTCTCCGCATGTCCAGCATTCACATCTGTTTTCCCCTGCAAGGCAATAAGTTGCTTTCCTAAAAAATCTACGTTTTTTAGGACTTGGTTTGTTATAATATTTTTTTTCTATATTTCTCTCACATTTGCTTAGTAAAGCTCTTTTTCACATAAAATTTCCCTTTTCTTCTCCTTTCAGGTTCCTTTCCCCCATTGATGAGGTGAATCCCAACAAGTTAGGAATTGTTTCTTAATTTTCTTTTGCTTTTGGAGACCAAGATATTGATTATTAATCGATTTTCTTAAATATGAAATTCTTGAACCAAGGGTATCAATGACATCTGCTCGTTCAAGCCATGCAATGTAGTTTCATTAATTATGGAATTTATCAGATATGGTAATTTGTCATAAAACATACCAAGATTAGTTTAACTATGGCTAATTTTATAATAATATTGACTAAATTCAGTAATATAATTTTTTAGATACCATAATTCTATATTATAAATTGTAGCTGGTGTTTCCATCATTTTTAATGTATTTTTGCCGTCTTCATTTAATGAATCATACCAGTCAGCTATAGGGCTAGAAAAATTATGTTTGATGTAATTTAGGAATTTTACAGCAGTCCATGTATTATTTAGGTTTAAGACACTATTCATGCGTGTTTTCCAATGCCCAAGTATTTATTATCTATTACCAGCTCCATCTATGTTTAAGATGTATCCTATTTGACTAATTGGAGTAAGGCCAACATCTTCGAAGGTTGTAGTTTTTCTTGAGATGAACTCGAAGGAAAAATTGGTTTTATGTCCTGCTAGAACGTACCTAGGTCTTATAAAATGGGTATTTCTTCTATAAGGTTCACCAAATTCTTCAAGTCAAGAATAATATTGTTAACCAGATTGGCCTCTATTTCAACTAATTTGAGTTCTCCTCCAATTTCATTAATCTCATCTTCAACAGTGATTTAACTATATTTTCTATCTAGTTTTCTCATAATTTCTTCTAAAGGTATAACATTAAGATCTTTTAGCTTGATTAGATTCATCTACTGATATACTTCTTCTTCTAATTGGACATTATTAGTCTTTTTATTATCATCAGATAACACGTCATGTTTATCACTAATTGCGCACATGATCTTGTTTAATTCTTCTGGATTTTGTTCTTTCTCGAACACGTTATGTAGTTCTCTAAGATTATACTGTTTACACTCCTTCCTCTTCTTCTTTTTATGCTTTTTCTACTGATTTTTCTTTTGATTTTCCTCGTACTTCTTTTTGAATTTTTAATATCATGCAAAGGAAATAGATTTTTGTTTTTTGGGTTTGGGAAGGATATCTTTGCTGAAATGGAGTACCAATACTTCAAGTAGATTTTCCGCTATGTCTAGCTTCGTTAAGTAGAGAAAGGTGAAGATAACTACTTCTTAAGCTCCTCGACTTGAGTCTTAATTTTAGTGAGTTATACTCTTAATTCCAAAACTATATTAGTAATATAGTTTAATTGGGGTGCTACTGAATAAATTCCTTCTTTTAAGTGAACCATGTGTGAATAATTCGGACCAAGGCAAGCATGTGATGATTCAAGCATTGATCAGAGTTAATTAGCTTAATTAATCATTTATTAGCTTAATAATTTTAAATAATTTTGGCCTTGTGGCTCTGACACTAGTTGAAAGGGCTTCGAGTAGTACTTGTAAGAAAAATTATACATGCACAAATTTTAGATTTCTGAAAGTAAGTTTTTAAGGATTAAGGTTAAAAATGCAAATATAAAAACTTCAAGGTCTAAGATAGAAATGCAAACAGTGAATGGTCCTCTTAAGCTAGTTTCCACAGAATATTGACAATTTTAAATATATTCTAACAACATGGTCCCCTAATTATGATTTTCACACAAAGCAGGGTATCTAGCAATGATATTTCCCCCAAACTTCCCCGAACCAAGATCTCACCTTTTAACAAGGGGAGTTTTCAACTTCCACTCAAGCCTACTACCTCCTCTTCCTCTCAACCCCCAAAGAATCGGCCCCCACAAAACAAATCCCCTCCTAGTTTCAACTTAAATAGGAGGTGTTATAAGTGCCAAGGCCCAAGCCATATAGCCTCTGAATGTCCAAATCATAGGGTTATTACCTTGGTCAAGTGTAAGGAGGCTCACACAGAGGAAGAAGAGTAAGACAAGAACCTTTGCCTTCTGGAGGAAGTATTATAGAAGAGGTGAATGAGGGAAAGTTACTAGTTTTAAGGAGGACTTTGAATGGACTTAAGAGTAACCAAGATGAACAAAGAGAGAATACCTTTCACCCAAGGCATATGGTCAAGGAGAATGTGTGCTCTCTTATGATTGATAGTGGGACTTGTACCAACGTAGCATCTTCAAGCATAGTGGAGAAACCAATCTAGAAGCTTCGGGTCTTCCTCACCCCTACAACATCCAATGACTTAACTAAGATAAAGGTCTTCAAGTCAACTCTAAATGTCTAATTTCATTTAGTATTGACAAGAATTATCATGATGAGCTTTGATGTGACATTATACCGATGGATGCTGGCCACATCTTATTGGGGAGATCTTGGTTGTTTGATGCAAGGGTTATATATGATGGGTACTTGAACACTTACTCATTCACCACAGATGGAAAGAAGAGAACCTTAGCCCCACTCTCCCCCTCCCAAATCACAAAAGCCAAATCACAAAAGAGCCTTAACTAAATCGATTTGCTTCTTACCCCAAGAGAACCATTTCTTAAGGCCTTATGAGTTTAGGGCCTTTAGATACTAGCACCCTTAAGGAGTCTGAAGCCAACCCTTTACCAATTTACCCCTTGGCCACTTCCTTACTTTAACAATATTTCATGTCTTCCGGAAGTAGATACCTTACAACATACCTCAACAAAGAAACATCCAACACTATATTGACGTCATTCCCAGATCTATACTCGCAAATAAACTTTCTTATAGAGTGAACCCGTTAGAAACCATAGTATTCCAAAGGTAAGTTAAGGACTTAATTTCCAAGGGCCTTGTGACAGAAAGCCTTAGCCCATTTATTGTACCCTCCCTCCCTCCTAATGCCTAAGAAAGATAGCTCTATGAGGTTGTGTGTGGATAGTCATGCCATAAATAAAGTCACCATAAAATATAGGCATTCCATGCCAAGGCTAGAGCACATGTTGGATGAACTTTATGGTTCTAAGGTATTTTCAAAAGTTGATTTGAGAACTAGCTGCTATCAAATTTGGATGGGGGAAGGGGCTAAATGAAAGTCTGCATTTAAAACCAAAGGGGTTGTGTGACTGGACAGTCATGTAATTCTACCTTTCTAATGCCCCTAGTTCATGAGGTTAATAAACCAAATGTTTAGGCCATTCATTGAGCACTTTGTGGTGGTTTACTTTAATGATGTCTTGGTTTATAACCAAAGTGAAAAAGAGCATCTTAAACATGTTACTCAAGTGATAAAGGTCCTTAAAAAGGAGAAACTCTATGGCAACTTGAAAAAGTGCTCCTTTTTCACCCTTTTCACTCAAGAAGTGACCTTCTTAGGTTACATAGTCACGACTTATGGGATCAAGGTGGATGAAAGCAAAGTTGAGGTAATCTGATCATGTCCTAATCTAACAAGCATTCATGATATTCGAAGTTTTCATAGGCTAGCCTTCTTTTATAAGTAGTTAATTAGGGACTTCAGCACCATGAAGGCACCTATGACTAAGGTTCTCAAGGGAACTTCATTCAAGTGGAATCTAAAAGCTCAACAAGCCTTTGAAGATATCAAAAGAAAGCTCATTCAAGCCCCAATGTTAGCCTTACCATGCTTTGAAAAGATCTTTGAAGTGGAGTGTGATTTTTTTAAAGCTGGGATTGGTGGAATTCTTACTTAAGAAGGCTGCCCATTGCCAACTTTGGTGAGAAATTGTGTGATTCTAAGAGGAAGTGTTCCACCTATGACAAGTAATTCTATAACATCATTTGGTCACTTGAGTATTGGAGTCATTACTTAGTTGGAAATAAGTTGATTCAGTCACTCCCTTCATAAAGCTCTTAAGTACATTCAGGGGGGGAAAAACCTCAACACTCGTCATACCAAATGGTTCAAGTATCTCTAAACCTTCCACTTCACAATTGAGAAATAGTTTAGGAATCCCAATGCTCTTTCAAGGGGATACCAACTTTTTTTTCTAATTAGATGTTTATGTTCTTGGATTTGAGCAATTAAAGTCACTTTATGATGATGATAGACTTCTGAGAGGTATTTAAAGAGTGTCAAAGGCAGCCCAGGGAGAGTTCCTAGTTCAAAAGGCTTCTTAATCAAGGGCGCTTGACTTTGTGTGCCTAGTTGTGGCATATGGGAGCTCTTGGTCCATAAGGTTCATGAAGGGTCCTTGGCTGGCCATTTCGGTGAGTAGAAGTCCCTTATTGATTTATCACATGAGGACAAAAGAGCTCATGTTCAAAGGGGATGAACGAGCTCAATGGCGTGTGGAGTGAAGAGGAATGGCGAGACTGGAAAAGGTACAAGAAAAAAGAAAACTGGAAATCGATAAAACTTAAATGATTCTTAGATATAAATTTCACCACCAAGAACTATTTTAGGGCCCTTGATCTTTAATTAGGATACATATTTCACCACCTAATTTAGATCAAGACTCACTTGAACACGACCGTACTTAGCCTAAGTAAGGATAAGCAAGTAGAGAATTTACGGTAACAGATACTAAGGAGTTAAACTCAACTTTAGATTTCAATTCAACAACACTAAGTGCAAAATGAGCTCTCGGACTACTTATAACGCACGCCCAAGGTCTTTCTCCCCTTCACTAGGTAACCCTTAAGGGGTTTACAAAATGATTAGGAAATCTCCAATGCTTGCTTACTTAATCGAATTACAATGCATGTCGTTTTAACTAAGCTAATCACGAATAATGAGTCTAGTAACTAACAAAAGTGATTAACTAAACTCATTCTTAATGGATCAAAGCTACTTAGTCGTGATTTCCTTGCCTAGAAGGTTTGCTTATACGGTTGCCGCCTTAGATGCATAGTGGACGATTGTTAGCATACAAAATGACAGATTCTCCTTGGTCCATGTCATGCTTTCTATCTAGATGAGTCATAGGATGACTAAGCTTCTCGAAACACTTAAACAAGTACAAGGGCTACTGAAGAAAACCCTCTCAAGAGGGTAAACCACCCCGCTAAGCAAAGTGCCTGCCTAGGAGCCATCCTTCCTCGGTTTTACTCCACTTCTTTGTCTCCCCATTTGATGAGTAATGTGGGGTTTCCTTCCATGGGGGGAGGCCTCAAGAAGTCAGGAATCCCCCCTATCTAGAAATCTGTATTAACACATCATTAGGAGCCCTAAGTAGCCGTCTTAACCTAACCGTGCAAGATTAGTCACAAACTGGTAGCTTGGCTATTTTGGGTTAGACTGTATAACTCGGACTCTTTTTTGTGGGCTTCTTTTGACATTCTTGGTTACTAGACATCCTAAACTAACTTATCAAAAAAGAATTACATAATTTAGACATTGCTCAGTCCATGAAATAATAAAAACAAGACTGGGTATATGTGCTGAAATTAACCCGACAGTTTGCTTCGTTTGGTCTTGCAGAATCGAATTTGTTCCTTGGACATGGTCTTATTGCTGAAACCACCTTTACTAGGAGGACTTGTTTTGGACATGTCAGGCTGATTTCTATCATCCTCCCCTTGTTTGGCAGGATTTGACCTCAAATCATACAGGTAGTAGTCTTTTGTGTACGGGCTCCAATTGGCTATGTTGAACGTAGCTGAAACTCCATAGTCCCTTGAGAGATCAACCTTGTATGCGTTGTCATTGATACATTCAAGGACCTCAAATGGAGCATCCGCTCTCGGCATAAGCTTGTTCTTACGTTATGCTAGGAAGCATTCTTTGCAAAGATGGATCTAGACCAAGTCGCCTGCCTGGAACACCTTCTTCTTCTTCTTCCTCTTGGCGTGAGTAGAATAAGATTTTTCAATTTTACCTCGAACTTGTTGTTATAGCTTCTGAATTTCTTAGACTCATTGACCAGTGCCTGCACTTGGCCTTTGGTCTTAGGGCCGTGGTGTCAAGTCATAGGGAGTTATGGGGTTAATCACATATAATACCTTAAATGGTGACAAACTCATCGCTTTATGGGAGGTCAGTTGCAGACGAATTCAGTGTGTAGGAGTAAGAGGTCCCATGCTTTTTTAGGCTGAGGTGTAATAAGTGCCCTTAGGAGTGCTCCTAAGGTCCGATTTGTAACCTCAGTTTACCCATCAGTCTGTGGATGACATGTCATGCTGTACTTCAACTTCGTTCCCAGTTTCTTCCACAGAGTAATCCAGAAGTGATTAAAAAATTGGTATCTTGATTTGAAACAATGGTATACTGATCTACCACCACGAAGATAGAATCTTTGCCCCGTTGTGTTCTAGGTAAGCCTAGAATGAAATCTATACTCATGTCAACCAAAGGCAAACGCTGGGATGGAACGGCTGACAGCATGTATAAACCTTGTGGAAGTAAGTGACTTTTAGCCACTTGACATGTAGCGCACTATTTCAGGAGGTCTTGTACATCTTTACTCATCCCCGACCAATAATAGTATTCTTTTAATATGGTAAGAGTTTTATTCTCACCATAATGGCCAGCTAATGAGCTATTGTGAACGTCTCGAATAAGAAGCTCTCGAGTGCTGTGCTTAGGTATGCACAGGGGTGTACCTTTAAACAGAAAACCTTCCCGAATCAAATAATCCTCTTTAAGCTATTTTTGACTAGAAGCATAAAGTGCCCCAAAGTCTTCCTCATCTGGATATAGCAATTTTAGGTGCTCGAAACTCAATATGCAAGCATCTAACTAGAACAGTAACAAACCTTCTCGATAAGGCATTGGCACCTTTGTTGAGCTTCCGTGATTTATGCCCAATAGCAAAATGGAACAATTGGAGATACTCGACTCATTTCATGCCTGGAGTTTAATTTGTGTTAGCCTTGGATACACTTTAAAGCTTCATGATCGGAATGTAATATAAACTCATTGGCCATAAGATAATGAGTTCAATGTTCTAAACAGTGAACAATAGCATAAAACTCTTTGTCTTAAGTGGAGTATTTCTGTCCAGAATCGCATAATTTCTCACTAAAGAAGGCTAAAGGCTTTCCTTCTTGAGTAAGAACTCCACCGATATCGACGCCAGATGTGTCACATTCAACTTCGAATACTTTGTCGAGGCATGGAAGTGCTAACACAGGTGCTTGCGTTAGCTTGGGTTTGACATCTTCAAAGGCCGTTTGTGCCTTAGGAGTCCATCTAAAAGATATGCCCTTAAGCAAGTTGGTTATTGGCACTGTAATGGGGCTGAAATTCTGAATGAATCGCCTATAAAAAGAGGCGAGGCCATGAAAACTGCGGACATCATGGATGCTCTATAGTGTGGGCCAACTCCGAGTAACTTCGATTTAGCTTCATTTTGAATACCTTTAGCAGTTATGATATATCCTAGAAAAGTGACCTTATTTGTGAAGAAGGAACACTTTTTGAGATTCCCGTACAACTTCTCACGTTCTACACTACAAAAAAAA
This sequence comes from Carnegiea gigantea, assembly GCA_029747015.1. Classification (NCBI taxonomy): domain Eukaryota; kingdom Viridiplantae; phylum Streptophyta; class Magnoliopsida; order Caryophyllales; family Cactaceae; genus Carnegiea; species Carnegiea gigantea. Next base: position 117,525 of record JAKOGI010000042.1, read on the forward strand.
GTAGGTTTCACCAACAAGTGTCTAGTGATATAAAATAACTTCGGTTGGTAAAAATAAGAATTAGCAACAGACTCCAGTTTTTGTTGCTGTTAAAATTTTGAGTTTGGGCGTGAAATAATAGTCTCCATATTCCCAATAGATAACAATTAATGTGTTGGTGTTATTAATATATTACTAACAGTTTAACATAATGTTTGTATTTGAATTACAATACCAACAATATCAACTTAGAAGAAATCTTTTGTTGGTAAACAAACTTGAATAAATAATATTGGAAACTTAATTCTCAGGCGCCCCTCTTCCCCACCCCAACCTTCCAGCTAGCTCTGGGTTCGAGTGGCATTTCACCCATAAAACTTAAACACCACCCAGAGAGGCAAATCAAGATGAATGAATGCCCCTTCGCCTATGCCCTCAAACCCAGAAGCACAAATGCCAAGGCTAATTTGTCAATTTTCGATCGAAATTATTTGTGTTGCTATTCATATCTGTCAATTTTAGAGGTATTCTCAGCTTCATCTTCTTGGTTACTCTATTTAATTTGCTTCTTCTGATGGGACAGGTGTTGGTGGCGTAGTTGGGAGGGTGTTAGGTGGCGGTTTGGGAGCGATTTTGCAGAGGGCTCAGCATGGTTCTCAGCCTTTCAAACCCCTTTTCATTTGGGTCTTCCTGTTTTGTCTTGGGCATACCTATTTGTATGTTGCACATCATATGCTTGTTAAATTGCCTCTAAGAGATTTTATCTTATGGTTAACATATAAGCTAGTTGGTGTGTAGTGGGCAGATTTATTTATTTTGGGATCCATTTGGTCAGCTCAGAAATCCTTGCATATGCACTTAATCATCTCAATTGGAATTTTACATATCCGTTTGAATGTTGTTTATATGTTCGATTACTTTTTTACTACATTCGATTTTATAATTTCTAGGTGTCAAATTCCAGCGGCTGCAGGCTAGAGTTTATGTTTTTGTGTGCAATTCTATTGAAGATATAAGCATTTCAATCAAAGCCAAACCCACTTACATCTATCTTGGAGGTTTGGTCTGAAACTAGTGAGTCTAAATTTCCCTTTCTAATTTGTTCGATTCATGTCTGCAAGCTGTATTGTAGAGGTGGCAAAAGGGGCATATCTTCTTGTTCAAGTCTAAGCGATTGTGTTTTGCTTGGTTATGTGACACCGAATATCTTTCTAGTTTTCATTGTAGATTTGACATATAAATAATCTCTGGTTAGTCAATTTCAATTCATCTCATTTTCAGCTTAGTTAATTGAGGTGGAATTCATGATGGCTTGGCTATGCTATTGATTTATCTTTTATAATTTACTTTTGTCTTAATTTTTTAGCGTTCATTTTGCATTCCCAAAGGAAAAGAACCTTATGAATGGGTGATGGAGAAAATGCATGCTTGTTGGAGAGGATACAAATTTCAGTTGAAAGTCGAACATTTTGATGGTAGGAGTTATAATCAAGCGAGACAATGTAGTCCTAGTCACAAACCTCCTGAGAGATGGGACAATTTAGTAACATTCTGGGAATCTGACAAGGGAAACGTAATCATCAGCAAGAATATTTATTAAACTTTTTATTATTGTTAATGTAATTGATGGAGACCATCAAGCCAAGGAGTCCAATGCTACTGAGGAGGACAAGGAGGGTCAGAGGAGTGTCAAGGAGGTCAAGGAAATCCACACTATGGTTAGAAATGCCCTAATTCATAACCATATTCTACTGTCCAGTTAGGCCGAAAACAGGCTCGATTTTGTGCGCCTTTTGCAGCAAGAGGAACTGGGGGATTTTAATGGGGACCTTCAACCTCTTCAAGCTTAAGAAGTCATCCTTCAAATAAAAAAGGTTTCAAGTCATTTAGAGTCCATTTGGTTGGTCAAATTAAGCCCTATAGTAAACCAGCTAGAATCCAGTCTAGTTTGGACCATCTAGACTCTACGGCCATTTCCTTCAAATGGCTAATCGAAATCCAGTGAAATAGACTCTTCAAGCTTTCATTTGACTCCTGAATCATCGAATTTGGATCACAAACAAGAGAGATATGATCCATTGAATCTGACCCTGCTGCTGTGAGAAAGCACTGAATACTAGGAACAATTAATGCATGGGGAAACTTCAATCCTAGGGACTTAATCCACGTCCCCCTTACTCCCAATGCTGATACATCTTATGCTAAGTGGGAAATTGAGTTTAACAGGTCTCCAGGCTGATAGAATCAAGTTCTCAAGCCCTAGTTATCCGTGTTGCATTGTTTTCCTTTAATTTTACTTTGTAATTTGTTTCTTGCATTTCCTATTCTAGCCTAGTAAGTTTTGTTTGTGTCTTTTCATATGTAAGGCCAGCTCTATAAAAGGCCATAGCTAAGTTTGTTTCCTCAAGCAATTATCAATTATCAAGTACAATTTCAGGATTGAGTTCAAACACTCTTTCTTCCTCAAATCCCTAGTTTTATATCTTGAGATTGGCCCCTCAAAGGTGTTCTAGGTCTCCTTATCTCAATTAGGTGGTGATTCAATTCTGTATCTTAATTGATCTAAGGAGATTGCCCAAGTCCTTAACAAGAGTGGCTCCTTTGGATTATCTCTTGTCTTAAGTTCTTGCTTTATCTATTCCCCTTTGCTTACATTCTGCCCAAATCATCCACAATCTGTCCGAATTACAAACTTACTGATTTGCTCATTTGCAATCCGTTTTGCTAGAAGCACTCTGAGCTCTATGTATGTGGAGTGATCGGTGAGGCTAGATACATCAATTGGTATCAGAGCCTTGGCTACCCTCTTGTGGCCAAGCTTCCCAAACCTAAACACAACCCTTTTGCCCAAACACATAGCCCACAAAGAACCCATATATTCTAATCAGAATGTCATCTAGTCTCACACCTGAACAAGTTGCCAAGCAAGCTCTAAGAGAAAGGGCTGAGACGGAGGCCCAAGTTAAGTATCTTCAAACTCAACTTGGCCAACTTTTAAAAGAGAGAAGGAGGTGGGATAGAAGCTCCAATAGCCCCCATAACCATGTTGATTCTGATGAGTCCGAGAGGGAGGAAAACAGCATCCAAGGGAGTTCAAGTGAAGAAGGCACCATTAGAAGACCCCATGGAAGGCTTGAAGGCAACTTTGGAGACTTCAAAGTTGATATCCCTGAATTTGAAGGCCAATTGGATCCGGATCACTTCTTGGATTGGCTTCAAACTGTTGAGAGAGTCTTTGAATATAAAGACATTCCGGATGACAAGAAGGTAAAACTTGTTGCTCTTAAGCTTAGAAAGTACGCTTTCATTTGGTGGGCTAACATAGTGGCTAAAAGAGCTAGAAAAGGGAAGCAGAAAATCAGAACTTGGACTAAAATGAGGGACAAACTTAAGTCTAAGTTTCTACCTTCTTGTTACCTTTAAGACAACTACTTAAAACTTCATCATTTGAAACAAGGAAATAAGAGTGTAGAGGAGTACACTAGGGAGTTTGAACAACTCCCATTGAAATGTGATTTGAGGGAAGATGATGCTCAAACTATAGTGAGGTATTTAAGTGGTTTGGATGAACATATTACTCATGTTGTTGAATTGCACCCCTATACTTCTCTTGATGACCTAAGCTCTTTGGCTTACAAAGTTGAGCAACAAAGGAAATCCAAAGGAAAGGGAGCCATGTCTAAGCCTACCCCATGGCCTTTTCCTTCCCAAAGACCACCCTACTTTGCTCCTAAGCCCTAAACACCCCCATTGCCCAGAAATACCCCCTACTGCCCCCATAACCACCAGAAAATTACCTCCCAAACCAAAGGACAAGATCCGGTGTTTTAGATGCCAAGGCCTAGGGCATATTGCTTCTCAATGCCCTAATAAAAGAGTGGTATCCCTTGCTGAATATCAAGCTTCTTTTGAGGAGCTAAATGAGGAGGAGGAAGAAGGAATGGAGGTGTGCTTGGCTGAAAATGTAGAGGAACTTGTGGAGGGTCCGGACGAAGGTGAACTCTTGGTGATTAGGAGAGCTTTGAGTGACTTTGCTACTCAAGATGACATGGAGCAAAGAGAGGCCATTTTCCACACTAGATGCACCATGGGAGGTAAAGTATGCTCACTCATCATTGATGGAGGGAGTTGTGCCAATGTTGCATCCAAAACCATGGTGGACAAGCTCAAGCTCACGGTCACACCCCATCCCAAGCCGTACACTGTCCAATGGCTCAATAAGGGTAAGGGAATGTAAATCTCTTCTTGTTGTCTTATTTCTCTTTTAATTGGAAAGAACTATAAAGATGAGATTCGGTGTGATATTGTGCCCATGGATGCTTGCCATGTCCTATTAGGGAGACCTTGGCTCTTTGATAGAAGAGTCATGCATGATGGCCGGATGAACACTTATACCTTCTGCAAAGACCACAAAAAGATCACCTTAACCCCTCTCAAATCTGCCCACTCTCCTAAACCCAAAGATAACCCCCATATGAATGACTTTCTTACCACTTTCCTAAAGTCCCAACACTTGAACCTTTTAAAGAGTGGATTTTGATGCAATCAGAATGGATAGAACCTACTGTCCATGCTCATCCTTTACTTACCCCACTTCTCCAAACCTTCCACCATGTCTTTCCATAAGAAATCCCTTATGGCCTACCACCATAAAGATCTATCCAACACAAAATAGACCTCATTTCCGGCTGTACTCTCCCAAACAAACCAGCTTATAGAATGAACCCTCAAGAGACTCAAGAAATCCAAAGACAAGTGGATAATCTTTTGTCCAAGGGATTGATTTAAGAAAGCTTGAGTCCATGTGCTGTCCCGGCCTTACTTATATCTAAGAAGGATGGGAGCATAAGGATGTGTGTGGATAGCCGTGCAATCAACAAGATCACAATCAAATACCGCTATCCCATTCCAAGGTTGGAGGATTTACTTGACGAACTTCATGGAGCCGCCATCTTTTCTAAGATTGATCTTAGAAGTGGCTACTACCAATGAGAATATATGAGGGAGATGAATAGAAGACGGCCTTCAAGACTAAGGGAGGCTTGTATGAATGGTTAATCATGCCCTTTGGCCTGACTAATGCCCCTAGTACCTTCATGAGATTGATGAACTAAGTATTCAAACCAGTGATTGGTAGATTTGTTGTTGTCTATTTTGATGATATACTCATCTATAGCCAAAGTGAAGAGGATTATGCTCAACATCTCCATATGGTGCTCACCATTCTATCCAAAGAGAAGCTTTATGGAAACATTAAGAAGTGTCATTTCTTCACTCCTCAAGTGGTCTTTTTGGGCTATGTTGTTTCTGCCCAAGGGATTCATGTTGATGAGAGCAAGATAAAGGCCATCCAAGAGTGGCCAGTACCCATGTCAATTCAGCAAGTTTGGAGTTTTCATGGCTTAGCTTCATTCTATAAAAGATTTGTGAGAGATTTTAGCTCCATTATTGCTCCCATGACCGAGGTGCTAAAGGGCAGAAGCTTTGAGTGGACGGATCAAGCCCATTCTGCCTTTGAAGAGATCAAGAGAAGGCTCACAAGTGCACCTATTTTGGCCTTACCTAGTTTCTCCAAGATCTTTGAAGTTGAATGTGAGAATGAGGAACTTCTGAGTTTGAGGTCAAACTCCAACCTAGCCAGGGAGAATGATGGAGACCATCAAGCCAAGGAGTCCAATGCTACTGAGGAGGACAAGGAGGGTTAGAGGAGTGTCAAGGAGGTCAACGAAATCCACACCATGGTCAGAAATGCCCTAATTCATAACCATATTCTACTATCTAGTTCGACTGGAAACAGGCCCAGTTTGGTGCACCTTTTGCAGCAAGTGAAACTGGGGATTTTAATGGGGACCTTCACCCTCTTCAAGCTTAAGAAGTCAGCTTTCAAATAAAAAATATTTCAAGTCATTTGGAGTCCATTTGGTTGGTCAAATTAAGCCATATAGTAAACCGGCCAGAATCCAGTCTAGTTTAGACCATTTGGACTCTACGGCCTATTTCTTTCAAACAGCTAATCCAAATCCAGTGACACTTTTTTCATTGGAAATAGACTCTTCAAGCTTTCATTTAACTCCTAAATCATCGAATTTGGATCACGAACAAGAGAGTTATGATCCATTGAATCTGACCCTGCTGTTGTGAGAAAGCGCTGAATACTAGGAACAATTAATGCATAGGGAAACTTCAATCCTAGGGACTTAATCCATGTCCCCCCTACTTCGAATGCTGATACATCCTGTGCTAAGTGGGAAATTGAGTTTAACAAGTCTCTAGGCTGATGGAATCAAGTTCTCAAGCGCTAGTTATCTGTGTTGCGTTGTTTTCTTTTAATTTTACTTTGTAATTTATTTCTTGCATTTCCTATTCTAGCCTAGTAAGTTGTGTTCGTGTCTTTTCATATGTAAGGCCAGCTCTGCAAAAGGCGATATCTGAGTTTGTTCCATCAAGCAATTATCAATTATCAAGTACAATTTCAGAATTGAGTTCAAACACTCTTTCTTCCTCAGATCCCTAGTTCTGTATCTTGAGATTGCCCCTCAAGTGGTGTTTTAAGTCTCCTTGTCTCAATTAGGTGGTGATTCAATTCTGTATTTTAATTGATCTAAGGAGATTGCCCAAGTCCTTAACAGAGTGGCTCCTTTGGATTATCTCTTGTCTTAAGTTCTTGCTTTATCTATTCCCCTTTGCTTACATTCTGCCCAAATCATCCACAATCTGTCCGAATTACAAACTTGATGATTTGCTCATTTATAATCCGTTTTGCTAGAAGCACTCTGAGCTCTATGTGTTTGGAGTGATTGGTGAGGCTAGATGCATCAGTAATGCTAATCTCATTTGATTACGGCTATCACTCAGGAAAGAAGTAGGAGAGGTATTTAGAATCATGAGAATAACAAAATGCGCCATCATGTGGGGACAAAGAGCTTTGCACCTGTGCGTGCTGAGAAGAAGGTATTATATCTCCGTGTGTATTTATTATTGTCTTTGTATTTTTTGCAAGCTCATATACTTTCTTACCGTACGAGGGGCATTGTGCAACATGCCCCACTCCTTGAAATTTCAGGCTTGTGTAGTAATCTCTATTCTTTTCTCATTCATTGTGTTGTTTTTCTAATCCTTTTACCATTCCTTCTAGATACCTCGTCTAAATGACCAAACACTTCTCATATATTTATTTATATATATATATCTATATGTGTATATATATATATATATATATATATATATATATATATATATATATATATATATATATATATTATATATATGATTTTGTTGTTATGTAGCTTGATGTGAATTTAGGCAACTCATCTAGAATCATATATGCTATTTAGGGAAAAGGTAACATGACAGACAAGCTTTCAACATGGATGAAGACCCATGAATCAAAGAAAGGCTCCAAATAGGACGATGCTTTAAGTACGGCAAATGCACCTTCAACAAACAAAAGATTCATGTCTAATGATGTGCATTTTAAGGATCAATGCTCCAATTAACTTGTCATTCATTTTTATTCCTCATTTTCTATTTTTGGCTTTTTCAGCTTATGTGCCACATTAGTTTCTGAAAAGAAGTTCTTAAACTTCTCCATTCGTTGTTCTACAAGGCATTGTAAAAATAAGATCGGAATGACTTATTACCGCAATAAAAATCTGAAAAAAAAGGAATAAATAGAGTGCAGGATGTGAATGCTTCTGCTTTCAACTTTTTCACTAGAACCTCATGTGGGAAATCTTTTACATCTAGTTTTAACTTCCAGTCAAAATTAGGCTGAAGTTGATGGGTGGTGGTGTGATGACTGATGAGTCATACTTAGGTTGAAGTTGATAACTTTTGATTGTATTTTTAACACTTTCATATGTTTGCACAGAAGTCTGTTATTAATGTGCATCATATTTTATGAGAGAAATTCATCGAAAGGGTGCAGTTCATTATGGTCAAAACTAGCTCTTTGCCAACCTAGTGCTGTTTGAAATGTTCTTTCTTTTGACAATTCCACTACCAGCAATTATGTCCCATGCCATGTTTCTGCAGTTCTATGACTATACTATCTTCCCATCAAGTTAATGACGTGCAGAAATTCGTAAATTATGCCTTATAAGCTCAAACTCATTAATTAATTCCTACTGTGAGCTGTGAGACGAAAGAGGTCAGGGATATGGCCGGATTGTCTAATATACATAGGCAGCTTTAATTATGATATTTTCCTGGTCACCCTTAAAAAAAAAAAAAACCAAAAAAAAAACTTATGATAGTGTCATGAGACTATTGTACCATTTGTATGAGAAGTTCTTCCTTATGGTATAGGATTATTATTGTGTTTGTGTGTGTTTTCAGCAAACAATTGAGACAGAGTTAGCCCAAGTTGAAGAAGTTTTATGCAATAATGGCATTCGACAAGAAATTTTCAAAAAGGTTATACGAGATGATAATTAGGGCTATGCGAAGACTTATGGTATATGTGTCAAAGTTCCCTGCTCAAGATCTAAGAGATGTGCTCTGTAAGAAGAGGGTGCTGAAAGAGTCAAAATTGAGGAAGAATATTAAAAACTTCAAGAGAAAGTTCAGAAATTAGAGAAGAAAGTTGGTGATATCACCCATTTGGTAAATTTACTTATGACACATCAGGTAATTCTTTATGCCTCATACTGATCTTTGCCGTTATATGGATGATGAATAGTTATTATAATGATATGAGTTGGATTCCTTTTTAAGTTTTGAACTGTATCAATTTCGTAGGGCATATTGGATAATGCTCTTGCTTCAATAGAAGATGATGATGTCGATGATGTTGATGGTGAGAATGCAAATGCTAATAATCATGAATATGAAGATGACGCTATTGAAGAAAATGAAGATGATAAAGAACATTATGAATGAAATATAGATTGAGTCTTGATTTCTTGGTTGACTTTGTTCTTTTATGACTTTTACCGAATATTTTGCCAAGAATTATATACTTGTTCTTGCTTTGTGCTTTGAACATTATGCAAACATACATTTTTAGGTGTCGTGTATATTTTTAATGATGAACATCTAATGAATTTGGGGCTCAGTCACAGTTGTTTATTTTGTCGTAACAAGTGTATCATGTTGTTATATGATTTTATAGGTTCACTTTGTTATAGCAGGCGTATTTGTTATCCAATCAAAAAAATATATTGGGTACGTATACCGCTTGATTTTTACCAACAGATACATTTATTTATTATGAAAATAGCGGGAATATGATTACAAACAGATTATTCTGCTGGATAACATTGATTGAAGGAGGTGGGAAGACCATTACCAATAGATAATTTATGTGGGCAACACTTATTTCACAGGAAAAAAAATAACAGTCATAGTTTTTTATGTTGGTATAAGTAGGTTATTAGCATCAGATTATAATTGTTGGTATAAGTAGAACAATACCAACATAACGTTCTTTGTTGGTGTTAGCGCTCAATTGCAACATATCATATTATCTATTTGATGTAAGTCTCAAGGGTAGGAACAACCCAAGCTAACTTACAACAAGAACACAACCAAAACAAGTGAAAAACTCATAAACCAAGGGGGACAAGGTCGTGCTTAAGGACACGGTGTGGCTGTGCCACTTCTCTGCCTAGCACGCCTAGAGTTTGTGATTTCTCACGGTTTGATGTGGTTTTGTGTTTGGGTAAAAAATTGAATCAAAGTAAGAAGTCTTGGCCTTTAAGCTTGAAAAGAGTATGAGAAAGGGTAGGAAATGTGTGGAATAAAAAGAATGAGAAGCCCACTGATTAGAACACAAAGAGAGCTTACGGTTTAAGGAATCCGAAAGCCAACTTTAAGAACTTTAAGTGTCTTCAATGTGTTTGGGATAATTCTAAGCTTTGAGATTAGATAAGGTACACCACTAATCGCTCAGTTTAGGGCCCTTAATCTTTGATTAGGATAAGATACAACACCTAACCAATGATTAAGACTCACTTGAACACCACCTTAATCGGCCTAATTAAGGATAAGCAAGTTAAGTGTTTAAGAGGAACACAAGACACAAAGTCTTTTCTTAATTTCAATACTCAAGCTTGTTATCTCACAAAAGAGCAGCCAAGGCACTTATATGGCCTTGTGATTACACGAAAAGGGCTTTCCTTCTAGGCAAGGAAAGTCATTAAACAAATCCTATGCTTAGTAATACACGGTTTAAGCTTAAACGCACATAAGCTGAAAGTTTAAGCTATAAAACAAAGATTTCCTTCTTAAACTCTTTCCTAAGCATTAAGAAACCTCGTTGACTCAATTTCCCTTCAAGGGAGGTAAGGTATACATGGCTGCCACCTCAAAAGGTTGATAAATGCATGGCTGCCATGTAGAGTGAGTGTGGCTGGTTCATAGCTTGCCAAGTGTCGCCTTCTTCATGCTTCCATGTGTCTCACTCCTATGTGGCTGAGTGGCAGCTTACCAAGCAGCTTAAGATGACCAAGTAGGCAAGCACACACCTCAAGCAAACCCATCTAGGAGGGAAATCCACCTAGCTAAGTAACCAGGTGTCTAGGTGCCCGTTTCTGCCGTGAATTGTGGTTCATGGTTGACACCTCAAATGCTGAGTAATCTGGGCTTTCCTTACATGGAAGGAAACCTTAAGATGTCTAGTTTACCCTCCTATTTTAATCATAGCATTTGGATGTCATTTATCCCTTGAATCAGCCTGATTTCCCAAACCTTGCAGATTGGACTGCAAAACAGCACAGGTTTACTAATTAGCTTAATTCACTAACCAATTGAACTCCAAATCTGGTAATTCCAATTGGAAATGAAAGCTAAGACCTTAAGCTTGTATTTACACCAAAAAAAAAGCAATTAAACTAGGATTAAACTTGATAAATGAAGTATCAAAAATCGGGTGAAAATCCAGATGAAAAACCGGGTGCATCACCTACAATGTTCTTCACCAAACAATTAATGGTTGTGGCTTTGGACTTGATTTCTTGATTATTTGGGATCATTTGAACATTAATGAACCTTGTGGATGGACCTCCATCATTCTCCCCTTGTTGGGAAGATTTTATCCTCAGATCAGGAAGATAGTCATCTGCTTCATAAGGACTTAAATCAGCAACATTAAACGTAGCTGATACTCCATATTCTCCTGGTAATTCCACCTTATAAGCATTATCATTAATCTGCTCCAAAACCTCGAATGGACCATCTGCACGTGGCATCAACTTAGTTTTCCTTTTAGAAGGAAAGCGCCCTTTGCGTAGATGTATCCATACCAAATTGCCTGGCTTGAAAAGCTTCTCCCTCTTATGCTTGTTAGCTTGGGCCGTGTATGACAGGGTGGTTTTCTCAATCTTGGCCTTTACTAACTCATATAACTTTTGAATTTCTTCCACTCTAGCTGCAGCATCCGTACTAGGCCTTTGATCCAACAGTCGAGGAATAAGATCAAGTGGACTCAGGGGATCAATCCCATAGACCACCTTGAAGGGCAATAGACTAGTAACCTTGCTAGGAGTCTTGTTGTATGCAAACTCAGCATGTGGAAGTAACAGATCCCAGGCTTTTGCTTGGTGTTTAATCAAAACCCTTAATAGAGTACCAAGGGTTTGATTAGTAACCTCCGTTTGCCCATCTATTTGTGGATGACAAGTGGTACTGTATTTGAGTTTGGTACCCAACTTTTTCCACAAAGTAATCCAAAAGTGACTTAAGAACTTGGTATCTCGATCTGAGACAATGGAATGAGGAATTCCATGTAATCTCATCACCTCGTTGAAATAGAGCTGAGTGACATAAGTAGCATCATTAGTTTTGTTGTTGGGAATAAAATGAGCCATCTTTGAAAATCGATCCACAACCACAAAGATAAAGTCCTTATTCCTTTGTGTCTTTGGTAAACCAAGTATGAAATCCATACTAACGTCTACCCAAGGTAACGTGGGAATATGTAGTGGCGTGTAAAGCCCCTGGGGGAGCGAATGACTCTTTGCAATTTGACATGTACTGCATCTTCTAATGATATCTTGAACATCGTTCTCCATGCCTGGACAATAATAATGTTCCCTAAGCATGATTAGGGTCTTGTCTTCACCAAAATGACCAGCTAAAGATCCAGCATGGACTTCTCGAATCAGTAACTCACGTGTGCTGCATTTAGGGACACATAATCAAGCACCTTTAAAGAGAAAGCCTTCTTAAACTAGGAAATCCCCTTTGGGATGTTTGGTGCAGTCAGAATATAACACCCCAAAATCTTCATCATCCTTGTATAATGCCTTTAGATGCTCAAATCCAAGGATATAAGCATCTAACTGAAATAATAATAGATAACGCTGAGAAAGGGCATCGGCGCCTTGATTCATCTTTCTGGACTTGTGCTTGATAGTGAAGTGAAAGGACTGGAGAAACATAACCCATTTGGCATGGCGTGAGTTTAACTTATGTTGACCTTGAATATACTTCAAAGCCTCATGATCTGAATGCAGAATAAACTCACTGGCAATCAAATAATGATTCCAATGTTCCAAGCATCGAACGATTGCATAGAACTCTTTGTCATAGGTTGAATATCTCTTTCTGGTATCACATAACTTCTCACTGAAGAAGGCTAAAGGACATCCTTCTTGAGTAGGAATTCCACCAATACCAACTCCAGAAGCATCGCACTCAATTTCAAAGACTTTCCCAAAGCAAGGTAAAGCTAGAACCGGTGCTTGAGTTAGTCTTTCTTTCACTTCTTCAAAGGCAGCTTGAGCTTTAGGATTCCAAGTGAATGAGGAACCCTTAAGAACTTCAGTCATAGGAGCTAAAATGATGTTGAAATTGCGTATGAATCTCCTGTAGAAAGAAGCTAAGCCATGAAAGCTTCGAACATCATGAATACTTTTAGGAATAGGCCAAGTCCGAATGGCCTCAATCTTGCTTTCATCCGCCTTAATTCCATCCTCTGAAATAATATAACCTAAGAAGGTAACTTCATGGGTAAAGAAGGCACACTTCTTAAGGTTGCCAAACAATTTCTCCTTTTCAAGAACAAGCATCACCTGAGTTAAATGATTTTAATGCTCTTGCTCATTCTTGCTAAACACCAATATGTCATCAAAGTAAACGACCACGAACTTGCCCAGGTATGGTCGAAATACTTGATTCATTAACCTCATAAATGTACTAGGGGCATTGGAAAGACCAAAAGGCATGACTAACCATTCATATAATCCACCTTTAGTCTTAAAAGCAATTTTCCACTCATCACCCTCCCTAATACGAATCTGATAATAACCACTCCTCAAATCAATCTTACTAAACACCTTAGAGCCATGTAATTCATCCAACATATCTTCAAGCCTAGGTATAGGGTACCTATACTTGATAGTAATTTTGTTTATGGCCCTACTATCAACACACATCCTCATACTACCATCCTTCTTTGGAACTAAGAGAGCCGGGACGGCACACGGACTCAAGGATTCTTGTACCAACCCCTTAGACATCAATTCTTCAACTTGATGTTGAATCTCTTCGGTTTCTTTTGGGTTTGTTCTGTAGGCTGGTTTATTTGGTAGAATGGATACTGGGATAAGGTCAATATGATGTTGAATGTCACGCTTGGGTGGTAAACCCGAAGGTATCTCATCAGGAAATACGTGACTAAACTGTTCCAATATGACCTTGGCTATAGGATGGGATGGAAGTGGTGTATCTGGTTCATCTTAAACTTGCACTATCCACTCTTTCAAAGCCTTAAAGTCATGTTGAGTAGCTTTCAAAAGTGGTTCTCCATATGTCACAAGAAAGTCAGATTGATTTTGGCTTTTTTGTGGTTTCATTTTGTGGAGTTCGGATGGTGACATAGGATTCAGGGTAATTTTCTTGCCATCTTTGGTGAAGGAATAGGTGTTTAGGTAACCACTATGCATGACCTTCCTATCATACATCCATAGTCTCCCTAGTAAAATATGGCAAGCATCTATGGGGATAACATCACACCAAAGTTCATCTTGGTAGTTCTTACCAAGAGAGAATGAAATCAAGCAACGAGAATTAACATGTATTCCCTTGCTTTGATTTAGCCATTGAATATTGTATGGGTGTGGATGTGCCGTGGCCTGAAGGCTTAATTTTTCAATCATACTCAACGAAACAATGTTGGCACAGCTTCCTCCATCGATGATTAAGGAACAAACTTTGCCTTGGACTGTACACCATGAGTGAAAGATGTTCTCACGCTGTTCATCCTTAGCAACTCGTTGGTTTCTCAATACCCTTCGAATTACTAGCATTTCACCTTCATCTGCGTTTCCCACAAACTCCTCCTAATCTTCTTCATGATCTTCCTCAGTATTTTCTTCCTTTTTCTCCTCTTTCTCCTCGGAAAATTCTACCTCTATGGCTTCCCATTCAGCTAAGGTAACTACCTTTCGACTAGGTCAATCAGAAGCGATATGTCCTAAGCCTTGGCACTTATAACACCTTCTTTGGCTTATGGGATATGGGTTTGGGCGTGGGGGGTTTGATGGTGGTGGCATTTGAGGAGCTTGGTTCTTTTGTGGATTGGTTGGGAAAGGAGTTGATGGTTTAGGCTGATTTGTAGTACTTCCCTTGTTAAAGGGTTGCCCATGGTTTGGTGTAGAATAGGGCTTGAATGAATCACGAATAGTCATCTTGGATCTTCTTTGTTGTTCCACCTTATGTACTAGAACACATACTTCGTCAAAGATGGTGTAGGGTTGCAATTCAACCACGTTGGCTATCCTAGGATCAAGCCCTCCTAGGTAACGAATCATGGTTTGTTCTTCAGGCTCATGAATGTCACATTTAATGATGAGTTTCTCAAACTCACATGTGTATTCTTCCACATTCATTTTTCCTTGAGTGAGATGGTGAAAGAGCATGTAATTGTCTTGGACAAAAGTGGACGGCAAGAACCGTGCCTTCATCTTAGATTTCAACTTGTCCCAAGTATTGATCTTGCTCTTTCTTTGTCTAGTTCTCTTAGCATTGAGGCATGTCCACCATAAGGAGGCATATTTCCTCAATCTAGGAGCAACCAATTTCACCATCCGATCCTCTGGAATCTCCTTATACACGAAAATCCGCTCAACAGTATGTAACCATTCAAGGAATTCATCCGGGTCTAGCTTACCCTCAAACTCAGGAATTTCAACTTTGAAATCATTTGAGTTGAAAGTAGGCCGTATTCCTCTTCTTGTCCTCTCAAATGGCACTTCATCATCAGAGAAAGATAACGCATTGCTAGCTTCCTCTTCTCCTCCATAACGTGTTCCAATTCGTTCACTGTCTTCTTGAAGCTTTTGTTTTTGTTTCATGTGGTTTCCAAGCTGTTTTCTCAAGTACTCATTTCGAGCCTTGAGTTCTTGATTGGATATAGAAATTTTGTGCATTTGCTTGGCCATTGATTCAAGTTTCTCTTCCATAGTCATACTAGAACTCATTGTGAAAGTTGGGATGAACTGAACTTGTGTTAGAGTTTAGGATTCAGAGAAAAGATAGGAAAGGCGTGTGGTAGGTTCCAGGTAAGGATGAACTTACTTTGATACCAAAATTGATGTAAGTCTCAAGGGTAGGAACAACACAAGCTAACTTATAACAAGAACACAACCAAAACAAGTTAAAAACTCACGAACCAAGCGGGGCACGGTCGTGCTTAAGGACACGGTGTGGCCGTGCCACTTCTCTGCCTAGCACACCTAGAGTTTGTGATTTCTCACGGTTTGAGGTGGTTTTGTGTTTGGGTAAAAAACTAAATCAAAGCAAGAAGTCTTGGCCTTCATTAAGCTTGAAAAGAGCATGAGAAAGGGTAGGAAATGTGTGGAATGAAAAGAATGAGAAGCCCACTGATTAGAACACAAAGAGAGCTTACTATTTAAGGAATCCGAAAGCCAACTTCAAGAACTTTAAGTGTCTTCAATGTGTTTGGGATAGTTCTAAGCTTTGAGATTAGATAAGATAATCCACTAATCACTCAGCTTAGGGCCCTTAATCTTTGATTAGGATAAGATACACCACCTAACTAATGATTAAGACCCACTTAAACACCACCTTAATTGGCCTAATTAAGGATAAGCAAGTTAAGTGTTTAAGAGGAACACAAGACACAAAGTCTTTTCTTAATTTCAATACTCAAGCTTGTTATCTCACAAAAGAGCAACCAAGGCACTTATATGGCCTTGTGATTACACGAAAAGGGCTTTTCTTCTAGGCAAGGAAAGTCATTAAACTAATCCTATGCTTAGTAATACATGGTTTAAGCTTAAACATACATAAGCTGAAAGTTTAAGCTATAAAACATAAGATTTCCTTCTTAAACTCTTTCCTAAGCATTCAGAAACCTTGTCGACTCAATTTCCCTTCAAGGGAGGTAAGGTATACACGGCTCCCACCTCAAAAGGTTGATGAATGCATGGCTGCCATGTAGAGTGAGTGTGGCTGGTTCATAGCTTGCAAAGTGTCGTCTTCTTCATGCTTCCACGTGTCTCACTCCTATGTGGCTAAGTGGCAGCTTACCGAGCAGCTCAAGGTGACCAAGTAGGCAAGCACACACCTCAAGCAAACCCATCTAAGAGGGAAATCCACCTAGCTAAGTGACCGGGTGTCTAGGTGCCCATTTCTGCCGTGAATTGTGCTTCACGGTTGACACCTCAAATGCTAAGTAATCTGGGCTTTCCTTACATAGAAGGAAACCTCAAGATGTCTAGTTTACCCTCCTTTTTGAATCATAGCATTTGGACGTCATTTACCCCTTGAATCAGCCTGATTTCCCAAACCATGCAGATTGGACTCCAAAACAGCACAGGTTTACTAATTAGCTTAATTCACTAACCAATTGAACTCCAAATATGGTAATTCCAATTGGAAATGAAAGCTAAGACCTTAAGCTTGTATTTACACCAAAAAACAAGCAATTAAACTAGGATAAAACTTGATAAAGCAAGTAATAAAAACCGAGTGAAAATTCGGATGAAAAATCGGGTGCATCACCTTCAATGTTCTTCTCCAAACAATTAATGGCCTGGCTTTGGACTTGATTTCTTGATTATTTGGGATCATTTGAACATTAATGGACCTTGTGGATGGACCTCCATCACTATTGGTAAAATTTTTACCATTGGGTTTTTCATCAACAGTTTAGGGAGAGATATTTATCTATTTGATTATGTTTTACCAATAGAAAAAGCACTTATACCAAAACATGTGCCCCATTGGTAAAAACTACTTTTTTTTGACACTTTCATATGTTTGCATCTAACTAGAACAGTAATAAACACCTTCTTCATAAGGCATCAGCACCTTTGTTGAGCTTCCCTGATTTATGTCAAATAGTAAAATGGAACGATTAGGGATACTTAATCCATTTAGCATGGCTGGAGTTTAATTTGTGTTAGTCTTGAACATACTTCAAAACTTTATGATCAGAATGTAATATAAACTCACTGGCCATAAGATAATGACTCCAATGTTCTAAACAACGAACGATGGCATAAAATTCTTTGTCGTAAGTTGAGTATTTCCATCTTGAATCACATAATTACTCATTAAAGAAGGCTAAAGGTTTGCCTTCTTGAGTAAGGACTCCACCTATGCCAATGCTAGATGCGTCATATTCGACTTTGATGACTTTGTCGAAACATGGAAAAGCTAGCATAGGTGCTTGCATTAGCTTGGCTTTGACATCTTCAAAGGCCATTTGTGCCTTAGGGGTCCATCTAAAAGATGTGCCCTTAAGCACTTCAGTCATTGACGCCGTAATCGTACTGAAATTTCAAATAAATTGCCTATAGAAAGAAGTGAGGCCTTGAAAACTGTGGACATCATGGATGCTTTTGACGTGGGCCAACTCCGAATAGCTTCAACTTTGGCTTCATCAACTTGCATACCTTCAGTAGTTACGATATATCCCAGAAAGGGACCTTTGTAAATAAGGAACACTTTCTGAGATTCCTGTACAACTTCTTATGTTCTAGCACCATCATAATTTTTGCCAAATAATTATGGTGATCTCTTTCTATTTTGCTGAAGATTAATATATCATCAAAATAAACGACAACAAACTTACCAATATAAGGTTTGAATACGTGATTCATCAACTTATAAAGGTGCTCGGCGCATTTGATAATCCGAATGGCATAACCAACCATTCAAATAGTCCACTCTTCGTCTTAAAAGTGGTTTTCCATTCGTCTTCCTCTCTAATTCTGATTTAGTAATGACCGCTTCGAAGATCGATTTTTGAAAAGACCCTTGAGCAATGTAACTCGTCTAGCATGTCTTCAACTCTAGGTATAGGATACCTATACCTGATAGTAATTTTATTTATGGCTCGGCTATTAACACACATGTGCATACTTCCATCTTTCTTGGGTACGAGAAGCGCTGGAACGGTGCATGGACTAAGGGATTCCCGTACTAATCCTTTAGCCATCAACTCTTCCACTTGCCTATGCATGTCCAAAGTATCTTTAGGGTTCATTCGCTAAACTTTTTTGTTGGGAAGAATTGACCCTGGAATATGGTTGATGTGATGCTGGATATCCCGTTTCGGGGGTAGTCTAGCGGGTATCTGTTTGGGAAAGACGTGAGTAAATCGCTTAAGCAATGATTTAGCTATGGGGTGGCTTGGCAAGGGGAACTCAGATTCTTCTTGTGAGGTTAGAATCCACTCTCTGAAAGCTCGAAACTCATGGTAAGAGGCTTTTAAAAGGTGTTCACTGCATGCAAACAGTAAATCTGATCTTTCAGGGTTCTTTTGTAGTTTGTGTTTGGAGAGTTCAGAAGGGACTAATGATACCAAAGTGATTTTCTTCCCTCCTTTGGAGAAGGAATAGGTATTCAGAAACCCATTATGCATCACTTTTCGGTCATACATCCGTGGACAGCCTAATAAGATATGACATGCGTCAATTGGAATCACATCGCACCAAAGCTCATCTTGATAATTCTTCCCAATTGAGAACAAAATCAAGCACCGAGAATTAACTTGAAGGCCTTTGCTTTGATTCAGCCATTGGATGTTATATGGATGGGAGTTTGTCGTGTCCTGGAGACCCAATTTCTCAATCATGCTTAACGAGACCACGTTAGCACAACTGTCGTTATCAATTATCAATGAGCATACCTTTCCTTTAATAGTACAACAGGAGTGAAAAATGTTTTTCCATTGCTCATATTTAACCCCTCTTTGGTTACTTAGTACTTTTCGAAGTACTAACATCTCTCCCTCAGCTGCAGCTTCTTCAACCTCCTCCTGTTCATCTTCTAGTTCATCTTCAACGTCTTCTTTCTGTTCTTCCTCAATATCTTCCTCCCGTATGGCATCTCATTTAGCAAGGGTAATTACCTTTGTATTAGGACAATCTACAGCAATATGCCCAAGTCCTTCGCACTTAATATAGCATCTACCACTCATAGGAAACGGGTTGGGTTGATTTTGAACAGGTTAGCGCTGATGCTGAGGATATTGTGGTCGTGGTGCAAGTTGGGTTGTTTAAGGAGTTTGGGTTCTTTGTGGCATAGGGGAAGATGGCATTTGTAGCATTTGTCTTAGGGAAAACTCGGATTCCCCTTGTTTGATGGTTGAGTTTGAATTGGAGGTCTCGGGAATTCACGTTTGAAAGGCCTATTTCGACGCTACTGTTCAGTCTTATGTGCTGATATGCATACTTCATCAAACGAGGTGTGTAGTTCAACAATGTTAGAATACTTAGGGTCGAGGCCTAAGTACGTAACTATTATTTGTTCTTCAGGCTCCTGTATGTCGTACTAATCAGGAGCTTTTCAAATTCTCTAGTGTACTCTTCAATAGCTAAATTCCCTTACGTCAAATTCTGCAATTGGGAATAACTGTCTTGAATATACGTTGTAGGAAGGAATCGGGACTTCAACTTTGATTTCATCTTCTCCCAGGTTAGAATCTTTCCTTTCATGTTTCTTGCTCACTTGGTGTAGAGATTCATCCACCAGAGAGACGCATATTTCCATAATCGAAGTGTAACCAACTTAATTTTCTTATCTTTTGGAATATCTTTGTAATCAAAGATACGTTTAACAGTATATAACCAATCCAAAAACTCGTCAGGATCTAGTGTTCCTTCGAATTTAGGGATTTCGATCTTGAAGTCATTGGAATTATTGGGCGTCCTCGTAGCTCCTCTATTCCTTCTTGGAGGTTCATCCTCACTAGAAGAACTAATTCATTTACTTGCTTCTTCATCACCATGAATAGATCTAGTCCGGCTTTCAAGTGCCTTCTATTTCTATTTCATATTGCCACCTAATT
Source organism: Carnegiea gigantea (assembly GCA_029747015.1). Taxonomy (NCBI): domain Eukaryota; kingdom Viridiplantae; phylum Streptophyta; class Magnoliopsida; order Caryophyllales; family Cactaceae; genus Carnegiea; species Carnegiea gigantea. The sequence goes on from JAKOGI010000042.1 coordinate 137,767, forward strand.
GCTTTTGCAAATATTCATTCTCATTTTTTAACTCTTCATTAGTTAAAGACACAGTTTGAAAATTCTTCATGAGGGATACAAATTTCTCTTCAAGAGTCATGCTTCCACTCATGTTTGATTCGGATTAGACTAGGTCTGTGGCTAATTTGTGTTTGTTTGGTATTTTGTAACATGACAATAAGGGGGAAACATGTGGGGTTGACTTTAGGCCAAGAATGAAACTTAGCTCTAATACCAAATATAATGTATCATGGAAAGAGAGAAGAGCTCACATTCAAAGGGGATGAACAAGCTCAATGGCATGTGGAGTCCAGAGGAATGGCGAGACCGAAAAAGGTACAGAAAGAACGGGAAAACTGAAAATCGGTAAAACCAAAATGATACTTGGATACAGATTTCACCACTAAGAACTATTTGAAGGCCCTTGATCTTTAATTAGGATATAGATTTCTCCACCTAATTTAGATCAAGACTCATATGAGCACCACATTACTCGATCTAAGTAAGGTTAAGCAAGTAGAGAATTTGCAGTAACAGATACTGAGGAGTTAAACTCAACTTCAGATTTCAATTCAATAACACTGTGTACAAAATGAGCTCTTGGACTACTTATAATGCACTTCTAAGGTCTTTCCCCCTTCACTAGGTAACCCTTAAGGGGTTTACTTATTGATTAGGAAATCTCCTAAGCTTGCTTACTTAACTAAATTACAATACATGTCGTTTAACAAGCCATTCACGAATGATGAGTCTAGTAACTAACAAAAGTGATTAAATAAACTCATTCTTAATGGATCAAAGCTACTTAGCCTTGATTTCCTTGACCAGAAGGTTTGCTCATATGGCTGCCACCTCGGATGCATCCTGGGCAATTATTGTTAGAGTGCAAAATAGTAAATTCTCCTTGGTCCATGTGGCGCTTTCTACCTAGAGTACCATAGGATGATTGAGCTTGTCTAAACACTCAAACATGTACAAGGTCTACTAAAGAAAACCCTCCTAAGAAGGTAAACCACCTGACTAAGCACAGCGCCTACCAAGGAGCCGCCCTTCCTCGGTTTTACTCCACCTCTTTGTCTGCCCATTTGATGAGTAACGTGGGGCTTCTTTTTATGAGGGCAAACCTCATCAAGTCAGGAATCCCCCCCAATCAAGAAACCTGGATTAACACATCATTAGGAAGCTCAAATAATAGTCTTAGCCTAACTGTACATGATTAGGTGCAAACTGGCAGCTCGGCTGTTTTATGCTAGACTGGATGACTTGGACTCTTTTTTGTTGTCTTATTTTGACATGCTGGGTTACTAGACATCCAGAACTAACTTACAAAAAAACAATTACATAATTTGGACATCGTTTAGGCTACGAAATAATAAAAACAAAATTGGGTATACGTGCTGAAATTAACCCTATAGTTTGCTCCCATTAGCCTTGTAAGATTAGATTCGTTCCTTGGACTTGGACTTGATTGCTTGAGCTACCTCGACTTGGAGGACTTGTTTTAGACATGTTAGGTTGATTTCCATCACTTATCATGCTCAAGGGAATCTCACTTTTAGCCTTGCATGGATGCAGCTATCCAAGATGTGATTTAGAGGTGTGCAACTTGTCAAATGGCCAAGAGTCACACCCTTCTAAAGGACTCTACACACCCTTGCCCATTCCTAGCATTCCTTGGTAGGATGTGAGCTTGAATTTCATTCTAGGCTTACCAAGAATCAAAGGAACAAGGACTCCTTCCCTGTAATGGTAGATCATTTTTCAAAGATGACTCACTTCGTCCCTTATAACAACACAAATGATGTAACTCATGTGGCCAATTTATTAATTCAAAGAGGTAGTGAGGCTCCATGGCATCCTAAGATCTATTGTATCCAACCATGACACAGAGGTTTTGAGTGTCTTTTGGGTGACTTTATGGAAGAACCTTGGTACTAAGCTCAAGTATAGCACCACAAGCCATCCACAAACGGATGGGCAACATGGAGTCAAAAATCAAACTTTGGGGCTACTCTTACAGGCGTTGATCAAGTCTAATGTCAATTAATGGGATCAACTCCTTGCCTTTACCCAGTTTGCCTATAACAAAGCTCTTAGCAATGTCTCTATTCAAGATTGTTTATGGTTTACAGCCATTATCTCTAGTTGATCTCAGCCCCAGGGCTACGAACATCAAGCCGAATGTGGAAGCATCCAAGAGGGCTGAAGAGATCTAGGAACTCCAGTGATATAGTGTGGGTTCACTTGAGAAAAGAATGATTCCCCTCTAAACGCAAGCCTAAGATCAAGCCAAGGGTCAAGGGTCACTTTGAGATTCTTGAGAGGATCAATAACAAAGCCTGCAAGCTTCACTTGCTAGAGAATATAGGGTCTCTGCCACTTTCAATGTGGCTAATTTGTCCACATACTTCGAACATGATATATTAGAGAATTTGAAGTCATATTCCTCTCAACAAAGGGAGGATGATAGGGATCATGCTATATAAGGGTCAATAAACATCATGGGGGACTAAGAAAGTCAAAAGTTATCTCAATATCTAAAGGATTGACTAAAATATTAGAAAAGATTCTTGGTGCCAAAACAGTCTAAGATGAGCTGAAAAAGGCCAGTTTTGTAGGCTTGATTGCTCAAGCTTAAAATGCATCTCGAGGGCTCCAATTCTGCTTTTTGGAAATTGTTTTATATTGGATTTAGGGATATGAAAATATTTCTAGGTTTAGACAAGAGCAAATAAGTCAAATGGAGGCGAACACAAAAAGAAGCAAAAACTAATCCATTTTAGATGACCTAAACCTTTTGGGCCATCTCTTCCAAATAGGAGAACCAATGCATATCTAACTTGAGTGATATGAAACGCTAGATCCCAAGTATTCCAACAACTCTTGTTTCATATAATTCCGTCAAGTATTTCAAAAGATATGGCTTTTTGAAATAAGGTCTTGTGCACTAAAACTGACATGCAACCTGTCGCTTTTAGCTTTTGTACTAGCTTATTTTATGGTCTCTTTACTGCCATTGGCTGCTTCATTGGACTCTCTAGGTCATATATAACCACTCTAAGGACTCTGCCTCATGTGTTTATGCTTCCTTGGAGTTATACAAATTAGATTTGATGTGATATGAAAGTTCAGCACTGGCTCATTCGCTTTTAAATTCTCTCTTGCTTATCTTTATTTTCACTAAACAAAGTGGTGACCAAGTAAGTCTTAATCTATCTTGGGGTAGTGTTTCTTATCCCTGAGGCTGGTTATGAGACTTAGTTTTTATAAAGGTGGTGTGTCTTATCCTTTTTGTAAGCTAGTCTATAATTTACTTTCATTTTATATAGTCCTGTACTGCTTTTAGGTTTCTATCCTCTCGCTCATCTTTTTAAGCTTTCATTTCACTTTTTCTTGCTAATTTCCCTTATTCCATTCTTAGCAGATAAGATAGCTAGAGTTAAAGTTAGTTCTTAAGCTTGGATAGGTTCTTACCTTATAAACACTCATTTTAAGCCTTTTATTACCTCTTCGTAAGAGCGCTTTATGGTAGAAATTAGAGCCCTATAGGGAATGACAACTAAACTAAACTTAGTTTTTGTAAGATGCTGAAAAGTCAACCATACATCGCATTACTATTGAGGTGAACTGGCCTGTTACTACGGTCTAAGCAAGCCAAGTAATAAAGGGGGAAAAAAAAGATTTTATGGTCTTTACTTTTACATTTTTATGTTGTTTAAAAATTTATTTACTTTATTTAAAATTTACTTATTTTGTTTGAAAGTTTAATTACCTATTTCCCTCTCATTTTCCTTATTTTGAAAGTTAATTCCTTTCCTCTTAAATTACCCTAATCAAACACTAGTGTTTTACTCCCACTCAAACTCTCGCCTCTCTCTTGTCCTAGCCACACGCCTCCCTTTACCCTAGCCGTGACCCCCTTCTCCCACCTTTATGGTTCTCTCTCCCCTCTCTCTTTCTCTCTTGATCTCTCTTTTAATCTGACGTTCTCTCTCTCTCTCTCTCCCCCCCTCTCACGCTCTTTTTTTCTCTCCCTCTCGCCCACCGTGCACCAGCACCACCACCCAGCCGACTGCCACCGAACACCTGCCGTGCCGCTGCCCCACTCCTCCTATTCTCTACTGTGCCGAGTACTTGATACATCATGCACACCCATGCAAGGCCCTAACGCCATACATTCAAGATTGAAACCTCCTTGTTCTTCTTTATAAATGTTGGATTCAAATATTCAAATCACTGATTTTGTGGTGGGGTTAAAAATTTTCATATTTAAATCCTGTAGGAGAGGACGTTCCTAAACACTTCTTTAAGGGATCGCATCAAGGTGAGTGCATAATGGTATTTTTGTATTTCATGTTATGAAATTCTAGACCTTTCTTGACTTGGATGGCTTAGAAGGAATAAGGTCATTAGGATTCATGTTTGGGGTGTCATGGAGCCATTACCATAGGTGCTAGGGCAAAAACATTACATCTTTGATTCGAATTGTTGTTGGGACACACCACTAACTGAAGCCAGAAACTGACGTGACTTTGAAAAAAATTACCCCTGTTATTGTACGAAAAATTGCGAAAATTTTAGGGTAGATGCTTGGTACTACACCTTTTGAATCGAGGGAATCGAACTTGAATTGAATAGTTACGGTTACTTTACTGAAGGCTGTCCAAGCAGGGGTGGTCAGTGACAGCCTATGCATTTTAGGGTTTTTGATCTAGTAACTATTGGATTATGAGAAAACACAAAACATACAAATTGTAGTAGATGAAATGGCCTTTCTAGAATAGTTAAGAATGCGGAGTTTTGATGTCGGGAGCCAAAGAAATGGGCTCTGGAAGTTGAGTCCAGATTCTGACTAAATCTGGATTCTGGTTGGGGCCACGATTGGGGACCCCTAAAAGTGCCTAAAAATTTTAGAAAAAGTATCATAAGTAGGAAATGGGCTGCAGTTGTAGTTCGTAAGAATTTGGACTAAGTGTGACCACTGTTTGATCCAAGTGCTGAATATTAGGCGCAATTAAGTAACCGAGCTCGAAATTGTACGGATTTCTGGTAACAATCACTCCCTAACCCTTCCCCGAAGTTGTTTGAAATATGTGCTTGATGAGAATGGCAAGGGCTATCTTTGAATGTCTTTATTATACATGAAACATGGATTTTACTGGTTGAACAGGGAATGAAATAGTTGTGTGGCTTGTGTTGAGTATCCTGCTATATTAGTATGCGTATGGGCATTTGGACTAATTGTGTTTGTAAATGAAAACATATATGCTATGGGAATGCTTTGGGGATCGAACTGGGTTGGGTTGAAATGTGCATGTGATTTGAAATTCAAGAGTAAGTATGAATGTCTAAATAAATGGCTTTATAGGTGAGACTGTGAGTTATGTTGATGTGATTGAAGGCCATTAGCCTTCCCCGGGAAAAGTGCATGCCTGTGTGCGACTATTTGTCCTGTTAGGATGCGGGTCAGGTTAGCGGTAATTATCCATATGGGCAGTTGGCCAGGGTATGGTTAAGCAGTAACCGTCCAGGTGACGGTAGGGCAAGTTAAGGTTTAGCGGTTGCGTTAAACCCAAGCACAAGCCATTAGACCCAGTGGGGTCGCGCACCCTTAGGAACCTAAAAATTTATAAAAGAGACTGGCATGGCTGTGTGCATCTGCTAAGAATGTGTGAGTGTGGCATGTTCGTCTTCCCTACCCCTAAAATGTTTTAAAAATGAATTTGTGTGCATGTTTTAACTGTTACGGGTGGTTATTATTGAGTTTATCTTATTTTTGTAAAATGTTTTGTCTTCAAGTGAAGTGTACGAGCATGGGGATGGGAACTCGAATTAGTGCAAGGCCACGAAATTAGATTTGGTAGTGTTCATTTAGTTTGTGGTTAGACATGTTTCAAGGATTGTGGTCCAGGTTAGACTTTGTTATATTGTTGTAAGACTCGAACTAATATTTTGATTTGAGGATATATGTTGCATTAGAGCTTTATTTGATACTCAGCCTTGTATTTCAAAGAAGAAAATACAGTGGTAACACCCCACTTGGGATTTTCCGCTGCCACGTAGGTTAATAATAGTAATAAAAAAGAAATTACAAATTCGGGGTGTTACAAAGTGGTATCAGAGCCAGGTTGATTGACCTCACGGCTCGCCTAAAAGATGGTAATAAGGAATAAAAACAAATTGAAGAGCTAAAACCTGTAGACCTAAGTACTGCTCAGAGAGTGAGTGTTTTAAGGGGCAGGGGTTTCATACCTGTGCATGTATTACGAAATAAATGCATGTTTATATATGGATGCGTGTCTTATGTATAATTGCCCCTCACACACTGACAGTGCTAGGTACCCTCCATCCCTGTATAGAGGTAATTATATATAAGACACACATCTATACATAAACATGCTTTTATTTCATACTACATGCATGTGTATGAAACCCCGGCCCCTTACTACGCTCATTCTCCGAGCAGTCCTTAAGTCTACAAGTTTTAGTTCTTCAATTTTTTTTCATTCCTTATTACCATATTTTAGGGGAGCCTTTAAGTCAGTCAACCTGGCTCAGATACCACTTTGTAACACCCTGAATTTCTAATTTCTTTTTTATTACTACTATTAACCTATGTGGCAGCGGAAAATCCCAGATGGGGTGTTACTGTCGTATTTTCTTCTCGGAAATACTAGGCTAAGTATCAAATAAAGCTCTAATGCAACTATATCCTCAAATCAAAATATTAGTCCGAGTCTTATAACAATATAACAAAGTCTAACTTGTACCACAATCCTTGAAACAAGTCTAACCACGAACTAAATGAACACTATTAAATTTGATTTTGCGGCCTTGCACTAATTCGAATTCCCATTCCCATGCTCGTGCGTTTCACCTGATAATAAAACATTTTACAAAAATGAGATAAAACTCAATAACAACCACCCCTAATAGTTAAAACACGCACACAAATTCATTTTTAAAACATTTTATGGGTAGGGAAGACAAACATACCACACTCACACATTCTTAGCAGATGCACACAGCCATGCCAGTCTCTTTTATAAATTTTCAGGTTTCTAAGGGTGAGCGACGCCACTGGGTCTAATGGCCTATGCTTGGGTTTAACGCAACTGCTTGACCTTAACCTAGCTTACTGTCACCTTGACGGTTACCGCTTAATCATACCCTGGCCTCCTGCCCATATAGACAGTTACTACTAACCTAGCTCACGTCCCAATAGGACACGTACTTGCTCACAGGTATGCACTTTTCTTAGGGAAGGCTGATGGCCTTCAATCACATTAACATAGCTCACAGTCTCACCCATAAAGCCATTTATTTATACATTCATACTTTCCCTTGAATTTTAAATCACACACACATTCCAACCCAACCCAGCCCATTTTGATCCCCAAAGCATTCCCACAACATATATGTTTTTATTTACAAACACAATTAGTCCAAATGCCCATATGCATACTGATATAACAGGATACTCCACACAAGCCGCACAACTATTTTATTCCCTGTTCAACCAGTAAAATCCATATTCCATGTATAACAAAGACATTCAAAGATAGCCCTTGTCATTCTCATCGAGCACATATTTCACACAACTTCAGGGAAGGGTTAGGGCGTGATTCTTACTGGGAATCCATGCAATTTTTGGCTCGGTTACTTAATTGGGCCTAATAATCGGCACCTGGATCAAACAGCGATCACACTTTATCCAAATTCTTATAAACTACAACTACAGCCCATTTCCTACTTATGATAATTTTTCTAAAATTTTTAGGCACTTTGAGGGGTCCCCAACCGTGGCCCCAACCCGAATCCAGATTCAGTCATAATTTGGACTTAATTTCCAGAGCGCGCATCTCTGGCTCCTGACATCGAAACTCCGCATTAGTATCTAGGTAAATCAGAAAGGTTCAATTGCACTGATTTAAGACCATAAACGTTTCACACCAATACTTTTCATTACATGAGTACTTGAAGACTTTATTAGCCTATAATGGCTTAGCAAAAGAATAGATTTTCCTCATGCCCGCTATGATTTTCGTCAGGGTCCTCCCCTTCAATAGGTTCTCCCTTATCCTCAATGGGTTCCTCCTTAAATGTCTCATCCTTAGGGGGTGGGGTGTCCTCCTGGCTAGTGGTGGGTGAAGGAGGTTGGTCTTAGGGGTCCTTCTCTCTTAAGTAATCCACCAACTCGATCACACTCATTCCCATTGGTTGCCAGTCAAACCAACAACACCTCCGCCACAGGCGAACCTCCCGAGCCCTGGGGTGCAATTGATCGACCTTGTATTACCACTGTGGGTCTCCCTTAAGGGTTAAAAAGAGGAAGAATGTTTGGTTTTCCTCAAACCTCAGGAAACTATTGGGTAAAACCTCTAAATACCTAACTAACATCCTCCCAACTTGCCGGACATACTCCCACATCACTAGATAGACACCCCTGAACAGTACATGCTAGTAGCTAATTAAAGTTTTGGTTCCCAGGACAGTGATGTTTAGTTTCTCTTTCTATTCTTTTGCTAAGCCATTATGCGCTAATAAAGTCTTCTAGTACTCATGTAATGGAAAGTGTTGGTGTGAAACGTTTATGGTCTTAAATCAATGCAATTGAACCTTTCTGATTTACTTGGATACTAATGTTCGTTATCTGTGAATATGGAGCCATGTGAATGTGTTGCCAACATAATGTATATCAGACATGTAACAAAGTGACTGGATCACGTGAATGTGGCAGAGTTGATGTGACGATGAACAAAGGCCTGCATTAAGTTTTGTATGATGCTGTAGTATACGATGTCTTACTAAATTATAGTAGTACGCGTGTCGCGAACTATTAAGAGAGGAACTAAACTTGACTTATTTTCCAAACAGGATAGCGGGAAACAATGACGAAACTCAAACTGGGCCCCACCTCATCGTAAGGACCCCCGTGAACCCTTAAATCCCCATATCCCGCTTCAGGGGGCGGTTGGAAGCCCTTCGCCCCAGGAATGGGAATGAGCCTCGCAGTCAGGTGGACGAAACCAACCCACCAGCTGGAGCAGAACTTACCAACCTCCTATTGCTGGAGCTATTGTAAAAGCAAGGGGAATAGCTGCACCGCTAGAACGAGCACCTGCAGAAGCTGATGGAGGCTAGGGAGAGGAAGGTTGAGGAGGATAACTCCTATATGTTCAAGAGGTTTGTGAGTCACAACCCACCTGTGTACGATGGCACCCTTGACCCCAAAACTTTCGAGGACTAGATTTGGGGTATAGATAAGTTCTTTAACGCCCTCCAATGCCTTGAAGAGTGGAAAGTAGGTTTTACGGTGTTCTACTTGAAGGATAAGAATGACCTATGGTGGGCCACGGTATGAGAGAGACAGTACGAACCTGGATTTGGCTTGAGAAAGTTCAAGGAGTTGATCAAGGATCACTTTTATCCCATCTGCCTCTAGAAGGCGAAGGAGAATGAGTTCATGCAGCTACAGCAAGGAGGCATGAGTGTGCTAGAGTGTGCCTCCAAGTTCATGAACTCTCTCATTTCGCCCCAGCCTTTGTAGCTGATGAGAGGCTGAAGATGAACCCTTTCGAGGCCAGACCCAACCCTGATATCAAAGGGAGGATGTCAGTGACACCTCCTATGTGGACCTGTATGACACTGCGGTGAATGTGGAAAGGGCAATGAAGGAAAGAAACAACTACTTCAATGAGCAGCGCGAAATCAAGAGAAAAGAGGATCAGTAAGGGAGCTTCCACTCTTAAAAGCCGTACGAGAGGCCTCCCGGGAACCACTATTCCAACAACGATGCATGTAGAGGCTAGCACTCTAACGCTCGGCCTAGGGTGACCTGCAATGCTTGCAGGAAGTTGGGCCATTACGCCTGGGAGTGTTGTTCGGTCAAGAGGTGTTTCCGCTGCAGAAGCACGCGACATCAGATCCGGGGCTACCCACATCCCCCATCTCCTGTCGGTAAAGGTCATGGGGGACAAGGACAGCTGTCCTAGCATCACTATCAGAACAGGGGTGGCCTGGTAGCCAACCCCAGCCAACAGTGCTGAGCACCTCAACAGAATTAAGCTTGACCTCCCAACCAGTCGCCACGAAACATTGGGGGCAGAGTTTACATGATGTGTAAGGAAGAAGCGAAGGATGCTCCGAACATCGCAACTGGTATATTCTCTATTCATTATTGTGGAGTTTTCATGTGGTCATAAATTATTAAAGTTTCGGGGATGAAACCCCTTAAGGGGGGTAGTATGTAGAGTTTCAGAAAAGTCATGGTCGTGGGTATTATGCTTGTCAAGAACTATTAAAGTTTCGGGGACAAAACTTCCTTAAGGGGGGCAGTATGCAAAACCCCAGAAATTCATTTTCGTAATGATGGTGTTTACCGTAGATATTGAAGTTTTGAGGACAAAACTTTCTTAAGGGGGTAATATAAAAACCCGAAAATTCATTTTTGTAACTATTTTGTTGGCGCACATTACTGAAGTTTTGGTGACGAAACTTTCTAAGCGGGGTAGTATGTAAGACCCTGAAAATTCAACTGCGCATCGAATGATTATTGAGGTGAACCGACCTAGGACTACGATCTAAGTCAAGCCAAGTTATAAAAAAAAAAAGATTTTGTGGCCTTTACTTTTACATTTTTATGTTGTTTAAAAATTTATTTACTTTGTTTATAATTTACTTATTTTGTTTGAAAGTTTAATTACCTATTTCCCTCTCATTTTCCTTATTTTGGAATTTAATTCCTTCTCTCCAAAATTACCCTAATCAAACACTAGTGTTTTACTCCCACTCAAACTCTCTCTCCTCTCTCTTGTCCTAGCCATACGCCCCCCTTTACCTTAGTTGTGACCACCTTCTCCCCCCTCACGGTTCTCTCTCAATCCCACGTTCTTTCTCTCCCTTGCTCTCACGCTCTCTCTCTCCCCCCTCTCGCCCACCGTGTGCCAGCACCACCACCCAGCTGGCCGCCGGCAGTGCCACCGCCCCACTCCTCCTCCTCCCTATTGTGGTGAGTACTTGATACATCATGCACACCCATACAAGGCCCTAACACCGTACATTCAAGATTGAAACATCCTTGTTCTTCTTTATAAATTTTAGATTCAAAGATTCAAATCAGTGATTTTGTGGTGGGTTGTAAATTTTCAGATTTAAATTCCATAGGGGAGGACGATCCTAAACAGTTCTTTAAGGGACCGCATCAAGGTGAGCACATAATGGTATTTTTGTATTTCTTGATAAAAAATTTTAGATCTTTCTTGACTTGGATGGCCTGGGGAGAATAAGGTCATTAGGACTCATGTTTGGGGCGTCATGGGAGTCATTACCATGGGTGCTAGGGTGAAAAGATCGCATCTTTGATTCTAATTGTTGTTGGGACACGCCACTGACTGAAGCCAGAAACTAACGTGACATTAAAAAATTTACCCCTATTGTTGTACGAATCTAAAAATCATGAAAATTTTGGCGTAAATGGGACAGGATGTCCCCTGCAGTACACATTTTGATTTGAGGGAATTAGACTTGAATTGAATGAGTTATGGCCACTTTATTGGAGGATGTCCAAGTAGGGGCAGTCAGTGATGGTCTGCAGGTTTTAGGGTTTTTAACCTAGTAGCTATTGGATTATGAGAAAACACAAAACATATAAATTGTAGTATACAAACGGACCTTTCTGGAATGGATAAGAATGCAGAGTGTTGACATTCGTAGCTAGAGATATGGGCTCTGGAATTTGAGTTCAGATTCTGACTGAATCTGGACTTAGGTTGGGGCCAGGACTGGGGACTCCTAAAAGTGCCTAAAAATTTTAGAAAAATTATCATAAGTAGGAAATGGGCTGCAGTTGTGGTTCATAAGAATATAGACTAAGTGTGAGCGCTGTTTGATCCAGGTGCTGATTATTAGGCCTAATTAAGTAACCGAGCTTGTAATTGTACGGATTCTAGGTAAAAATCACACCCTAACCCTTCCTTGAAGTTGTTTGGAATATGTGCTTAATGAGAATGATAAGGGCTATCTTTGAATGTCTTTGTTATACATGGAATATGGATTTTATTAGTTGAACGAGGAATGAAATAGTTGCATGGCTTATGTTGAGTAACCTGCTATATCAGTGTGCGTATGGGCATTTGGACTAATTGTGCTTGTAAACAAAAACATATATGTTGCGAAAATGCTTTGGGGATCGAGCTGGGTTGGGTTAGAATGTGCGTATGGTTTGAAATTCAAGGGCAAGTATGAATGTGTAAAGGAATGGCTCTATGGGTAAGACTGTGAGCTATGTTGATGTGATTGAGCGCCATTAGCCTTCCCCGAGAAAACAGCATGCATGCGAGCGGCCATGTGTCCTGTTAGGACGTGGGCCATGTTAGTGGTAACTGTCTATATGGGCAGTAGGCCAGGGTATGGTTAAGCGATAACCATCCAGGTGACGGTAGGCCAGGTTGAGGTTAAACGGCTGCGTTAAACCTAGGCGCAAGACAGGAGACCTAGGGGGGTCGCTCACCTTAGGAACCTGAAAATTTATAAAAGAGACTGGCATGGCTGTGTGCATCTGCTAAGAATCTGTGAGTGTGGTATGTTTGTCTTCCCTAGCCGTAAAATGTTTTAAAAATGAATTTGTGAGCGTGTTTTAACTATTAGGGGTGGTTGTTATTGAGTTTATTTCATTTTTTATAAAATGTTTTATTTTCAGGTGAAGTGCATGAGCATGAGGATGCGAGCTCGAATTAGTGCAAAGCCGTAAAATCAAATTTAGTAGTGTTCATTTATTTTTTGGTTGGACTTGTTTTAAGGATTGTGGTGCAGGTTGGACTTTGTTATATTGTTGTAAGACTCGGACTAATGTTTTGATTTGAGGATATAGTTGCATTAGAGGTTTAATTGATACTCATCCTGGTAGTTCCAAAAAGAAAATACGGCGGTAACACCCTACTTCGGTTTTTCCACTACCACATAGGTTAATAATAGTAATAAAGAAGAAATTAAAAATTCGCGGTGTTACAGTTTTTAAGTTTGCCTGGGTTCTTTATTTGTATCCATACCACTGATTGTCCCTGTTGGTGCTCTTTGCTAGTGAAATTAGAACCCCAAATTAAGAGACAAGTACAATAAATGTTAATTCTGAAGTTTGGCTGGGTTCTTAATTTATAGCCATACTGTTAATTCTCTTACCTTTAATTTGGGAATTTGTGGCCTCTTCGTGGGACCTCTTTGTGGGTGAAAATAAACACCGAATGAAAGGACAACAAGAGTCAATGTTAGTTCTTATATTTGAAAGGCTTACTGATTTATAGCCACTTTGTTCAATCTGTAGTGCTCAATTTGGGTGTTTGTTTCCTCTTGGTGGGAGCTCCTTTGTGAGTTAAATTAGAGCCCTAAATAAAAAGACAACAAGGTTTAAAGTTAGGTGTAAAGTTTTACTAGATTCTTGATTTATAACCACACCGTTCATGCCCTTGCACTTTAAGCCTTTTCTTTCCCTCTTAGTGAGAGATCTTTATAGGTGAAATTGGAGCTCTAAATAAAATAACAACAAGAGCTAAATTGATTCTTAAGTTTCATTAACTTCCTAATTTGTGTCACACCGTTCATTCCCTTGCACTCATTCTAAGGCATTTGTTTGCTTTTGGTGGGAGCTGTCTATGGGTGAAATTAGAGGCCCAACTGTGAAGACTACTAGAGTTGTAGCTATTTCTTATGTTTGGGTAGGTTCTTGATATATGGCCATATAGCTCATTCTCTTGTACTAATTTTGGGGGCATTTACCACCTCTTAGTGGGGTCATTTTATCAGTGAAGTTGGAGCCCCAAACGAAAAGCCAACTATAGTTAAATGTAGTGCTTACGACTCTTGATTTGTAACCAAACTGTTATTATCTTGCACTCATCTTAACATATTTATTTCTTCTCGATGGGGAGCACTTTATGACTGAAATTGGAGCCCAAATTAAAAGATAACCAGAGTTAAAGTTAGTTCTTAAGTTTGGCTAGGTTACTGATCTATAGCCACACCATTCGTTCTCTTCCACTCAATTTATGAGATTTTTCATCGTGGCGAAGGCCTTTTATGGGTGATGTTAGAGCCCCAAATAAGACGACAACTAAAGTTAAAGATAGATGTTATGGTTAGCTAGGTACTTGATTTGAAGGCACAACCGTTCGTTCATTTTAGGCCATTTGTTCCTTCCTGGCGGGTGCTCTTTGTGGGTGAAATTGGAACCCTAAATGAAAAGATAACTAGAGTTAATTTAGCTTTTATGTTTATCTATGTTTTTGATTTGAGGCCACATAATTAATTCTCCTATGCTAATCTTAGGGCATTATTGATTAGTATTTTCGCGGGGAGTAAGGGTGGAAATTTGTCATCCTCTGGGATGATGTGGAAATCAAGTCAATAGTTATTTTTGGCCTCAACTCTAACCTAGGGAGAGTGATAGATGTCCCTAAGCATGGTTAATTAAACTAATTACTCAGTAATCCTAATCTAAATATGATCAATTAAACTGAACTAAAGTAAAACATAATTAACAAAATTAATACAAAATATCATAATAACTAACAACAACTAGCAAAGCATCTAATTAAGTAAGAAAACATTAAATTTACTAACTAAAAGAAGATAGTGAAAGGAGAGTACCTAAAAACCTTGAAAATCTAACAACGGAGATTGGCCTCCATTGTTACACCAAGTGGATGATGATTGGAGGTGGGTTCTCCACTTATTGTCACTAATCTAACTCAACTACTCCTAGTGTAACCCATTGAGAGCGAAAAGCTCAAACTTACAAATAATTGGTTTTCAAACCCTACAATGGAGAAGAGCAAAAGAGCTTGAAATTCACATTCTTGAAGAGAAAGAATGAGAGATTAAGAGTAGACACGAGAACAAAAGAAGATTAGGAAAGGGATACTGTAAGGGCCATGCTTTCGTGCTATCACCGACTAACTGTTTAGTTGCTGATTTGACCAGTTGCTTTTAATTTATTATCCGACGAAAGTATTAAATCGACCGTGTGAGTTTTTAACGACTAGTTTCAATAAAAGGGGCGATTATTTGACTAATATTATCATTGACGCTACTTATTTATAAAACATTTGAATCTATGCTAAACCCAGTTTTTAAAATCGTTTTTCGTTTTACTTGGCAGTTTCCCAAAGTTTAAACCAAAATGTACATGGTAGGTCGTTCAATTTGAGTTTAACCTAACTATTAGCGAGTACGGATCAAAATTTAGCTGTATGTTGTTAGTTTAACCCAAAAAAAAAAAAAAGGGATTGAAAAGGGGGACTGAAGTCGGGAGACCCCGACCCCCCCTCCTCTCGCACCTCGCTCTCTCTCTCTGCTACGCTCTCTCTCTCTCTCTCGCGGGCCACCGGTCGCCGCCTGGCGTCACCGCCGGCCGTCACGTGTCGCCGGCGAGAGGAGGAGTTGTCTGGCCTCACCCACGCGTCGCCAGCCACCCAACCACTGCCTGTTTTCCTTCCCCCACGTCACACGAACGAGTCAGCTCTCCAACCACGCGTCTAACACCTAAAAACCACCGCCCACGTGCCGGATTCCGGCGAGCCACTGCCCACTCCACCTCCTCTATAAATCTGGGGGTCGAATTCGACCCCAGACAACCCCAAATCGCGACCAAATCAAAGCTAGGGTTTCGGTTCTGGGTGTAGCTGAACCAAGGACGAATTCAAAAGGGTTTGGGCGTGAATTACTGCCAATTGAGTGGGTAATTAAGCACTTTCAGGTGAGTGAACATCCTCTCCTAAGCTGCTGCTGTTATTTTAAGTATGAATTCAGTAGAATGATGTTGCATGTCAGATTAAGGTTAGCTCAAGTAGTTAGAAATGTCAGAGATTGATTGAAAATGTGATGCCTGGTAATTTCAAGCCTATTTATGCACGCCCAAACCGCACAAACATACCTTGCTCACTGCCGTCAGTATGCATGTTTTGAAACAGTAAATTTTCAGCTTAGAAATGCACAGGAATTGTTATAGGCTGTAACCGTACTTTCAATAATACCTGAATTGATGCATGTGCAAACTCGCTGCCTGATAATAACTCGAATCATGTTATGCTAAAACGACTTAAATAGGCTTGAAATGTAATTCCGAGGCAATGAATGACTCTTCGAATCGATACGTGTTAAATCGCGCTTGAAAAATGACTTTAAAATGAATTATGCCTAATTAATGAGTTATAGTTTAAAACGGAATTAAAATCGAAGTTAATTTAACGTATTTAGCTTCGATTCAAGTTAGTGAGTTATAGTTTAAAACGGAATTAAAATCGAAGTTAATTTAACGTATTTAGCTTCGATTCAAGTTAGTGAGTTATAGTTTAAAACGGAATTAAAATCGAAGTTAATTTAACATATTTAGCTTCGATTCGAGTTAAAGAGTTATTGTTTAAAACGGAATTAAAATCGAAGTTAATTTAACATATTTAGCTTCGATTCGAGTTAAAGAGTTATTGTTTAAAACGGAATTAAAATCGAAGTTAATTTAACATATTTAGCTTCGATTCGAGTTAAAGAGTTATTGTTTAAAACGGAATTAAAATCGAAGTTAATTTAACATATTTAGCTTCGATTCGAGTTAAAGAGTTATTGTTTAAAACGGAATTAAAATCGAAGTTAATTTAACATATTTAGTTACGAATCGAGTTAAAGAGTTAATATTTGAAAAAGAATTAGAAACGAAGTTAGTTTGACATATTTAGCATCGATTCAAGTTATGTAGCTAATTTATGAAAATGGATTAAAAACGAAGTTAGTCTAACGTGTTTAGCTTCCATTCGAATTGGACTAGCTAATGTTTTATGTGTGTAAATGAAATAAATTTGAACCCTTTTAGTACATTCGTGCTAGGGAAATTACTTCGAAATGCATTGTTGTGTTTAGCATGGAATTATATTTGATTTACTGAATAAAGTATCGTTGAATTACGAATAAATGTGGCTATTTGCACGTTTGTTGTAACGCTCCGCTGAATGATGCTGGTTGCTCAGGTAAGGGCCTAAACTCCCCTCTCTTTTACATAAGCTAATATGATAAGATGATGTGATTAATAAATCGATGAATCGAGTTGGTAGTTGGATGGTTTGAGGAAAGAATTATGAGCGATCGAGGTCTTGTGGTACGGTGCTTGTGAGGAGGGAGTTCGGGTTATGAAATTACCGCAATCGTGTGGATTGCGAGGCCATGTGTGGCTCATTGTATTGAAATGATTACGAAGTGTTTAAATGTGATATGTGTGTTTCCCTTTCCTCGTATATTTAAAATGTAACATGTGTATGGAAGGGGGATGTTTTGGCTAATGACTTTTCATGTGTTTTAAATGAACAATAGCCATGTCTAGTAACGAGCTATGGCCTATTTTAGCTATTCAAATAGTGTTTGGGAGGAACCCCTAAAACGTTTTAACAAAAGGGAGATGGGAATTATACGTTGAATGATTTCATTGTTTGAAACGAAAAACTACTAGCCGTTATGGCCGATACGCTTTGAGTGGCTAAGATAATGTGCTGCGGACAATATGAAATGATGTAATGTTTTCCTAGGGGATAAGTCCGGATAAACCCTAGAGGCCCTGACGAGGGCTAATGTAATGGTCCGATATGTTATATGTAGCCATCCCGGGAGTAAGAGCTTAAGTGTGAGCGTTAGGTCTCACTATGGGGTCGAGAATAGTTCTCACCCAATCAGCACCCTGTAATGATCTTATGCCAGAAGTATTTTCCTACCAAGATAAGAAAAGCAATTGGCCTTTGCCATTTTATATATGTTTAAAGAAAAAAAGAATGTTTTACGGGCCAAAGAGGCCATACGGAATGAATATGAAATGCTTTCAAATGTTCAAAGAATGTTTCATTACAGATTTAAAGAAAATGCTCTTAAACATGATGAATGTGGCTTCAAATAGAATATGTGACATGCTAGTGAATCGTGAAATGACATTCAAATGTGCCTAGTGAATACATAAGTCATGACTTGTCCGATATTTATGTTCTTCAACCTGTGTCCTATAATATGTTGCCTAATACCATGTTAGTAGTAGCTAATTGCTTGATAAGTGAATATTATGGGTATTAATGCTTGAAAAAGGTTTTGTTTTAAGGAGTGGAGGAACACTCACTGAGCATGTGGTGGCTCACTCCATTTCCTCTCCCCTTTTTCCCCCAGGTGAAGAATGAATGGACCGCTAGTTGCTTCCGCTGATGTATCTATAATGTGAAGTTGTGAAGCCATCTGAAGTGATGTTTTGTTTTAAGAGTGCGTGCGTTGGTTATGTAGTGGCTCAAAGGCTCTGGCAGTATGAACCTATGTAAATCTTTTGTAATAAGTGTATGTAAAGGGCTTAAGCCCCACCACGAGTGTGTGACTCGCTGGTACTCCTAGTTATTTTGCATTTTGGTTTAAAAGTTCACAGGTACCCTGAACTTCGTAATGTAATTTTGGAAATTGTTGTAATTACAGACGGAACTCTGCCGGTTTCGTCCCAGGTTTTCCTAACCTAAGCTAAAGTTTGGGTAAAAATTAAGAAGAAAGTTAAAAGAAGAAGAGCCTTAGGGGTCTCCCTCGGGGGATCCTGGCGGTGTGACATTCCTGAAAGGTAGTCGGGGGTGTTACATTTGGTGGTATCAGAGCCATAGGTTGCATATGCATATAGATGTGACCTTAGGAGTGTCAATTTGTGAAATTATGTGCCTTAAAGTGTTTACTTGAGCCTACTACGTGCTTACTTGCTTACTTGAGGACACGAACTAGAATATGGTTTAGGACTCCCATTCAAATGCGTGCTTCTTAGTTCATGTCTAATCTCGTGTGGTGGTGTAGGATGGTGTTTAGCATTGATGATTTCGAGTACCTCCCATTCTGGCTGGCCGCGTGGAATGCGGTTTTCTTTTGGGAAGCAATGATTAGGAGTAACCAGAGGGGACCCTTACGGGTCACCCAAAACCACTGGACTTACAAGTTCATCCGAACGATGCCGTGCACGGGAAGATGGGGCGAGGTCACCTCAATCCTCCGTCTATTTCATGTACGGAGGGGAGCTTATACTCCGTTTACTTTCCGGGGATTAGTGGATTTCCTGATGTTAGTAGAAGGACGGGTGGATTCCTTAGGAAGTACCCCCTTGGGAAGGAGCGATGTTGCCATGCAAATGATCAATACGGCTCTAATTGCTCCTGCTGCTACCCAACAACTACCAATCACAATAGTAGAGAGAAATCAGATTGAACATCGTCAAATGAGACTTCTGTTCGCAGGAAATCCTCAGGCAAGACGATACAAGCGAGTAGCCACTCTGTGGGCACGTTGGATAGATTCCTTCGGTGCACAATACCCCCGGGGCTGGCAAGCCACAATGCTGAGGATGAGAGAACTGGTGGATGGAGCACCTGATGTGGAGTACTCCCCACCATTTGTATTATGGGACCTACTAGCCCCAGTTGAGTCTGAGGGCTCGAATGATCCAACGGTAGATGATCCCCCTGAGGAGGGTTCCTCAGGTGGTAATTAGGTTGGTAATAGGGGCTGTGTGTAGCCTGGAGTCGCCAATGTGTGCATTGTATTTAAATAAAACATAGTTAGTGTGCGTTCGAAAATGAATAAGCAAGGGTGATACCCGATATTTCGTGATTCGTGAAAGTGCATTTTTGAGAAGTGTTCGTGCAACCAAAATAGGATCGCACAAATACTTAAAGTTCTACACATTCTGTCTAATGTTGTACTATGTTTTTAAATGCTTTTGACAATCTATTTTTATGAATAAAAACTAAGCAACTTTGCATGAACGACTGTGTAGCCAATGCCTCCACGAAGGGAACAGATGGCGGCGCCAACCGCCTTGGGGATGATTTGTCAGTTTAATAAGTTGAAACCACCAAGGTTTAGTGGTGGAACAGATCCTCTTGCCTATGAGGAATGGCTAAGAAGGATGGAGAATTTATTTGAAGTAATGGACTGCCCCGAAGATTTTAAAGTACGTCTGGCGACCCATCAGTTCGAAAAGGAAGCGGAATTCTGGTGGGGCACGGTCAAACCTCGAGCTGGTGAACCAGCTCTAACATGGGAACAACTAAAAGCCATGATGGATGCTCAGTATTACCCACGAGATGTAAAGAGGGCAAAGGAACAAGAATTTCTACGGTTGAAACAAGGCCAAAAGAGTGTGGTAGAATACGCGGCGAAGTTTAACGAGCTTAGTCGCTTTGCGCCTAATCAAGTCGCAACTGAAGAAATGAAGATGGACCACTTCGAGCAAGGTCTTAAAGGACCCATTAAGCGGATGATAGCTGGGCATGTTTTCACCAGCTTCCAGGAGATGTACCAGAGGGCGGTGAAAATAGCCCGAGTCATAGCTGAAACCGAAGAGGAAAGTCGTCAGATTGGCCCAGCAAAAAGAAAGTTTAATCAAGGAGGGTCCAGTACCCAGGGAAGCAATAAGATCGGCAATTTCGACAACCGGGGAAAAGGAAAACAAGTTGTACCAAGGCAGGCGCTGGAACCCTGCAACCAATGCGGGCGTATGCACTCTGGTCGGTGCCGATATGGCACACAAGAATGCTATGGGTGTGGATCTACGGACCACAAAATTGCAAATTGCCCCAAAAAGGCGTGGAATCGGCAGAACAGTACACAAGGTTCAGGCACGGGGGCTAATCCAATTCCACAAAGAGGCCGACCTCCTGTGAATGCAACTTCAGAAGGCAAACGAGGTGGAAAAAGGCCGCAAGCAGGTGGCCGGGTGTTTAGCTTGGAAGGAGGTGAGGCGGAGGACCTCACTGCCACCGTATCAGGTACCCTTTTTATTAAACATCTTTATGCTTATGTTTTATTTGATTCAGGTGCCACACATTCTTTTGTAAATCCTACCTTTGCAAGGAAACTCGCTAGCAAGCCCAGTGAAATGGATGTACAATTATGTGTGACTACCCCCTTAGGGTCTGCTTACTATACCGACCTTGTCTTTAAGGACTGTGCTATTCAATTGGAAGGGAGAACTCTCCCTGTAGACCTAATACAGCTGGATATACAAGGTTGGGATGTTATTCTAGGGATGGACTGGTTAATGAGACATAAAGTTACTATTGACTGCGAGAGAAAACTGGTTACCTTCACGGCCTCCAATGGAGAAAGAGTAACCTTTAAGGGAAGTGGCCACCAAATAACCATTCCAACGGTATCTCTATGCAAGCACTCAAAATGTTGAAGAAAGGATGTCAGGGCTATTGGTGTGCAATTGAGGTCGCAGAACTAAAGGAGCCGGACTTGAGTGAGATTCCGGTAGCGAGAGAATTTCCACAGGTGGTTCGAGAGGTACCGGGGCTACCGCCCGACAGAGAAATCGAATTCACCATTGAACTAGTGCCTGGAACCGCTCCAATATCCAAGGCACCTTATCGAATGGCACCTGCGGAATTGGCGGAGTTGAAAACTCAGTTGCAAGAGCTACTAGATAAGGGGTTAATTCAGCCTAGTGTTTCACCCTGGGGAGCACCAGTACTATTTGTGAAGAAGAAAGATGGGAGTTTGAGGTTATGTATTGACTATCGAGAACTAAACAAGGTAACGGTTAAGAATAAATACCCACTCCTTCGAATTGATGACCTGTTTGATCAATTGGCTGGTGCTTCAGTGTTCTCGAAGATTGATTTGAGATCGGGGTACCATCAATTGAAGATCAAGAAGGGGGACGTGCCTAAAACTGCTTTTCGCACTCGATATAGGCCACTACGAGTTCTTGGTGTTACCGTTCGGACTAACGAACGCTCCTGCCTTCTTTATGGACTTGATGAACAGAGTCCTTAGGCCCTTCCTAGATAAATTTGTAGTGGTGTTCATCGATGATATCCTGGTTTACTCCAAGACCAAGGAAGAGCATGCAAACCACTTGCGAATGGTGCTGAAAACCCTAGAGGAGCACAAATTATATGCCAAACTTAAAAAGTGTGAGTTCTGGTTAGAAAGGGTGCAATTTCTGGGACACATAGTGACCAAAGATGGCATCTCGGTGGATCCGGCAAAGGTAGAGGCCATTATAAACTGGCCAAGACCAACAAACGTCTTCGAAGTGCGAAGCTTTTTAGGTATAGTTGGCTACTATCGAAGGTTTGTAGAAGGATTTTCAAAACTAGCCTTACCTATTACCAAACTACTTCGGAAGGCCACTAAATTTGAATGGACCCCAGAGTGTGAAGATAGCTTTCAGGAGCTAAAGAAACGTTTGGTATCTGCACCAATATTGGCGATACCTGAAGGCAATGAAGGATTTGTAATCTACAGTGATGCGTCCAAGAAGGGACTGGGTTGTGTATTAATGCAGAAAGATAGAGTTATTGCTTATGCCTCTCGCCAATTGAAGCCCTACGAAGAGAATTATCCAACACATGACCTAGAATTGGCCGCGGTGGTATTTGCCTTGAAAATCTGGAGACATTACCTCTATGGAGTAAGGTGTGAAGTATACACTGACCACAAGAGCTTGAAATACATCTTTACTCAAAAAGAGTTAAACATGAGACAAAGAAGATGGCTAGAACTCCTTAAGGATTATGATATGGAGATCAAATATCATCCTGGAAGAGCAAACGTGGTGGCTGACGCACTGAGTAGAAAATCCATAGGGTCTGTAGCCTGTCTACTTACACAAGAAAAGAGACTCCTAAGGGAGCTCGACGTGCTACAAATAGAGGTAGTACTGCGAGGAAATCAAGGCTACTTGACAGCGCTCCAAGTCTCTTCGCCATTGATCGAAACGATCAAACAACAGCAGAAGGATGACCCTGAACTTATGAGGACAAAGAAAGGCATGGAAGAGGGAAAGAACAAGGAATTCTCCATCCGAAATGAGGTACTTTGGTATGGGAATAGACTGTGTGTACCGAACATAACAGCTCTCAAGGAGGAATTGTTAAAGGAGGCGCACAACTCCACACTTGTTGTACACCCTGGGAGTACGAAGATGTACCATGACTTGAAGACCCATTACTGGTGGAATGGCATGAAAAGGGATATCGCAGAGTACGTGGCTCGATGTCTTACGTGCCAACGGGTGAAAACCGAGCATCAAAAACCTGGAGGTTTACTGCAACCCTTGCCAATTCCTGAGTGGAAATGGGAACACATCACCATGGATTTCATGATTGGAATGCCAAAAACCATCAAACAACACGATGGTGTGTGGGTTATAGTTGACAGATTGACCAAGGCTGCACACTTCTTGCCCATCAAGGCCACTTTCACCTCTGAGCAACTAGCTAACCTATACATTAAGGAGATAGTTAGACTGCATGGTGTGCCACTCAGTATTGTGTCAGATCGCGATACCAAGTTTGTATCTCGCTTCTGGCATGGGTTTCAAAGAGCAATGGGCACAAAATTACGATTAAGTACGGCCTTCCATCCTCAGACGGACGGTCAATCCAAAAGAACTATTCAAACTCTGGAGGATATGTTGAGAGCCTGTGCCCTCGATTCTGCTGGAACTTGGGATCATAACTTGCCTCTGGTTGAATTTGCGTACAATAATAGTCACCATGCCAGTATAGGCATGGCTCCTTTTGAGGCGCTATACGGTAGACGTTGCAGAACTCCAGTTTGTTGGAATGAAATAGGAGAAAGGGAACCATCCAAAGTTGACTTAATCGACCGAACGATCGGAATAATCAAGACCATCTGCCAGAGATTGCAAGTTGCGCAAAGTAGACAAAAGAGCTACGCGGATAATAGGAGAAGGCCACTGGAGTTTGAGATTGGAGACCATGTATTTCTGAAAGTGTCCCCACTTAAGGGGAGCATAAGATTTGGACAAAAGGGGAAACTAAGCCCACGGTTCATTGGACCGTTTGAAGTCTTGCAGAAAGTAGGATCGGTTGCATACCAATTGGCCTTACCACCCTCACTGCAAGGCATCCACGATGTATTCCATGTATCCAGTCTCAGGAAATATGTTCCGGATCCAAATCATGTCATCCGATATGAACCCCTACAAGTTAAGGAAAATCTTACCTATGTAGAAGAACCCATCCGGATTTTGGAGAAGACGGAAAGGAAGCTCAGAAATAGGAGCATTCCCTACGTTAAGGTGTTATGGAAACATCACAAGGTGGCAGAAGCAACTTGGGAGTTGGAAAGCGAAATGCGTGAGAAATATCCCGCATTATTTTCACCAGGTGAGCAAATTTCGAGGACGAAATTCTTTTAAGGGGGGGAGAGTGTAAGGGCCATGCTTTCGTGCTATCACCGACTAACTGTTTAGTTGCTGATTTGACCAGTTGCTTTTAATTTGTTATCCGACGAAAGTATTAAATCGACCGTGTGAGTTTTTAACGACTAGTTTCAATAAAAGGGGCGATTATTTGACTAATATTATCATTGACGCTACTTATTTATAAAACATTTGAATCTATGCTAAACCCAGTTTTTAAAATCGTTTTTCGTTTTACTTGGCAGTTTCCCAAAGTTTAAACCAAAATGTACATGGTAGGTCGTTCAATTTGAGTTTAACCTAACTATTAGCGAGTACGGATCAAAATTTAGCTGTATGTTGTTAGTTTAACCCAAAAAAAAAAAAAAAGGGATTGAAAAGGGGGACTGAAGTCGGGGGACCCCGACCCCCCCTCCTCTCGCACCTCGCTCTCTCTCTCTGCTACGCTCTCTCTCTCTCTCTCTCGCGGGCCACCGGTCGCCGCCTGGCGTCACCGCCGGCCGTCACGTGTCGCCGGCGAGAGGAGGAGCTGTCTGGCCTCACCCACGCGTCGCCAGCCACCCAACCACTGCCTGTTTTCCTTCCCCCACGTCACACGAACGAGTCAGCTCTCCAACCACGCGTCTAACACCTAAAAACCACCGCCCACGTGCCGGATTCCGGCGAGCCACTGCCCACTCCACCTCCTCTATAAATCTGGGGGTCGAATTCGACCCCAGACAACCCCAAATCGTGACCAAATCAAAGCTAGGGTTTCGGTTCTGGGTGTAGCTGAACCAAGGACGAATTCAAAAGGGTTTGGGCATGAATTACTGCCAATTGAGTGGGTAATTAAGCATTTTCAGGTGAGTGAACATCCTCTCCTAAGCTGCTGCTGTTATTTTAAGTATGAATTCAGTAGAATGATGTTGCATGTCAGATTAAGGTTAGCTCAAGTAGTTAGAAATGTCAGAGATTGATTGAAAATGTGATGCCTGGTAATTTCAAGCCTATTTATGCACGCCCAAACCGCACAAACATACCTTGCTCACTGCCGTCAGTATGCATGTTTTGAAACAGTAAATTTTCAGCTTAGAAATGCACAGGAATTGTTATAGGCTGTAACCGTACTTTCAATAATACCTGAATTGATGCATGTGCAAACTCGCTGCCTGATAATAACTCGAATCATGTTATGCTAAAACGACTTAAATAGGCTTGAAATGTAATTCCGAGGCAATGAATGACTCTTCGAATCGATACGTGTTAAATCGCGCTTGAAAAATGACTTTAAAATGAATTATGCCTAATTAATGAGTTATAGTTTAAAACGGAATTAAAATCGAAGTTAATTTAACGTATTTAGCTTCGATTCAAGTTAGTGAGTTATAGCTTAAAACGGAATTAAAATCGAAGTTAATTTAACGTATTTAGCTTCGATTCGAGTTAGTGAGTTATAGTTTAAAACGGAATTAAAATCGAAGTTTATTTAACGTATTTAGCTTCGATTCGAGTTAGTGAGTTATAGTTTAAAACGGAATTAAAATCGAAGTTAATTTAACGTATTTAGCTTCGATTCGAGTTAAAGAGTTATTGTTTAAAACGGAATTAAAATCGAAGTTAATTTAACATATTTAGCTTCGATTCGAGTTAAAGAGTTATTGTTTAAAACGGAATTAAAATCGAAGTTAATTTAACATATTTAGCTTCGATTCGAGTTAAAGAGCTATTGTTTAAAACAGAATTAAAATCGAAGTTAATTTAACATATTTAGCTTCGATTCGAGTTAAAGAGTTATTATTTAAAACGGAATTAAAATCGAAGTTAATTTAACATATTTAGTTACGAATCGAGTTAAAGAGTTAATATTTGAAAAAGAATTAGAAACGAAGTTAGTTTGACATATTTAGCATTGATTCAAGTTATGTAGCTAATTTATGAAAGTGGATTAAAAACGAAGTTAGTCTAACGTGTTTAGCTTCCATTCGAATTGGACTAGCTAATGTTTTATGTGTGTAAATGAAATAAATTTGAACCCTTTTAGTACATTCGTGCTAGGGAAATTACTTCGAAATGCATTGTTGTGTTTAGCATGGAATTATATTTGATTTACTGAATAAAGTATCGTTGAATTACGAATAAATGTGGCTATTTGCACGTTTGTTGTAACGCTCCGCTGAATGATGCTGGTTGCTCAGGTAAGGGCCTAAACTCCCCTCTCTTTTACATAAGCTAATATGATAAGATGATGTGATTAATAAATCGATGAATCGAGTTGGTAGTTGGATGGTTTGAGGAAAGAATTATGAGCGATCGAGGTCTTGTGGTACGGTGCTTGTGAGGAGGGAGTTCGGGTTATGAAATTACCGCAATCGTGTGGATTGCGAGGCCATGTGTGGCTCATTGTATTGAAATGATTACGAAGTGTTTAAATGTGATATGTGTGTTTCCCTTTTCCTCGTATATTTAAAATGTAACATGTGTATGGAAGGGGGATATTTTGGCTAATGATTTTTCATGTGTTTTAAATGAACAATAGCCATGTCTAGTAACGAGCTATGGCCTATTTTAGCTATTCAAATAGTGTTTGGGAGGAACCCCTAAAACGTTTTAACAAAAGGGAGATGGGAATTATACGTTGAATGATTTCATTGTTTGAAACGGAAAACTACTAGCCGTTATGGCCGATACGCTTTGAGTGGCTAAGATAATGTGCTGCGGACAATATGAAATGATGTAATGTTTTCCTAGGGGATAAGTCCGGATAAACCCTAGAGGCCCTGACGAGGGCTAATGTAATGGTCCGATATGTTATATGTAGCCATCCCGGGAGTAAGAGCTTAAGCGTGAGCGTTAGGTCTCACTATGGGGTCGAGAATAGTTCTCACCCAATCAGCACCCTGTAATGATCTTATGCCAGAAGTATTTTCCTACCAAGATAAGAAAAGCAATTGGCCTTTGCCATTTTATATATGTTTAAAGAAAAAAAAGAATGTTTTACGGGCCAAAGAGGCCATACGGAATGAATATGAAATGCTTTCAAATGTTCAAAGAATGTTTCATTACAGATTTAAAGAAAATGCTCTTAAACATGATGAATGTGGCTTCAAATAGAATATGTGACATGCTAGTGAATCGTGAAATGACATTCAAATGTGCCTAGTGAATACATAAGTCATGACTTGTCCGATATTTATGTTCTTCAACCTGTGTCCTATAATATGCTGCCTAATACCATGTTAGTAGTAGCTAATTGCTTGATAAGTGAATATTATGGGTATTAATGCTTGAAAAAGGTTTTGTTTTAAGGAGTGGAGGAACACTCACTGAGCATGTGGTGGCTCACTCCATTTCCTCTCCCCTTTTTCCCCCAGGTGAAGAATGAATGGACCGCTAGTTGCTTCCGCTGATGTATCTATAATGTGAAGTTGTGAAGCCATCTGAAGTGATGTTTTGTTTTAAGAAAGTGCGTGCGTTGGTTATGTAGTGGCTCAAAGGCTCTGGCAGTATGAACCTATGTAAATCTTTTGTAATAAGTGTATGTAAAGGGCTTAAGCCCCACCACGAGTGTGTGACTCGCTGGTACTCCTAGTTATTTTGCATTTTGGTTTAAAAGTTCACAGGTACCCTGAACTTCGTAATGTAATTTTGGAAATTGTTGTAATTACAGACGGAACTCTGCCGGTTTCGTCCCAGGTTTTCCTAACCTAAGCTAAAGTTGGGTAAAAATTAAGAAGAAAGTTAAAAGAAGAAGAGCCTTAGGGGTCTCCCTCGGGGGATCCTGGCGGTGTGACATTCCTGAAAGGTAGTCGGGGGTGTTACAGATACGCTAATTTCAATCCATCAACAAACAAATGCATGTAAATTTAGGCATTAAACTAGTAAATCAAATGCAACAACATAAGAACTTGAATGAAAATGAAGACTAAAGAGAGAGAAAGAAAGCTAACTGCATCAAACTTCATTACTCTTTAAATGTGGCTACAAAATGAAAATAAGTCTACACTAATATCTCTTAAACCCTATTATTAAAACCTCAAAATAAGATGATTCCACAAATAGGGGAAGGGGGCTTTAAATAGATCCTAATGCCATAAATTTGGCACAATCATTCCCTATGGCATTACAAACTATCCCAAGTTTCTGGAATTCGGCACAGTAATAGAGCAGAAAAAGGATTTAGCATGGTCGTGCCACTAAGCACGGACTCCGCGTGCTAAATTTATGCATTGTTCTTCTTCCTTATTTCTCTGACAAGTTTTATACTTGTTCACTCACTTGCTTCATGGATATCCTAGGTTGTCCTGTAAGATTTTCCGGCTCAACGCGTCCAACTTTTGGGATGCTTTGCACCACTTATCTACCATTTGAATAATTCTCTTTATTTTCTATAAAACTAACAAAGCACAAATAAAGAACCTAACTTACCAATTAAGCTAAATCTAGGCGTAATGCGCTGTAAATTTCATGCGCGTCATGCCCAAATAGGCATGTACTTCCTTTTGTTTGGAGCTCTTTGTGAGAGAAGTTAAAACCAAAATTAGCAAAGTATATTAAATCAACACCAATCCAAAACATAAGCTTACGGCCACACTTTAGATGGATTTAGGATGTACCTTTCACACTTTTAGATACAAAAATTTCACCACTGAAAGCCCAAAAGGAACATAGGAGATCACCACTTGAGCTAGCCAACTTAAGCTAAAGTGACTTAACGTTTATTTGAGGGAAATGACTTCACTTAATTTTCGTTGTTAATCATATGCTATCTGTTATAACCTATAGGCCTCCTCATGTATGGAGCCTTAACCATGTTGAAAACAAAGTGGAAAAAACAAATAATTCAACCCTAAACACTAGTAATTAAGGAGATATGGCAAGATTAAGTTGAGTGGCTCCTTTTACATAATTCAACTTATGTATAGAGCCTAAACAAAGAAAAAGGAGAGACAAGAAAGTTAAACCAGTACAAAAGGTGACAGTGATTATTGCCTATCACTTTTAAATCACAAGCACTTACTTCAAACAACTCTGTCTTACAAGATATTTGCCTAATGATAATTCATATTCCATATATCATTTTTTCCTTCATTTTACCTACTTTTAAGTCTTTGAAATATATTTTTTTGAGTAAATAATGCATATTTTATGTAATTTCTATGTAAAAATATAACAAAAGAATTCAGATACAGAGCTTATCAAGTTGATTTGAATTTGTCCGAGTTCCCGCAAATGCAAAGCTCATGGATCAAGCTCAAAAGCCCAAAAGAAAGAGAAAGCAGAAAAAACCAGAAAATGGTTTGTTTACGCCTGTGCACCGCGGCCCAGTCGTGAGCGGTCCAGCTCTTCCTCTCCTCACTCATCTTTCTTTCTGGACCTGTGAGCCAGCGGCCTAGCTCAGCTCCCCCCCAGCCTCATCTCTCCCCCCTTGCTTCTTCTCCCCACGTGGGCCTGTCTTGGCGAGGCCCAACCAGAACCCAGCGCCAGCCTGAAGGCTCTCATTCTCCCTTCCCCTCACTTCAGCTCTCCCAAGCTCCGTCTGGGCCTATTCTTTTCCAACGGCCCAGCAACTTAAGCCTGCCTCCAGCTTTCCACCTCAGCCCCCCAGCTCCAATTCAGCTTGCATCCAATTATTTCAACAGCCAAGACATAGTTTTTGCAAGCAACCCCAAGTGACCTAGTCAAAGCTAGTTAATTTTTGATTAATTCTATACTTATAACTAGCCATAACCATGCATGTAATATCCCAAATTAATTGAAATTAATTTTTATTAATTTTGGGATATCCAAAGGGGTTGGTTTTCCACTATAAAAGGGGCCATAGGTTGAAACATCCATATACACACACATTCATCCACTCTCTTGCTCAAGTATCTTCTTATTCTTCCATATTTCATTTTTCTAGAGAGAATCTTTGTAAGATAAGATCATTTGGGTTGAGGAGTTAAAAAGAAAGTAAGCTTCGCTAGCTATTTTTCTCTTCTCTTCTCATCTCATTTGTGAATCAAATTTGAGAGTTTACACTAAGTTTCATAATTTTGTGTAATTGAGTATAAGGTTTGGACAAAGGAAGTGAAATATACCAATTTTAATGGTGTTTTCACTAACTATGGCCGGCTAAACTACTCATTCTAGGATTAGGATGGATCCTTGGTAATAATATTATTTTGCTAATTTCTTATGGGGTTATTTTTGTCTCTTTTGCATAATCTTGAGTTTACATTTGATCATCATCTACTCATGCATTTTAATACTAATGTTTAATCATGTTGATGACACTAGTTTAATTTGCTATCTCAAATGAATATTAGACCTTGTAAGCTAATATGATGGTTATGTAATTGGGCTTAAAATTATAATTGTTTAAATTGAATAATTTATGGTAGAAATTAGATGAGTTATGTCGAGAAAGAATAATTCATGCTAAACCACTAGATAAATTATGTCACTTTATAATTATAATCATCTTTTTAATTTATGACCTAATGTTTGTAACTTAGGTTGAACAAGAGACAAATTGAATCTCCATTTGAAGTAGTAATAACATTGGCATCAAAGAAGAAATCCGATGTCCTAGATTTTTCTCCTATTTGAATTCTCTCTACTTTACTACTCACTTACTCTTCTTTTGCTTCTTAAATTATATTGATAATCGAACTCATAAAATTGTGACTATTCTTTATAATCGGAAAGGTTAAATTTAAGAATCACTATTGTTCCTCGTGGGATCGACACCCTAATACTCGCTAGTCTACAATTAACCTTGTGCACTTGCAAGTAAAAAGGGTTTTAAAATATAGAACATAAAATCCACACCAAGTTTTTGGCGCCGTTGCCAGGGAATTAATTGTGATTTTTGAATTTTCTTTTCCTTTTATTTTTTGATTTTTTTCCCCTTCCCCACTAATCAAACAATTTTATTTATTTCTCCACCCCTCTCCTTTTTATTTTTATTGTTTCATTCGCCAATCCCTCCTAATCTAATCATTTTATTTTTTTTCTTCCCGCTCCCTTCTAATTTAACTATTTTCCCTATCCCTTCTAACCTAATATATTTTTTTATTTTTTAAATTTTTTCCCCCACACCCACTAATCTAACAATGTAATCTAACTATTTTTCTTTTTGTTATTTCTTTATTGTACCTAATCTAACAATCTAATCTAATTTTTTTTATTTTCTTTAATTTTGCTTTATTTTGCTTTATTTATTTTATTTTTTTGGTTATTTTCCCCCTTCCCTTGGCTCTTACTTTTATTTGTTTATTTTTATTTTTTTTCTCTTCTTATTTCTCCCTTCTTATCTCTCTTTTCTTTTTTTCTCGTTTATTTTGTTTGGTGGTTATTATTGTGCTGATTTCATTATTTTCTTTTTGTTGTCTGTTGGTATATGTTTGGTAGATGTTTTTTGTGCTTAGATCTTAAATCGTTTAATCCTGAAATTGAACGCTCTCTTCGCGAGATAAGCGCTAAGAATTCAGAATCTAAGAACAAGATGGCTGAAGAACAACCAACCCCACCAGCTAAGCAACTTAAGGAATATTTCACTTCCGCCACTTATGACCCGCCAACAAGAACCTGTATGCCTGCTGTTACGGTGCCATTTGAGATTAAGCATTCTCTTATCCAAATGCTTCCGTTGTTTTATAGGTTAGAGTCTGAAAATCCTTTCAAGCATGTTGATGCATTCTTAAAGATTTGCTCTACTGTGTTTTTAAATAATATCTCTGATGATGCTCTTCACTTGCGCCTTTTTCCTTTTTCTTTAAGAGATAAAGCTAAAGCTTGGTTGGACACTAAGACCAATATCACCACTTGGGATCACTTGCAAAAGGAATTCTTGAAAAAGTTTTTCTCCATTGGTAAACTGACTGCCTTAAGACGTGCTATAAGCACCTTCTCACAAAATAAAAATGAGCAATTGCATAAAAGTTGGGAATGGTTTAAAGAATTATTGTAATGTTATCCTCATCATGAGCTTCCTATGTGGCAACTTGTCCAGAGTTTTTACTCTGGTTTAGATGAGAATAATAGGCAGATGGTTGATGCATCATGTGGTGGTAGTTTTTTGTACAAAACTCCTGAAGAAGCTTGGGAATTATTTGAACACTTGAGTGAAAATTCACACTTGTATGCTACTTTCTCACATTCTGATTTGCCTAGGCAATTAGGAAGTAAAGGGGGGATTTATGAGATTTCACATTCAATTGACCTTTCTAATAAAGTTGATGCTTTAGCTACGAAATTTGATCAATTGTTGTGCATGAACAAAGTGTCTAACACCCCTTCTATGCAAGATGTGTGCTTGATTTGTGCTAGTCCCATGCATGCTTCTACTGAATGTCCATGTATTAGTAAGTCTGACTGTATGACTGAACAAGTAAATGCTGCCCAAGGATTTCCTTCATCCAACAACCCTTATTCTAATACCTATAATCATGGTTGGACGAATCATCCTAATTTTTCATGGAGGTCTCAGAATGTTGAGAATCCTTAGACCCAGTTTAGCAGACCTACCCCTCCTGGTTTTCAAAACCAGAGATATGCTCCTCCCTCTTCCCATCAAGCTCTATCTGGGAGCTTTGATATAGACAAGGTAATTTCTGCCCTTAAAACCTTGACCTCTGTTGTGCAAAATGTTGATTCTAAGGTCCAAGGCATTAAGTCTAAAATTCATATAGTTGACTCTTACTCACAATCTATAGCTAAATTAGAAACCCAACTTGGGCAACTAGCCATAGCTGTAGGTAAAAGAGAAGAAGGAAAACTTCGGGGTCACCCCATCCAGAACCCTAAAGGCCAGCAATTTGAACAATTGAAAGCTGTAATGGTTCTTAGGAGTGGTAAAGAAGTAGACAATAAGGTGAGTGAGAAGAAACATGATAAAGATAAAGGACTTAAGACCACGAAGAGTGGCCTTGAGATTAAAAAAGAGAATGACCTATCCCTCTCTCCTGTTATGTCTGACCCCATTGTGTTATA
Organism: Carnegiea gigantea; assembly: GCA_029747015.1. NCBI lineage: Eukaryota > Viridiplantae > Streptophyta > Magnoliopsida > Caryophyllales > Cactaceae > Carnegiea > Carnegiea gigantea. Next base: position 170,945 of record JAKOGI010000042.1, read on the forward strand.
TAAGCCAAGGGTTCCTTACCCTCAAGCTTTAGATGCTCCATTCCTTTCCAAGAAAGACAAGCAAAGAGATGACGTCCTAGAGACCTTTAAGCAAGTTAAGATCAATCTTCCCCTCTTAGAAGCGAATTGACAGATCCCAACCTATGCTAAGTTCCTTAAAGACATGTGCACTTTTATAAGGAAATCTAAAGATGACAAGTCTAAAAAGGTTCTTCTAAGTGAACAAGTGAGTTCAATTCCAAAATGTGATACTCCCCCTGAGTTCAAAGATACTGTTGTCCCTACCATTTCATGTTTTATTAGCAATTACAAAATTGAAAGGGCGCTTTTGGATTTGGGTTCTGGTGCCAATTTGATAACATATTCTGTTCACTTAGAGTTGGGATTAGGTGAACTGCAACCTTCCAACTGTACCCTTCAGCTTACTGATAGGTCGGTTAGGACTCCTAGGGGGCGAATAGATGATGTCTTGGGGAAAATTGATAAAGGATTCTTTGGTGTTGACTTTGTTGTATTGGACATGGACGCCAGTCATGCTTCTAGGCAAATTCCTCTTATTTTAGGACGTCCCTTCCTAGCCACAGCTAATGCTACCATTAACTATAGGTCGAGAGTCATAGATGTCCCCGTCATGAATATGAGGGTTAGGCTTAACATTTTTAAAGCTTCTGCTCAACCTATGTTTGAAAATAAATCTAAATGCTTCTTTGTTGAGATGATTGATGAGATGATTGAAGAAGCTTTGCCTGCTATTCTGAGTAGTGATCCCTTAGGAATCTGTCTTTCTCATGAGGATTTGAGATTGTGTGATTTAGGAAGTGCAATAGATGAGATGGATTCTACTCTTGATCTTGAGTCTTCCTCTTAGGTATCTACTTATGAACCTCTTCCCCCTTTGGCTAGTTCTCCTCTTGTTGAATTCTAAGAGTACACGACCACAAGAGGGGGGTGAATTGTGGTGTCCGATTTTTGCCTATTTACTGACAAACAGTCTTAGACCCTGATTGCAGAGACTGTTTCTGAACGAGAACAGTCTTGGGCCTTGTTTGCAGTGGCTGTTCCCAATTGGTTCAGAAGGGAAAATCAAGTAGATAAAAGCGGAAATAAAGCACACACGATTTTTACGTGGAAAACACCTCTAGCCCAACTGAGGTGTGAAAACCACGACCTACCTCGTGTAGGATTTAACCACTTCACTAATGGGCTGAACACATTACAAAAGTAACACTCCTTGTTACAACTTGTAACCCACGTAAGCTTCTTCTCTAAGACAGGTTACACCACGTCCAAATCTCTCTAGATTGGACACGTCCAAAGTCTACACGACTAAGGACACACTCACTCACTTTTGATCTGAGATCAAGGATACAAAACACCTTACTGGGGTGCTTCTGACTTAAGCAGATGTAAGGTACAATGAAGTCCTAGTATGCCAATAGTTTCGAAAGCTCAATTTTTGCACAATCTAGCCACGGTTTTTTCTTTTGAAATGTAGCTCCAGAAATCTCAATGTGTTTGTGAAAGAAACCGATTTTTCCCTTGTGTATCTCTTCGAAAGGAGTGAAAAGATTTTCTTATTTAAGCAAGCAAACCCAACGGCTAACTCCTTCAAAAAAGATAGAAAAATCTTCTGATTTTAGCAGCTTAGAAGATTTCTTCAGATTTCCAACGGCTAGGAACAAAGAAGATAAGATTCTCCTAAAATATAGGGATTTGATACTCACGGGATAAAAATTGATTAGCCACTTAATATAGCCATGTAATTTAGCCCAAAAAGGATAAAAATCTTGGTTTCAAATTTTGAATCAATCATGGTCTAAAAATAAGGAATAAAGATTTTTCGGATTTTGAAAAAAAATCTCTAGCAAAAAATGGTTTTGCAATCTGCTACGTATATATAATAAATAATAATCTTTTTAGGACTTAACTAATCAGCCTAGGATTTCATAAAAGGATTCTTAGAGCAGCCAGCCAACCAAAAGAAATTTTTAGGTAAAACGGATGTGGCCGCTGCAGTTTTCAGGAACACCCTAGGCACCTTGTTTGCAGGGTTGTTTGGAAATGGTGTTCTGAAGCAAATCTCGAAAACCGTTTCAAGAAGTGTTAGATTGAGACTTTCAAGATTGGCATATTAACAAGAATCTAAAAGATAAAACCTAAATCAAATCGAGACTTCTTGTTGTAAGAATTAGTCATCTTGTCGAGGATGGATGTGCAACTCCAAATACCTTGGTCACCTTGATTACTCGGGTGATCTTGTATCGCTGAATGTAGGAACTTGGTCTTTAAGACTTAGTCATTTGTTGTCAAGATTTATTGTGTGCTGATCTTTCTGTCACTAAAGCTTGGAACCTGTTCTTAAAACTTGTTCTCAACATTTAGTAGACAGAACAGGTAAGTAGGATCAATACAAACAACTGTGTAGGACCTGTTTGGAGAGCTTGTTTGGAACAACATTACTCAAGAAAGTATGCTACACTTGGATTTGTTATCATCAAAACTTTATATAGTTAGTTCAACAATTTCCCCCTTTTTGATGATGACAAACCAAGTGACCATATTGACAAGAAAAAGATTTTATTTTCGTAAGTGCCTTGAGTGCTGATATATATCCACACAGGTGCTAGGTCAGTCAAAAAACATATGTAAGTATAAAGACTAATGACTCAACCGTTCAACTCAACCAACCGTTCAACTCAACCTAGGTCCACTTATCTTCCCCCTTTTGGCATCATTAAAAAGGTACAAACAACAGTCAGAACATGGTGTTTGCAAGTGAATCACATAAGACATAGCAAGAGATAAGCAAGATATAATAGAACCAAGTATGTCATTGAAAGGCCGGAAGGTGCAATACAAAAAAAAAAAGGAAACACAGAAAGAGACGGGGAAGAGAACTCTAGGAAACATCCGATGAGAACAGGTTACAAGGGTTGATTATGGTTGTGGAGGAGGGAGTTTGGTAGCGAGGGAGGAGAGAAGGGCAAGGAGATCTTCATGACGCTTGGCAGATAGCGCCTTCTCTTCTTCCAGGGCAACCTTGACGGCTGTGAGCTCATCCTTGAGGCGGGAGTTATCCTCTAAAACAGCCTCAACTTTGACTGATGACCTCCCAGAAACAGGAGGTCTGGGTGTTCGGCTCCCCTGTTTGGAGACCGAGCCCTCAGCCAGAGTATATCCACACCCCATGAGGGTGTCACTCCCTATCTCATCAATCACTTGAGCAGCCACCCTCCTTTTGAGCTCTATCCCAAAGTGCTCAAAAACCCTCGTCAGTAGAAAACCATACCCAAGATCATGTGCCCGGGTGGTGTTTGCAATACGCCCAATATGGCGGATCATAAGAACAGGAAGGTTGATGGGTTCCTCCCTATCCAAAAGATCCACCAGGCACTGATCAAGAGCATCAGCCTGGTTTCTACCTTGACCTCTTGGGATGATGTTCTCTATAACAAACATAAAGAGCAGTTGGTGCAGAGAGGTCATCTCACCCTTCTTCACAGATGTGGGTGTTTGCAGGCCCTGGTTTTGACTCAACCACTGTGAAAGCTCCAGCAGTCTGGCTGTCCCTAGGACATACTTATCCTCCCTCACATACACATCAAAGCCAAGTGAGGGAACACCCAAAATCGTACCCAAAGTTTGTGCATCAAATTGCACCTGTATATCACCAATTTTACTTGTCACCACCCCTTCGGTGACAGCACAATTAGCATAGAACTCAGCCAATTCTGGTATAGAACACCCCAGCTGGGTGTTCGTGAAGAGGTCCAGCCAGTTCTGGGCACGAAGCTTCTGTAGGAACACCCCCAACCCCTGTTCCTCGAAAAATTGAACTCTCACTATCTTCCCCCTAACTACATTGTGCTTAAGCAGATGCGCAATCTTAGTAGAAACAGGAGAGGCAGTAGAATTTTTGGCTCTTTTAGGAGGAGGAACAGAAGAAGCAGTCTCGGGTTTAGCTGATTTTGAGACTGGAGCAGCAGAGGTCTTTCTTTTGCGAGGGGGGAGAGTGGAGGTTTTCTTGGAAGGAGGAGGAGAGATTGAGTTTGTTCTTCTGAGGACTCGGAGAACACCGGGGTCCCCTATTCAAAGAGGGTGTTCTCAGTAGCAGAGGAATCTGAAGAATCCTCAGAGGAAGAGGAAATTTCCTCTATTACCGGAGTAGTTGATTTTGTGGTATGCAGAGTAGACTGAAAAGCAATTCGGGTAGATTTGCGGGTTAGTTGGGCAGTTTTTGGAGGAGAGGGGGCTGAGGTTTTTGAGATTTGAGGCCTTGGTTGTGGCCTTGATCTAGGCATTCTGCTACGCCTAGCCACTGTTTTGACCCTTTTTCTCTTCTCTCCGGATTGAGGAACCGGAGTCACTGATTCGGTTGCTGCAGGAGGGATGTCCATGCCATTACTTCCCCCTGCCTTAAGAGACTGCTTAGCCGAGTCTCCTTGAAGACCAACTCATAAATCGTCCTTAAACACCTCCTCATAGGACTCAGACCCTGTTTCGAGTACTGTTTCTTTTTCAAGAAACAGCCCGAAAGAACAGGGTTCAGAGAAATCAAAGAAACCAACATGGGACTCAAAGGCTTCATCTTGGGACCCAAGATTGCCACCAATTTTCCCAGTTGAAGCAAAGTTCTTTTCAGTGAGGGGACAAACAGTCGATCCCTCAAACACCACCAATTCCCAACCAAAATGGTAGGGAATATCTTTCAAACCCAAGCCCACTGATTTCAGGTCGACACTCTTCAAAAATCCAAAAGGTTTGAAGCTGATTGGGTGAGGAGGAGTGGAAGGTTTACCTTCTAGAATCGCCATTAAAAACGGCGAGAAGGCAACAGGGGCAGGACCTATTCGTGAGGCTGGTGCGGGTGTCCTGTTACCCTGAGATTTTGAACCAGAACTTCCCGAGCCGTTGGAGGAAGCCATTTGAGCAAGAATTGGAGAGAGATTAGGGTTTGAGTGAAAGGAAAATGCCGGGTATTCGAGAGAGAGAGAGAGGTGTGATGAGAGAGAGAGGCAAAGATTGGGAGATTTAAAGAGAGAGAGCATGCCAGATCTTTAAAGATTTACCTGTTACAACAGATAGATCATTACTAGCCGCCCGCGCATGCCTCGGGAAGGAGGAAAATTTAAAGGCTAGATACAACTTGTTTCACATACTAACAATCAAGGAGCGTACCTGTTCTTGCTGCTTGATCTTGGAGGAGATTCAATGGTAATAAGATAATAAAGGCAATCATATTAAATTTAAACGAATGCCAGCAGCTGCAAATAATGCACATATACTAAAATAGCACAGAATTGATTGCAAACGATTTTTATTAAACATATTGTACCTTCAACCTATGGAAGTTACAAACAGGGGGAGAGAACAGGGTACTTAGGCTGTTTCAATCAAACCTAGTTCAAGTCTATTTTTCTCAAATTGATCTCTACTTAGTGCCTTGGTGAATATATCAGCAATTTGGTTTTCTGTGGCACAAAAATTCACTGAGATCAACCCTTTTTCAACATTGTCTCTTAAGAAATGATGAAGTATGTCAATATGTTTAGTTCTTTTATGTTGACACGGATTTTTGGCAATATTAATTGCACTTGTGTTATCACAAAAATAGGTATGCATCCAGTGTCAACACAAAAGTCTTTGAGTTGTTGTCTTATCTACAGTAATTGAGCACAACATGAAGCACCTGCAACATATTCAGCTTCTGTTGTGGACATGGCAACTGAATGTTGTTTCTTGGTTGCCCAAGATACCAAACAAGGTCCAAGGAAATGAGCCATACCTGTGGTGCTTTTTCTATCAACTAGGAAGCCTGCATAGTCAGCATCAGCATATCCAACAAGATCAAAATTACAACCTCTAGGATACCATAGAGCTAAATCAGGTGTATGTTTTAAATACCTTAGTATCCGTTTAATAGCCTTAAGGTGAGTTTCTTTAGGATTAGACTGAAAACAGGCACATAAACCAACACTGAAAGCAATGTCGGGCCTACTAGCGGTAAGGTATAAGAGTGACCCTATCATGCCCCTATAGAGTTTCTCCTCAACTGAGGGACTCCCATCATCCATTACCAACCTGGTAGAAGGCGAAATGGGAGTATCAATGGGCTTGGCCGACTCCATTCCAAAACGCTTAAGTAGTTCCTTAATATACTTTTGTTAATGGATCATGGTGCCGTTTGAAGTTTGCTTGATCTGTAAGCCTAAGAAGAAGTTAAGCTCACCCATCATGCTCATTTCAAACTCACTCCTCATCATTTTGAAAATTCATTGCATAAATCATGATGAGTTGCCCCAAATATGATGTCATCAACATATACTTGGACAATCAACAGATGTTCCCCCTTAGATTTTAGAAACAAGGTATTATCTACCTTGCCTCTTCTAAAATCATTTTCAAGTAAAAAGCTTGACAATCATTCATACCAAGCTCTAGGAGCTTGTTTTAGACCATAAAGAGCTTTGTCAAGTTGAAAAACATGGTTTAAAAATTCACTATGTTTTCAAAACCAGGGGGTTGTTTGACATACACCTCTTCTTTAAGGTATCCATTTAGGAATGCACTTTTGACATCCATTTGATATAGCTTGATCTCCATATGAGCTGCAAAGGCTATTAGGATACGAATAGCCTCAATCCTAGCAATAGGTGCGAAGGTTTCTTCGTAATCGATCCCTTCTTCCTGATTGTAGCCTTGAACCACCAGCCGTGCCTTGTTCCTAGTGACTGTTTCGGACTTGTCCAGCTTGTTCCGAAACACCCACTTGGTTCCAATGGTTGTTCTATCTGCAGGCTGGGGTACAAGGTGCCATACCTTGTTCCTTCAAATTGGTGAAGCTCTTCTTGCATTGCTGTGACCCAATCTGCATCTGCAAGAGCTTCATTGACATTCTTTGGCTCAATGTTAGAGAGAAATGCATAGAAAGCACAAAAATTCTTAAGCTTAGATCTCGTTTGCACCCCAGTATTTATATCAGACAAGATTTGATCAAGGGGTGTGAACGATGATGCTTCCAAGGTCGTGGAGTTGGGGGATCCACAGACACACTTTCTACTTTGACTTGGATACTTGAAGAATTAGGTTCAGAAACAGCTCCTGCGCCTGTTCCTGCACCTGTTTACAGGCCTGTTCCTGAGGAACTGGACTGGTGTTGTCCCGAACAGGGTTCAACGTTGCTTCCCCCTGTTTGGTCCTCACCTTGCCTGCCGTTCTGAGGAACAGCTTCAGGACCCATTTTCTCCACGGTGTTCTTACCTTGTTCATCTTGGTGCAACACTTCTTTTCGAACAAGACCTAATTCAAATCCTTCCTCCTGTGCATCATTCTTGCTCAACAAGTTAGATTCATCAAAAAGCACATGCACACTTTCCTCAACACACAAGGTTCTTTTGTTAAACACTTTGTATGCCTTACTACGTGAGGAATAACCGAGAAATATTGCCTCATCACTCCTAGGATCAAACTTCCCTAAGGCATCCTTCCCATTGTTATGCACAAAACACCTACAACCGAATGTTCTTAAATGCATGATGTTGGGCTTTCTACCTTTGAAAAGTTCATAGGGAGTTTTGTTCAAAATAGGTCTAATCATGCATCTATTTATAATGTAGCATGATGTGTTCAAAGCTTCTGCCCAAAAGTTCCTAGGAAGACCACTAGCAATAAGCATTGTTCTAGTCATGTCTTCTAGGGTGCGATTTTTGCACTCAACCACCCCGTTCTGTTGGGGTGTTCTTGGGGCTGAGAAGTTATGATCAACACCATGTGCATTGCAATAGTTTGTAAAGCTTGCATTTTCAAATTCAGTACCATGATCAGACCTTAAACTAACTAAAGAGTGTCCTACTTTCCTTTCAACCCTTTTGAGAAAGGCAATAAAATTCTCAAAAATTTCATCCTTGGATGCCAAGAACAGGGTCCAAGTAAATCGAGAGTAATCATCCACTACAACCAACACATACCTCTTCCCACCTCTACTTGCTATCCTCATAGGACCACATAGATCAATGTGTAACATTTCGAGAGGTCGAGTAGTGCTAACATAATTTTTTGATTTAAAAGATGATCTGACTTGTTTGCCTTTTGCACAAGCTTCACAAACCTTGTCATTATTGAATTTGATGGAAGATAGTCCAACAACTAGGTCTTTGGAAACAAGTTTGTTCAAAAGAGTGAGACTTGCATGACCTAGTCTCTTGTGCCAGAGCATTATATCATCATTTAAAGCGTTCAAACAAGTTAGATTGTTTTGGGGAAGTATGGAAATACATACTTTGTAAACATTTTTGTAACGCTTCCCCCTTAACACGACATCTCCTCTGTTTGAGTTTACAACCAAGCAACGTGTTGGTGAGAACACTACTAGGTTGTTCTTGTCATACAGTTGGGACACACTAAGCAGATTGTGCTTTAAGCCATCAACTAGATAGACATTATCAATTGAGTGGGAATGAGACTCACCAACCCTACCTATACCGACAATTGTCCCAGACTTGCCGTTTCCAAACGCCACACTCCCACCATCCGAAGCTGTAAGTGAGAGAAAGTTGGATTTTTCACCGGTCATATGCCTCGAACACCCACTATCAACATACCACAGCTGCTTGTTTTCAAGGTTGTTCCCTAGGTTGTTTGCTGGGTTGTTTGCTGGGTTGTTCTCTCTCACTTCAGCCTGCAAAACAAATCAAGGGTTAGTTTTGGGAACCCAGATCCACTTGGGTCCCATTCTTTTAGACAGATAAATCTCATCTTTCCTAATCCAGATTTGTTTTACATAACCTTCATTTCTTTCAATGGCATACCTTCTTGAAGGACAAGTGTATCGATAATGACCGGTTTTACCACAATGAAAGCAAACAATATTTTCAGGTAATCCAACATACTTTCTATTGACTGGGTAAGAGGTCCTTTTAGGAGCAAAACCTAGTCCCTTTTTATTTTGACTGTGGTGAGTGTTTAGCCATTCAAGCGCTTTTCAGGACTTGTTCCATAGCCTGTTTGTGGCGAGATCAGATTCCAATTTTTTTATTTTCGCCAACAGGTTCTTGTTTTCAGCAAGTAAGGACTCAACCTTTTCTTTCAACTCTAGGGATTCCTTTTCTGCTTTGGCTAAAGTAACAGAGTGAGTCTCTTCTTTCAAGATCAAGGATTCCTTGAAGTTTTGGTGTAAAAAGGATATTTTCTTTTCAACCTCGAGTTTTTCACTCTTGAGGATCTCATTTTCTAGTTCTAGGTCTCGGACATCTCTTTTCAATTCTGCATAAGTATCCATCAATGAATACAACAATTCTTCAAGAGTTGCCTTATTGAGACCACGTACCTTGTTCTTGAGATCAGTAAGGCTATTTGTTGACTCATCATCTGAATCCGTGTCACTTTGTGCCATGAGAGCTACAGCACCTTCATCAGTTACAGACTCTTCTTCATCTTCGGAGGAGTCACCCCAGGCAGCCAGCATTGCTTTCGAGAATCGTTTCCCAGAACTGTTTACAGCTTGTTTTCTACCTTGTTTCCTGGGGTGTTCGTGCTCTTGCTCTTCTCGAAGTAAGGGACAGTTTTTCACTATGTGGTCTGTTTTGCCACATTTGAAACACCAGTAAACTGTTCTCGGGGGGTGTTTCTGGTTTTGTTGAAATCCTTCCTTTTGTTGTTTTCTTTGACTTTCTTGAAGAATTTCTTGAACTTTCGAGTCATCATAACCATCTCTTCTTCCTCAAGATCAGAATCATCATCTTCTTGTGCTTTTAAGGCAAGTCCTCGATCTTTCTTCATCTCCTCTTTTTGTTGAGAATTTTTTCTCAGTTCGTATGTTTGGAGATTACCAATCAACTCGTCTAGAGTGATCTTGTTCATATCTTTGGCTTCTTGGATGGCTATTACCTTGGCTTCCCATGATCGAAGCAAAATCCTTAGAATTTTCCTTACCAACTCTTCAGTGGTGAAGGATTTTCCCAGGGATTTTAACTCGTGTGTTATGTGAGTGAAGCGGGTATGCATATCCATCACATTCTCACCATCACCCATATCAAATAACTCGTATTGTCTCATGAGTAACTCAATGCGTGATTGTTTGACTTGACTTATTCCTTCATGAGCTACTTGTAAAGCATGCCATATTTCTTGAGCTGACTCACATTCTGAGATGCGAGTATATTCATCGGGTCCTAGGCCAAAATAGAGAAGTTTCTTGGCCTTGGCATTCTTTTCCATTTTCTTGTAATCCTCAGCATCATATTCAGTAGGATCTTTGGGAACCTTTTTTCCATCTTCAAGAACTTTCGTGGGAACAAGGGGCCCGTTCTTGATGAGCATCCATAACTCGTAATCTTCAGCTTGTATATAGTTCTCCATCCTGTTCTTCCACTAACTGTAGTGTTGGCCATTAAAATAAGGTGGTCGAGTGATGGATTGGCCCTCAAGTATGCCTTATGGTGTACTCATTTTCAGAATCTCTCAAGGTGTTAACCTTTTAGAAGAGAACCTGCTCTGATACCACTTGTTGAATTCTAAGAGTACACGACCACAAGAGGGGGGTGAATTGTGGTGTCCGATTTTCGCCTATTTACTGACAAACAGCCTTAGACCCTGATTGCAGAGACTGTTTCTGAACGAGAACAGTCTTGGGCCTTGTTTGCAGTGGCTGTTCCCAATTGGTCCAGAAGCGAAAATCAAGTAGATAAAAGCGGAAATAAAGCACACACGATTTTTACGTGGAAAACACCTCTAGCCCAACTGAGGTGTGAAAAACCACGACCTACCTCATGTAGGATTTAACCACTTCACTAACGAGCTGAACACGTTACAAAAGTAACACTCCTTGTTACAACTTGTAACCCACGTAACCTTCTTCTCTAAGACAGGTTACACCACGTCCAAATCTCTCTAGATTGGACACGTCCAAAGTCCACATGACTAAGGACACACTCACTTACTTTTGATCTGAGATCAAGGATACAAAACACCTTACTGGGGTGCTTCTGACTTAAGCAGATGTAAGGTACAATGAAGTCCTAGTATGCCAATAGTTTTGAAAGCTCAATTTTTGCACAATCTTGCCACGGTTTTTTCTTTTGAAATGTAGTTCCAGAAATCTCAATGTGTTTGTGAAAGAAACTGATTTTTCCCTTGTGTATCCCTCCGAAAGGAGTGAAAAGATTTTCTTATTTAAGCAAGCAAACCCAACGGCTGACTCCTTCAAAAAAGATAGAAAAATCTTCTGATTTTAGCAGCTTAGAAGATTTCTTCAGATTTCCAACGGCTAGGAACAAAGAAGATAAGATTCTCCTAAAATATAGGGATTTGATACTCACGGGATAAAAACTGATTAGCCACTTAATATAGCCGTGTAATTTAGCCCAAAAAAGGATAAAAATCTTGGTTTCAAAATTTGAATCAATCATGGCCTAAAAATAAGGAATAAAGATTTTTCGAATTTTGAAAAAAATCTCTAGCAAAAATGGTTTTGCAATCTGCTACATATATATAATAAATAATAATCTTTTTAGGACTTAACTAATCAGCCTAGGATTTCATAAAAGGATTCTTAGAGCAGCCAGCCAACCAAAAGAAATTTTTAGGTAAAACGGATGTGGCCGCTGCAGTTTCAGGAACACCCTAGGCACCCTGTTTGCAGGGTTGTTTGGAAATGGTGTTCTGAAGCAAATCTCGAAAACCGTTTCAAGAAGTGTTAGATTGAGGCCTTCAAGATTGACATATTAACAAGAATCTAAAAGATAAAACCTAAATCAAATCAAGACTTCTTGTTATAAGAATTAGTCATCTTATCGAGGATGGATGTGCAACTCCAAACACCTTGGTCACCTTGGTTACTTGGGTGATCTTGTATCGCTGAATGTAGGAAATTGGTCTTTAAGACTTAGTCAGCTGTTGTCGAGATTTGTTGTGTGCTGATCTTTGTATCACTGAAGCTTGGAACCAGTTCTTAAAACTTGTTCTCAACATTTAGTAGACAGAACAGGTAAGTAAGATCAATACGAACAACTGTGTAGGACCTGTTTGGAGAGCTTGTTTGGAACAACATTACTCAAGCAAGTATGCTACACTTGGATTTGTTATCATCAAAACTTTATACAGTTAGTTCAACACCTATGCCACCTTATGTTGTATCTCCACCTAAACTTGAGTTAAAACCTCTCCCTGATTCACTCAGGTATGTGTTTTTAGGCCCCAAAGAGACCCTACCTGTTATTATATCTTCTCTTCCATCTTGTTATCAAGAGGAAGAGTTGATTTGTATTTTGTCTGATCATAAGGGTGCTATTGGATGGTCGGTTGCTGATTTAAAAGGGATTAGTCCCACAATTTGTATGCACAGAATTCATTTAGAGGATGATGTTAAACCTGTTAGGCAAATGCAATATAGACTTAACCCCCACATGAAAGAAGTTGTCCAGAAAGAGGTAGTTAAGCTCTTACATGCAGGCATTATTTACCCTATTTCTGATAGTCAATGGGTCAGTCCAGTTCAAGTAGTCCCTAAGAAAGCTGGCATAACTATAGTTAAGAATAATGAAGGTGAACTGATTCCCACTAGACAGACCACGGGGTGGAGGGTGTGCATTGATTACAGGAAATTGAATTCTGTCACAAGAAAGAACCATTTTTCCCTCCTATTCATTGATCAAATTTTGGAAAAATTAGCAGGACAAAGTTTTTATTGCTTTTTAGATGGTTATTCTGGTTACAACCAAATACCTGTCCACCCTGAGGACCAAGAGAAAACCACATTTACATGCCCGACAGGTACCTTTGCTTATCAGATGATGCCTTTTGGGTTATATAATGCACCTTCCACATTCCAAAGATGTATGATGGCCATATTTTCTGATTATATTGATAATTTCATAGAAGTGTTTATGGATGATTTCTCTATTTTCGGTTCTTCCTTTGATGTGTGCCTTGCTAATCTATCCATTGTGCTGAAAAGATGTAACGAAGTGAATCTTGTTTTGAGTTGGAAAAAGAGTCATTTCATAGTCCAAGAAGGGATTGTGTTGGGACATAAAGTGTCGAAAAAAGGGATTGAGGTTGATAAAGCCAAGGTTGATATGATTTCTAATTTGCCTGTGCCTTCTTCGGTGAAACAAGTCAGATCTTCCCTTGGCCATGCTGGCTTTTATAAGAGATTTATTAAGGATTTTAGCAAAGTGGCTCGCCCACTTACTAATCTTCTTACCAAAGATGCTCTTTTTGTGATTGATGAGTCTTGTGTACGAGCTTTTGAGAAGCTTCGATCTTTGTTAGTGTCAGCCCCTATTGTGCAGCCGCCTGATTTTTCTTTGCCATTTAAGATCATGTGTGATGCATCTGATCTTGCTATTGGGGCTATTTTGGGTCAAAGGGTGAATAGAATGCCTCATGTCATTTGCTATGCTAGTAGAACTCTAACTAATGCCCAAAAGAATTATTCTACTACTGGGAAAGAGTTGTTAGCTGTGGTATTTGCACTTGATAAATTCCGTCCATACCTTTTGTGTTCTAAAGCGATTGTGTTTACTGATCATGGTGCATTAAAACACTTACTGACCAAAAAATGACACTAAACCAAGACTCATTAGATGGATTTTATTGCTCCAAGAATTTGAAATTGAAATAAAAGATAGGAAAGGTTCTGAAAATTCTGTTGCAGACCACTTATCTAGAATCTTTACTGAGTATACTGATGACTCAGTTGGATTTTCTGACCACTTTCCTGATGAGCAACTATTTGCTATGTCACATGCCCCTCTCCCTTGGTTTGCCCACATTGTGAACTACCTCGTCACTAGGAAGATTCCTCCTCACTGGTCCAAACAAGAAAAAGATAGGTTCTTCTCATAGGTAAGACATTACTATTGGGAAGATCCTTATCTTTTCAAATATTGCCCTGACCAAGTGATACGTAGATGTGTCCCCAAGAGTGACATTCGTAGTATTCTTATCTTTTGTCACTCTTATGCCTGTGGTGGTCACTTTGGAGGTCGTAGGACAGCTGCTAAAGTCCTACAAAGTGGGTTATTTTGGCCTACTCTTTTTAGAGATGCCCACAAATTCTGTCTTGCTTGTGAACGTTGTTAACATATGGGTGCCCTGTCCCGTCGTGATATGATGCCCCTTTCCCCTACTCTGATTGTTGAAATATTTGATGTGCGGGGCATAGATTTCATGGGTCCCTTTCCCCCATCTTTTGGCTTTGTATATATATTGGTTGCTGTTGATTACGTGTCAAAATAGGTGGAAGCTCAGGCTACTAGGACCAATGGCCACAAGGTTGTGGTTAAGTTTGTAAAAGAGTGTATTTTCTGTCGATATGGTACCCCTGGAGCCCTTATTAGTGACGGAGAGAGTCATTTTTGTCATCGATCTTCTGAGGCTTTGCTTAGAAAGTATTCTGTGACTCATAAAGTAGCTACTCCTTATCACCCTCAGACTAGTGGTCAAGTTAAGGTATCTAATCGTGAAATTAAGTCTATCCTTGAAAAAACAGTTCGGCCTGATAGAAAAGACTGGTCTTTGAGATTGCGTATTGCTCTTTGGGCCTATCGTACTGCTTATAAGACTCCCATTGGGATGTCTCCTTACCGACTTCTTTTTGGTAAGGCTTGTCACTTGCCAGTTGAGTTAGAACACTGTGCTTTTTGGGCTATCAAAGCCTTTAATTTTGATATGAAACAAACAGCTTCTAATCGTAGGTTTCAATTGAATGATTTGGATGAATTGCGTAATGAAGCCTATGAGAATGCTAAGATTTATAAAGGCAAAACCAAAGCTTTTCATCATAAAACGATTTCTCGTAAATCTTTTCAACCTAATCAAAAGGTTTGGCTTTTTAATTCTAAGCTTAAACTATTTCCTGGCAAGTTGAGATCTAGATGGGATGCTCCTTTTGTTGTCCAACAAGTGTTTCCCTTTGGGGCAGTCCAAATTTTGGATCCCCAAGATGGTCGAGTTCTAATGGTTAATGGTCAACGTTTAAAACTTGTTGTGACTTATGATTTTGGCCCTAGCTTGATTGAATCCATCAACTTGGTCGACCCTGTTTACTGTGATTAGTGAGGTAGGCATTGTCTGGCTGAAGACATTAAACTTAGCGCTTGTTGGGAGGCAACCCAATCTTTTTAGGTTGGTCTTGGTTGTGAAGGTGCTTTGGGAGTGTGATTGCTGAGCATACATGGAAACAACTTTCCTCGTGCTATCAGGTTGTATTGCTCTTTACTCCATTTTCCTTTATCTCATTGTTTTCTACGTTGAGGATAATGTGAGGTTTAGGTGTGGGGGGAAGGCAAAATGAAAATGAAAATTTTGGGAAAGATTAAAATCCAAAATTTATGGGTGAATTTGATTTTGGGAAGAGATTGAGTGTCCTAATTGTACATGTCTTATTCCTATCATGTGGATTTGATTCATGTGAACCATATTCACTAGAGATTATTTCTAGCTTTGACTAGTTGGAGGCCAAAATTTTTGTTGTGCTAATGTCACTATGTAGTCGATTTTGAGTATGAGATGTAACCCCATTTACAATGTTATGATGAGCAATCGATAAGCATTGAGTTTCCCATTGACTTTTCAATCAAAAAAAAAATAAAAAAAGAGAAAAAGAAAGAAAATCAAATAAATGAAATTAATTGAGTTCTAATTTCGGTACCAATGTTCAGGTCCTATCTATATCCATATCTTTAATTGCCTGAACTAAGTGCTTATCTGAGTGTTATTGTTATTCATATCTTTATCCACTCAAGAAAGCACATGAAATCAAGTAACTTCTGAAAATAAAAAGCTCAAAGTCTCAAAAAGAGAGAATTAAAAAAAATTGATTTGGGATTGGGGACTCGATTTTAAAAGCTTCTCTTGTGATTTTTGTTATGTGGGGTGAAACTTCGTGCTTACAATTTGCTACATGGTTTCCTTATGTACTTAATTTGCTTGAATCTTGGCCTATTGACTTAGTTGGGATTGGAAATTTTTGATGAGTTGTGAGTTGGTAGTAAATTGATATATGTGATTTGGAGTGGACATTCATAGTTGGATTACTTGATTTTCTTACCTGATCTTATTTTCATCCTTCTTGATGGTTTGAATGAACATATGCATTGTAGTCATTCTTTGCTCGAGGACTGGCAAAGGTTTGGTGTGGGGGAGTTGATAATTCATATTTTATATATCATTTTCTCCTTCATTTTACCTACTTTTAAGTCTTTGAAATATATTTTTATGAGTAAATAATGCATATTTTATGTAATTTTCAGGTAAAAATAAAACAAAAGAATTCGGATACAGAGCTGATCAAGTTGATTTGAATTTGTCCAAGTTCCCGCAATGCAAAGCTCATGGACCAAGCTCAAAAGCCCAAAAGAAAGAGAAAGCAGAAAAAACCATAAAATGGTTTGTTTAGGCCTGTGCACCGCAGCCCAATCTTGACCAGTCCAGCTCTTCCTTTCCTCACTCATCTTCCTTTCTGGACCTGTGAGCCAGCGCCCTAGCTCAGCTCCCCCCCAGCCTCATCTCTCCCCCCTTGCTTCTTCTCCCCGTGTGGGCCTGTCCTGGCGAGGCCCAACCAGAACCCAGCGCCAGCCTGAAGCCTCTCATTCTCCCTTCCCCTCACTTCAGCTCTCCCAAGCTCCGTCTGGGCTTATTCGTTTCCAGCAGCCCAGCAACTTAAGCCTGCCTCCAGCTTTCCACCTCAGCCCCCCAGCTCCAATTCAGCTTGCATCCAATTATTTCAGCAGCCAAGACATGGTTTTTGCAAGCAACCCCAAGTGACCTAGTCAAAGCTAGTTAATTTTTGATTAATTCTATACTTATGAGTAGCCATAACCATGCATGTAACATCCCAAATTAATTGAAATTAATTTTCATTAATTTTGGGGTATCCAAAGGGGTTGGTTTTCCACTATAAAAGGGGCCATAGGTTGAAACATCCATACACACACACATTTATCCACTATCTTGCTTAAGCATCTTCTTATTCTTCTATCTTTCATTTTCTAGAGAGAATCTTTGCAGGACAAGATCATTTGGGTTGAGGGGTTAAGAAGAAAATAAGCTTTGCTAGCTATTTTTCTCTTCTCTTCTCATCTCATTTATGAGTCAAATTTGAGAGTTTACACTAAGTTTCATAATTTTGTGTAATTGAGTATAAGGTTTGGACATAGGAAGTGAAATATACCAATTTCAATGGTGTTTTCACTAACTATGGTCGGCTAAACTACTCATTCTAGGATTAGGATGGATCCTTGGTAATAATATTATTTTGCTAATTTCTTATGGGGTTATTTTTGTCTCTTTTGCATAATCTTGAGTTTACATTTGATCATCATCTACTCATGCATTTTAATACTAATGTTTAATCATGTTGATGACACTAGTTTAATTTGCTATCTCAAATGAATATTAGACCTTGTAGGCTAATATGATGGTTATAAAATTGGGCTTAAAATTATAATTGTTTAAATTGAATAATTTATGGCAGAAATTAGGTGAGTTATGTCGAGAAAGAATAATTCATGCTAAACCACTAGATAAATTATGTCACTTTATAATTATAATCATCTTTTTAATTTATGACCTAATGTTTATAACTTAGGTTGAACAAGAGACAAATTGAATCCCCATTTGTAGCAGTAATCAATATTGGCATCAAAGGTGAAATCCGAAGTCCTAGATTTTTCTCCTATTTGAATTCTCTCTACTTTACTACTCACTTACTCTTCTTTTGTTTTTTAAATTATATTGATAATCGAACTCATAAAATTGTGACTGTTCTTTATAATTGGAAAGGTTAAATTTAAGAATCACTATTGTTCCTCGTGGGATCGACACCCTAATACTCGCTAGTCTACAATTAACCTTGTGCACTTGCAAGTAAAAAGGGTTTGAAAACATAGAACATAAAATCCACACCAAGTTTTTGGCACCGTTGCTGGGGAATGAATTGTGATTTTTGAATTTTCTTTTCCTTTTCTTTTTTGATTTTTTCCCCCTTCCCCACTAATCTGACAATTTTATTTATTTCTCGACCCCTCTCCTTTTTATTTTTATTGTTTCATTTCCCAATCCCTCCTAATCTAACCATTTTATTTTTGTTCTTCCCACTCCCTTCTAATCTAACTGTTTTCCCTATCCCTTCTAACCTAATCTATTTTTTTATTTTTTTTAATTTTTTTCCCCCACACCCACTAATCTAACAATCTAATCTAACTATTTTTCTTTTTGTTATTTCTTTATTGTACCTAATCTAACAATCTAATCAAATTTTTTTTTTGTTTTCTTTAATTTTGCTTTATTTTGCTTTATTTATTTTATTTTTTTTGTTATTTTCCCCATTCCCTTGGTTCTTACTTTTATTTATTTATTTTTATTTTTTTCTCTTCTTATTTCTCCCTTCTTATCCCTCTTTTCTTTTTTTCTCGTTTGTTTTGTTTGGTGGTTATTATTGCGTTGATTTCATTTTTTTCTTTTTATTGTTTGTTGGTATATGTTTGGTAGACGTTCTTTGTGCTTAGATCTTGAATCGTTTAATCTTGAAATTGAACGCTCTTTTCATGAGATAAGAGCTAAGAAATCAGAATCTAAAAACAAGATGGCTGAAGAACAACCAACCCGACCAGCTAAGCAACTTAAGGAATATTTCACTCCCGCCACTTATGACTCACCAACAAGAACCCGTATGCCCACTGTCACGGTGCCATTTGAGATTAAACATTCTCTTATCCAAATGCTTCCGTCATTTTATGGGCTAGAGTCTGAAAATCCTTTCAAGCATGTTGATGCAATCTTAAAGATTTGCTCTACTGTGTTTTTAATTAATATCTCTGATGATGCTCTTCGCTTGCGGCTTTTCCCTTTTTCTTTAAAAGATAAAGCTAAAGCTTGGTTGGACACTACGACCAATATCACTGCTTGGGATCACTTACAAAAGGAATTCTTGAAAAAGTTTTTCTCCATTGGTAAACTGACTGCCTTAAGACGTGCCATAACCACCTTCTCACAAAATAAAAATGAGCGATCGCATGAAAGTTGGGAACGGTTTAAAGGGTTGTTGTGATGTTGTCCTCATCATGAGGTTCCTATGTGGCAACTTATCCAGAGTTTTTACTCTGGTTTAGATGAGCATAATAGGCAGATGGTTGATGCATCATGTGGTGGTAGTTTTTTGTACAAAACTCTTGAAGAAGCTTGGGAATTATTTGAACACTTGAGTGAAAATTCACACTTGCATGCTACTTCCTCACATTTTGATTTGCCTAGGCAATTAGGAAGTGAAGGGGGGATTTATGAGATTTCATATTCAATTGACCTTTCTAACGAGGTTGATGCTTTGACTAAGAAATTTGATCAATTGTTGTGCATGAACAAAGTGTCTAATGCCCCTTCTATGCAAGATGTGTGTCCGATTTGTGCTAGTCCCATGCATGCTTCTGTTGAATGTCCATGTATTAGTAAGTCTAACTGTATGACTGAACAAGTAAATACTGCCCAAGGATTTCCTTCATCCAACAACCCTTATTCTAATACCTATAATCATGGTTGGAGGAATCATCCTAATTTTTCATGGAGGTCTCAGAATGTTGAGAATCCTCAGACCCAGTCTAGCAGACCTACCTCTCCTGGTTTTCAAAATCAGAGATATGCTCCTTCCTCTTCCCATCAAGCTCTATCTGGGAGCTCTGATATAGACAAGATAATTTCTGCCCTTGGAACCTTGACCTCTGTTGTGCAAAATATTGATTCTAAGGTCCAAGGCATTGAGTCTAAAATACATATAGTTGACTCTCACTCACAATCTATAGCTAAATTAGAAACCCAACTTGGGCAACTAGCTATAGCTGTAGGTAAAAGAGAAGAAAGAAAACTTTCGACTCACCCCATCTAGAACCCTAAAGGCCAGCAATCTGAACAATCGAAAGCTGTAATGGTTCTTAGGAGTGGTAAAGAAATAGATAATAAGGTGAGTGAGAAGAAACATGATAAAGATGAAGGACTTAAGACCATGAAGAGTGGCCTTGAGATTGAAAAAGAGAATGACCTATCCCCCTCTCCTATTGTGTCTGACCCCATTGTGACATATGAGCTAAGGGTTCCTTACCCTCAAGCTTTGGATGCTCTATTCCCTTCTAAGAAAGACAAGTAAAGAAATGACATCCTAGAGACCTTTAAGCAAGTTAAGATCAATCTTCCCCTCTTAGAAGCGATTAGACAGATCCCAACCTATGCTAAGTTCCTTAAAGACATGTGCACTTTTAAAAGGAAATCTAAAGATGACAAGTCTAAAAAGGTTCTTCTAAGTGAACAAGTGAGTTCAATTCTAAAATGTGATGCTCCCCCTAAGTTCAAAGATCCCGGTGTCCCTACCATTTTATGTTTTATTGGCAATCACAAAATTGAAAGGGCGCTTTTGAATTTGGGTTCTAGTGTCAATTTGATACCATATTCTGTTTACTTAGAGTTGGGATTAGGTGAACTACAACCTTCCAACTGTACCCTTCAGCTTGCTGATAGGTCGGTTAGGACTCCTAGGGGGCGAATAGATGATGTCTTGGTGCAAATTGATAGAGGATTCTTTCCTATTGACTTTGTTGTATTGGACATGGACCCCAATCATGCTTCTAAGCAAATCTCTCTTATTTTAGGATGTCCCTCCCTAGCCACAGCTAATGCTACCATTAACTGTAGGTCAGGAGTTATGGATGTCTCGGTCATGAACATGAGGGTTAGGCTTAACATTTTTAAAGCTTCTGCTCAACCTGTGTTTGAAAATGAATTTGAATGCTTCTTTGTTGACGTGATTGATAAGATGATTGAAGAAGCTTTGCCTGCTATTCTGAGTAGTGATCCCTTGGGAATCTATCTTTCCCATGAGGATTTAAGATTGTGTGATTTAGGAAGTGCAATAGATGAGATGGATTCTACTCTTGATCTTGCGTCTTCCTCTTAGGCATCTACTTATGAAGCTCTTCCCCCTTTGGCTAGTTCTCCTATGCCACCTTCTGTTGTATCTCCACCAAAACTTGAGTTGAAACCTCTCCCTAATTCACTCAAGTATGTGTTTTTAGGCCCCAAAGAGACCCTACCTGTTATTATATCTTCTCTTCTATCTTGTTATCAAGAGGAAGAGTTGATTCGTGTTTTGTCTGATCATAAGGGTGCTATTGGATGGTCGGTTGCTGATTTGAAAGGGATTAGTCCCATAATTTGTATGCACAGAATTCATTTAGAGGATGATGTTGAACCTGTTAGGTAAATGCAACGTAGACTGAACCCCCACATGAAAGAAGTTGTCTAGAAAGATGCAGGCATTATTTACCCTATTTCTGATAGTCAATGGGTCAGTCCAGTTCAAATAGTCCCTAAGAAATCTGGTATAACTGTGGTTAAGAATAATGTAGGTGAACTGATTCCCACTAGACAGACCACGGGGTGGAGGGTGTGCATTGATTACAGAAAATTGAATTCTATCACAAGAAAGGACCATTTTCCCATCCCATTCATTGATCAAATTTTGGAAAAATTAGAGCGACAAAGTTTTTATTGCTTTTTAGATGGTCATTCTGGTTACAACCAAATACTTGTCTATCCTGAGGACCAAGAGAGAACCACATTTACATGCCCATCAGGTACCTTTGCTCATCGGAGGATGCCTTTTGGGTTGTGTAATGCACCTTCCATATTCCAAAGATGTATGATGGCCATATTTTCTGATTATATTGATAATTTCATGGAAGCGTTTATGGATGATTTCTCTATTTTCGGTTCTTCCTTTGTGTGTGCCTTGCTAATCTTTCCATTGTGCTGAAAAGATGTAAGAAAGTGAATCTTGTTTTGAGTTGGGAAAAGAGTCATTTCATGGTCCAAGAAGGGATTGTGTTGGGACATAAAGTGTTGAAAAAAGGGATTGAGGATGATAAAGCCAAGGTTGATATGATTTCTAATTTGCCTGTGCCTTCTTCTGTGAAGCAAGTCAGATCTTTCCTTAGCCATGCTGGTTTTTATAGGAGATTTATTAAGGATTTTAGCAGAGTAGCTCGCCCACTTGCTAATTTTCTTACCAAAGATGCTCCTTTTGTGATTGATGAGTCTTGTGTACGAGCTTTTGAGAAGCTTCGATCTTTGTTAGTGTCAGCCGCTATTGTGCAGCCTCCTGATTTTTCTTTGCCATTTGAGATCATGTGTGATGCATCTGATTTTGCTATTGGGGCTGTTTTGCGTCAAAGGGTCAATAGAATGCCTCATGTCATTTGCTATGCTAGTAGAACTCTAACTAATGCCCAAAAGGATTATTCTACTACTGAGAAAGAGTTGTTAGCTGTGGTATTTGCACTTGATAAATTCCGTCCATACCTTTTGTGTTCTAAAGTGATTGTGTTTACTGATCATGCTACATTAAAACACTTACTAGCTAAAAATGACACTAAACCAAGACTCATTAGATAGATTTTGTTGCTCCAAGAGTTTGATATTGAAATAAAAGATAGGAAAGGTTCTGAAAATTCTACTGCAGACCACTTATCTAGAATCTTTACTGAGTATACTGATGACTCAGTTGGATTTTCTGACCACTTTCCTGATGAGCAACTATTTGCTGTGTCACATGCCCCTCTCCCTTGGTTTGCCCACATTGTGAACTACCTCGTCAATAGGAAGATTCCTCGTCGCTAGTCCAAACAAGAAAAAGATAGGTTCTTCTCACAGGTAAGACATTACTATTGGGAAGATCCTTATCTTTTCAAACATTGCCCTGACCAAGTGATGCGTAGATGTGTCCCTAAGAGTGGCATTCATGGTATTCTTACCTTTTGTCACTCTTATGCCTGTGGTGGTCACTTTGGAGGTCCTAGGACAGCTGCTAAAGTCCTACAAAGTGGGTTCTTTTGGCCTACTCTGTTTAGAGATGCTCACAAATTCTATCTTGCTTGTGAGCGTTGTCAACCCCTATCCCGTCGTGATATGATGCCCCTTTCCCCTATTCTGATTGTTAAAATATTTGATGTGTGGGGCATAGATTTCATGGGTCCCTTCACCCCATCTTTTGGCTTTGTATACATATTGGCTGCTGTTGATTACGTGTCAAAATGGGTGGAAGCTCAGGTTACTAGGACCAATGACCACAAGGTTGTGGTTAAGTTTTTAAAAGAGTGTATTTTCTGTCGATATGGTACCCCTAGAGCCCTTATTAGTGCTGGAGGGAGTCACTTTTGTCATCGAACTTTTGAGGCTTTGCTTAGAAAGTATTCTGTGACTCATAAAGTAGCTACTCCTTATCACCCTCAGACTAGTGGCCAAGTTGAGGTATCTAATCGTGAAATTAAGTCTATGCTTGAAAAAACGGTTCGACCTGATAGAAAAGACTGGTCTTTAAGATTACATGATGCTCTTTGGGCCCATCGTACTGCTTATAAGACTCCCATTGGGATGTCTCCTTACTGACTTCTTTTTGGTAAGGCTTGTCACTTGCCAGTTGAGTTAGAACACCGTGGTTTTTGGGGTACCAAAGCCTTTAATTTTGATATGAAACAAGCAGGTTCTAACCATAGGCTTCAATTAAATGAGTTGGATGAATTGCATAATGAAGCCTATGAGAATGCTAAGATTTATAAAGCCAAGACCAAAGCTTTTCATGATAAAACGATTTCTCGTAAATCTTTTCAACCTACCCAAAAGGTTTGGCTTTTTAATTCTAAGCTTAAACTATCTCCTGGCAAGTTGAGATCTAGATGGGATGCTCCTTTTGTTGTCCAACAAGTGTTTCCCTCAGGGGCAGTCCAAATTTTGGATCCCCAAGATGGTCGAGTTCTCATGGTTAATGGTCAACATTTAAAACCTATTGTGACTGATGATTTTGGCCCTGATTTGATTGAATCCATCAACTTGGTCGACCCTGTTTACTGAGATTGGTGAGGTGGGCATTGTCTGGCTGAAGACATTAAACTTAGCGCTTGTTAGGAGGCAACCCAATCTTTTTAGGTTGGCCTTGGCTGTGAAACCGCTTTGGGAGTGTGATTGCTTAGCTTAATGAAAACAACTTTCCTCGTGCTATCAGGTTGTATTGCTCTTTTCTCCATTTTCCTTTATCTTATTGTTTTCTACATTGAGGACAATGTGAGGTTTAGGTGTGGGGGAAGGCAAAATGAAAATGAAATTTTTGAGAAAGATTAAACTCCAAAATTTAAGGGTGAATTTGATTTTGGGAAGAGATTGAGTGTCCTAATTGTGCATGTCTTATTCCTATCATGTGAATTTGATTCATGTGAACCATATTCACTAGAGATTATTTCTAGCTTTGACTAGTTAGAGGCCAAAATTTTTGCTGTGCTAATGTCACTATGTAGTCGATTTTGAGTATGAGATGTAACCCCATTTACAATGTCATGATAAGTAGTCGATAAGCATTGAGTTTCCCATTGACTTTCCAATCAAAAAAAAGATAAAAAGAGAAAAAGAAAGAAAATCAAATAAATGAAATTAATTGAGTTCTAATTTCAGTGCCAATGTTCAGGTCCTATCTATATCCATATCTTTAATTGCCTGAATATGTACTAAGTGCTTATCTGAGTGTTATATTTATTCATATCTTTATCCACTCAAGAAAGCACATGAAATCAAGTAACTTCTGAAAATAAAAAGCTCAAAGTCTCAAAAAGAGAGAATTAAAAAAAAATTGATTTGGCATTGGGGATTCGATTTTAAAAGTTTCTCTTGTGATTTTTGTTATGTGGGGTGAAACTTTGTACTTACGATTTGCTACATGGTTTCCTTATGTACTTAATTTGCTTGAATCTTGGCCTATTGACTTAGTTGTGATTGGAAATTTTTGATAATGAGTTGTGAGTTGATAGTGAATTGATATATGTGATTTGGAGTGGGCATTCATAATTGGATCACTTGATTTTCTTACCTGATCTTATTTTTATCCTTCTTGATGGTTTGAATGAACATTTGCATTGTAGTCATCCTTTGCTCGAGGACTAGCAAAGGTTTGGTGTGGGGGAGTCGATAATTCATATTTTATATATCATTTTCTCCTTCATTTTACCACCTTTTAAGCCGTTGAAATATATTTTTATGAGGAAATAATGCATATTTTATGTAATTTTCAGGTAAAAATAAAACAAAAGAATTCAGATGCAGAACTGATCAAGTTGATTTGAATTTGTCCGAGTTCCCGCAAATGCAAAGCTCATGGACCAAGCTTAAAAGCCCAAAAGAAAGAGAAAGCAGAAAAAACCATAAAATGGTTTGTTTGGGCCTGTGCACCGCGGCCCAGTCTTGACCGGTCCGGCTCTTCCTCTCCTCACTCATCTTTCTTTCTGGACCTGTGAGCCAGCAGTCCAGCTCAGCTACCCCCTAGCCTCATCTCTCCCCCCTTGCTTCTTCTCCCCGTGTGGGCCTGTCCTGGTGTGGCCCAACCAGAACCCAGCGCCAGCCTGAAGCCTCTCATTCCCCCTTCCCCTCACTTCAGCTCTCCCAAGCTTCGTCTGGGCCTATTCTTTTCTAGCGGCCCAGCAACTTAAGCCTGCCGCTAGCTTTCCACCTCAGCCCGCCAGCTCCAATTTAGCTTGCATCCAATTATTTCAGTAGCCAAGACATGGTTTTTGCAAGCAACCCCAAGTAACCTAGTCAAAGCTAGTTAATTTTTGATTAATTCTATACTTATGACTAGCCATAACCATGCATGTAACATCCCAAATTAATTGAAATTAATTTTCATTAATTTTGGGGTATCCAAAGGGGTTGGTTTTCTACTATAAAAGGGGCCATAGGTTGAAACATCCATACACACACACATTCATCCACTCTCTTGCTCAAGCATCTTCTTATTCTTCCATCTTTCATTTTTCTAGAGAGAGTCTTTGTAAGATAAGATCATTTGGGTTGAGGGGTTAAGAAGAAAATAAGCTTCACTAGCTATTTTTCTCTTCTCTTCTCATCTCACTTGTGAGTCAAATTTAAGAGTTTACACTAAGTTTCATAATTTTGTGTAATTGAGTATAATGTTTGGACATAGGAAGTTAAATATACCAATTTCAATGGTGTTTTCACTAACTATGGCCGGCTAAACTACTCATTCTAGGATTAGGATGGATCCTTGGTAATAATATTATTTTGCTAATTTCTTATGGGGTTATTTTTGTCCCTTTTGCATAATCTTGAGTTTACATTTGATCATCATCTACTCATGCATTTTAATACTAATGTTTAATCATGTTGATGACACTAGTTTAATTTGCTATCTTAAATGAATATTAGACCTTGTAGGCTAATATGATGGTTATGTAATTGGGCTTAAAATTATAATTGTTCAAACTGAATAATTTATGCTAGAAATTAGATGAGTTATGTCTAGAAAGAATAATTCATGCTAAGCCACTAGATAAATTATGTCACTTTATAATTATAATCATCTTTTTAATTTATGACCTAATGTTTGTGGCTTAGGTTAAACAAGAGACAAATTGAATCCCCATTTGAAGTAGTAATCAATATTTGCATCAACGGTGAAATCCGAAGTCTTAGATTTTTCTCCAGTTTGAATTCTCTTTACTTTGCTACTCGCTTACTCTTCTTTTGTTTCTTAAATTATATTGATAATCGAACTCATAAAATTGTGATTATTCTTTATAATCGAAAAGCTTAAGTTTAAGAATCACTATTGTTCCTTGTGAGATCAACACCCTAATACTCACTAGTCTACAATTAACCTTGTGCACTTGCAAGTAAAAAGGGTTTTAAAACATAGAACATAAAATCCACACCACCTAAATGACTCTAATACTAGTCGTTGGACAATCTCAAATGTCATAATTCATAGGACTACTCTTAGAACCCGAAAACCCTTGTCATTAATGAGATATGGCTAGAGTACATTTGCTCTCTTTTGGTAAAGTGTAATAGACCATTTAAACTTTGCTCTCTGTTGGCACGCTTACACGCAATTTAACCATGATTTATTTTCATGATTTCAAATTCAACTCAATAGAGAATCTTTTAACTGAAATTTTGGGATCCCAAATGAGGTTTTGGATGGAGTAATAAACCTCTTAAAAGTTTAAAATTGCCCTATTTGAACTCCTTGGGCTATGACTTTCAAAAATTTTGGGATCCCAATGAGGTTTGGGTTCGAGTTATAAACCTCTCAAAAGTTTAAAATTGCCCTATTTGAACTCCTTGGGCTATGACTTTCACAGGGGATTTGAATGGGCAATGAGGTTCAAGTGACTTGGAATTTGCTTTATTGGAAAGAAGAGTTTCTAAGCTAAAGGGTAGGTTCCTTAAAATGAACATAAGCCACCTTTAGGTTATGCAACTAAGCAAAAAATTGGGCCATTTGTTAGAGAGGCCCATTTAGAAGAAAAAGTGTTGCCTTTCTTGGCATTCACTTATAACATTGAGCACTTGTGGGACCTCTATGAGCTTAGGAAGCTCATGGAGTTGATCCTATAATTTTGCACAGCTTGAAAAGAGTTTCTCCTCAAACTTTGAAGCTCATTATCTTCATTGACGGAAGGCGTAAATCAGTTACACTTATGATAACAGAGACACCATACTCTCCAAAGGAATCAACCTTGTAGGCATTAGGATTCATCTTTTTAGGGACCTTAGAACTACTTTGACCTTTTTTTGTTAGGGAATCTCTCTTTCCAATTAGGTGAAGTCCCCGGGCTTGAATTGGACATCCTTGCAGCACTTCTTGACTTGGTTCTCGGTTAGGTAATTGAACGTCTTAATCTTTGCCCTCACATTAGCATGGAGATCTTGGATCCCTTTTGTCCTCTTCTTCGCCTCTCAACTAAACTTAGTTATAGTAGGGATATGAATAAGATCAAGGGGAGTGCATAGATTGTAACCATAGATACCTTGGAAATGAGATAGCCATGTAGCCTTACTTGGTGCCATATTGAATGCAAACTCGGCAAGACCTAGTAGTTCATCACACCCTGGGTGTTCCTTTTCACAAGGACCCTTAACAAAATCCTAAAGCACCATTAGCCACCTAGGGTTGGTCACCTATCTTAATGTGGTAAGATGTACATAACTTGAGGTGAGTGCCTATCTTCTTGCATAGAGTAAGCAAAAGTGACTCATAAATTTACTGTCCCTATCTAAAACTATGTTCTTGGTAATACCAGAGAGTCTCACAACCTTCTTGAAGTAGATATTGGCCACTTAAGTAAGCATTAAAGGGAGTGTGGTAAGGCATGAAGCATGTCATCTTGGAGAATCGATCTATAACCACCATGATTGAATCTTTGTTCCTTTAAGTCCTAGGAAGGCTATTGATGAAGTTTAAACTCATATCCTCCCTAGGTGTTTGGAGAATTAGAAGAGGTGAATGTAGAGCTTGATGTAAGACATAGCTTTTAGCTAGTTTACAAGTAGTACACCTCCTCACAAAGTGCTCAACATCCTTAGCTATCTTAGGCCAATGGTGATGCTATTTCAACATGACATAAGTCTTCTTAATGCTAAAATGCTAATCAAAGCCCCTCTATAAACATCTAAAGTCAAGAGCTCTACAAGGCCACCTTTAGGGGTACAGAATCTAGCTTCCTCAAACAAGAAGCCGTTGTCAATGTGGTATAAGCCATGGGAATGTCATGAACAAGGCTCATCAATCACCTTAATTTCTTCATCATTAGGATACATTTCCCTAATCATTTTGAACCCAAGGACTCCTGAATTAAGGAAAGAAAGTATGAGATGCCTCACAGATAAAGCATCTGCCCCTTTGATCAAATGATCGGATTTATGAAGGATTACAAAAATGAAAGGCTTAGAGGTACTTAACCCATTTGATATGCCTTAGTTTGAGCTTGTATTGCCCTTGTATGGACTTTAGAGCTTTATGATCTGAATGTAGGATGAATTCACCTCCAACTAAACAGTGCCTCCACTGTTCTGAAGCTCTTGCGATGGCATAAACCTCTTTGTCATAAGTTAAGTACTCCAGTTTGGTATCACTAAGCTTCTTGCTAAAGAAGGTTGGAGGCTGACCTTTTTGAGATAAGATTACCCCTATGCCCACTCCTGAGGCATCACACTCAATGTTAAACACTTTGAAGA
This sequence comes from Carnegiea gigantea, assembly GCA_029747015.1. Taxonomy (NCBI): domain Eukaryota; kingdom Viridiplantae; phylum Streptophyta; class Magnoliopsida; order Caryophyllales; family Cactaceae; genus Carnegiea; species Carnegiea gigantea. The sequence goes on from JAKOGI010000042.1 coordinate 200,009, forward strand.
AGCTTGAAAAGGGCTACAATGGAAGCACTTATATGCTTGATTTTAATATCCTCAAATGTGATTTTGAGTGTTCTTATTCCATTGAAACTTCTTAGCCTTGAAAACCCCAATCATAGGTGCCATGATTAAGCTAAAGTTCTTCATAAACCTCTTATAAAAAGAACTCAAGTAATGGAAACTCCTTACTTGGTTGGTCGAGGAAGGAACCGATGATTCCTTAATGGGTTAAATCTTGCTCTCATCAACTTGGATCCCTTAGGCTGAGACCACGTAACCAAGGAATTGAGAGGTGAAGGAGTGACACTTCTCAAAGTTTCCATAATGCTTCTCTTGGGAAAGAACCTTTAGGACTTGTTAGAGATGGTTAGCAAGCTTACCTTCATCCTTGCTATAGAGCAAGATATCATTAAAGTAAACCACAGCATACACCGAGGAAAGGCTAAATGATGTATATATACATCACGCTCATTTCAAATCATTCAATGTCAACTACTTTGGATGAAGATTCAATTAAACCCCATGCCCATCCAAGGCAAATTTCACATCCTTTGTATAAATTTCTTGAAAAAATGCATTGTATGGAGTGCTACTTTAGTATTATGAAGACAAGCATTGATCAAGAATCCCACAAGGATTATGGCGATCAAGTCCAAGACTTGCTAAGCCCAAGGAGGTCCAAGAAGTGCCAGCTGATGACCCAGTTTTTTGACCTTGGTTCTTTAGGGAATATCTGGGTTCCATTTATGGAATCTACCCTTTGCTTAAGAAGTTTAATTTCTAATAAAGCAAATTTCGAGTCATTAAGATCTCGTTTGCCCGCCCAAATCCCTTTTTGAAGTCAAATAGTTCCAGCGATCCAAACGCGGAAATCTTCAACTTGATTTTAGGAGTGTAATTAATCCCACCAAAACCTCACTTGAGAGCCCAAAATTTTGGTTAACGAATTCCTCTTGAGTTAACTTTGAGCCCAAAAAAATAAATCAAGGTTTAATTGGGCGCAAGGGCTCCAAAAGGGAGCAATGTTCAAATGGTGCACTACAGAAGTCCAACAGGGACTCCTAGAAGGGAGAAAAAGAAGTTAGCCAAGTTGAAACATGAACTTAACTCTCTTGAACTGGAGATGTAACAATGGGGTCAAAAGCTATATGGCCTCATTCTTAACAATTCCTTATTCTCTAATGAAGAATATAGATGAGATAATGAGATGGATTGGGTCCTACCTCCATGATTTGATGAGTATAAAGAAGAAAGTGTTGGCGAGGTCTCCACGTCTTAGAATGTGATCCACACTTTATAGACACTTTTTAAGAAGAATGCCTTCATTCTTAATAAGAATTGATAACAATTCTTTGTCAAGAGAGTGTGATGGATATATACGTCTACTCATTCACTCATTCAATGTCAACTACCTTGCAGGAAGATTCAACTAAACCCTATATCCATCCAAGCTAAATTTGTAATACCTTTCTTTGAATTTCATGGCAAAATGCATTACACAGAATTCTATTTGATAATTAAGAAGCCAAGCAGTGGTCAAGAATCCTAAAAGGATGATAAAGTCATGTCCAAGAGCTTTTGAAGTCCAAGGGCATCAAAGAAGTGCTCAAAGTTGTCAGAGAATGTTGAGAAAGTCAAGAATTCTTTCATCCAAGTCTAACCAACAAATGACCTAAAGTTCTAACCTTGGTTGCCTAACATTTAGGTAACTTAATATCAGTTTAAGATAAACATGCTTTAGGTGACGAACTCTTCTTTCCAACAAAGCAAATTTAATGTCATTAGCACCTCATTTGCCAACTCAAATCCCTCTTGAAGCTGAAATAATCGAGGTAGTCCAAATGGGGCAGTTTTTCAGCCTTGTTTTGAGAGTTTAATTACCCTGATTAAAAATCCCAGTAAGGAGCCCATAATTTTGGTTAAAGGATTTTTCCTTGTGTTGAATTCAAGGGTAGAAAAGGATATCATGGCCAAATTGGGTGTATGGGTGCCAAAATAACGCAATGTTCAAAAGGTTTACTATATAAGTCCAGGATGGACCACTCTAATTACTCTGGCCATATCTCCCTGAGTGCTATGATTTTTGGGCTCTAAGAGTAGTTATATGAAATAAGACATCTTAGTCTTTTTAGTGACCGTGTTAGAGCTACTTTAGGCAAGTATCTTAGGAGATATGACTGTTTGAAGTTGGGTTTTGTGAACTGAAAGTGACAGGCAGCAGTCATTATCACCTTTTGTACTAGTTTAATTTGCTTTATTGTCTCTCGTTTTCCTTTAGGTCATTTTTCTTATTTTTTCACTATTATTAGGTAGGTTAAGGCTTCTCATATATAAGGGAGGCCTATAGTTGTAAAAGACGCAGATTATGAGTCAACGAAAAGCTTAAGCGAAAACTCTCTTGCAGGAGTGGGTTCTCTTCTATTTTAAATTCCTATGTGCTACATCTCTAAGTTGGTTTCACAGAGTGATGATCTCTTAGGTCCAAATCAAACTCTTTAGTGGTGTTTTCATTGTATCTAGGGGCCTAGTTTAGATGGACAATTAAAGAATTTATCGGTGGTGATTTTATGTATCCCTTAGCCCTTTAAATTTAAAAATTATCTCTATAAGTGTGGATAGATTTGGGTGAGTTAAATTCATGTCTTTTCGTACTTATTTAGACTATTGCATTCCTTTCTTTCTTCATGTCTTATAAAACCCAAAAAAACATAAAAAAGTATGTCTAAGTTCAGGCCATGAAGTCTAAAATAGTTTGTGGCTCATTTAAATGATGTATGTGTTTTGGTGTCAAACACATCCAACTTATTAAGGAGTGTCGCTTAGAGAAAAAAGGAGTGTCACTTATGTATATCCAAGTTATTGAGGATATGTATAACAGTTTTAAGACGAGCGTTGGGACCTTAGGAGGGGTTACCGATGACTTTTCTAGTGATATTGGCCTCCATCAGGGTTCTGCTTTAAGCCTATTTCTTTTCACTTTGATTGTGGATGAACTCACGATAAGGATCCAAGATGAGTTACTATGCTGTATACTACTTGTAGATGACATTCTTCTTATCGGTGCGACCAAAGATGGAGTTAATAAATAAGTTTGAGTGACAAAGACATACCCTTGAGTCTAGAGGTTTTAGATTCAGGAAACTAGAAATGAGTACCTAAATTATGGATTTAGTGAAAGAAAGGAGAGTGGTGTAGAAGTGATCATTGCTAGGGTGGCAATACCAACGGAAAAGGGATATGAATAGGGTAGTTAAGTAGTAGCATATAAAAGTGGGTTGGCAAAAATGTAAGAATATTTTAGGTGTGTTATGTCTTCAAATCATGTGTTGGCCAATAAAAAGGACCTATATTGAGAGATTAATAATAGCATAAATGAGGATGATAGATCGATGCGTGGCTATATGAGGGTGGATATATTTGGTGAGCTATATCTTGGTAAGATATAGGCGGAGAGTGAGTGACCAAATCACAAACAGAATCAGAACTTGAAGTTACGCATAGATGAGCAATAACGACTCAGTTTCTCAAAGTGAAAATGGAATGACTGATCTCGAGGAGGATAAGTCATACCACAAAATCAGGAATAGGACCCCTAGTGGTAAGATGTATAATACATCACTAACAAGCTACTAAGACTCCCTCGAACACCACTCACACTGGCCAGAATATATAATAAGCTATAGAGAGTTTTGAGGGAAGGAGCTTAGCTTAACTTTTATTCATAATCAACTGAGCATTATAGTCCACAAAATTAGGCTTTGAGACTTGGCTTATAACCCTTTCTCAACGGTTAGTTGATGTACTTATCTAACTCAGCACAACATGGCCAAGATGATAGAGAACAACATATACTTAGCAAAAGTTACTAGAAGAGCTTTAACACTGATGTTGCTTGCTAATCGCAACTAATGTGGTGTCCAGCTAATATAAATTCAAAGCTCTCCTGATGATGGTCAAATGGTGCAATTTGTAGCTCAATTCCTTTGGTTTTCAGACCACTTGCACTTCGTCGGGTAAATTAAGAGGAAATTTTTAGTAAACTAAGTTGTTTAATAGTTAGGGATGACTAATTTGGTTCTGCAACTTCAAGGTCAATTAAGACAATATTTTAACCACCATTGTAAGAGCTTAAACATGGCAAAAGGTTGCTAAATCATACAGTCAAAGTTCAGTCCATAAAGTTGGACCTGCTGGAATGCAAACTGGGCTAGGTGGACTGTTTTAAGCTGAACTGTTCTATTGGTTGTCCAAAAGTATAGGGCAAACTTTTAAATCTAATACCTAAAGTGTGAGCTAGAAATTGGGTGAGGTTACCCCCCAAGTAAGCATTTAAATCTTACTTGATTAAGTGGCAGAATGAGGCTTGATATACAGGCATATGCATGCAGTGGAACTAGGACCTTACCTTATGAGTTCCTGAACCATGACTTGTATGGTTTGAGCTGGAGTGGACTCAGCTGAGTTAGTCATAGTGTGATCTCCATCGTCTTCCCCTTGTTGAAGAAAATTTGACCTCAAATTATCAATGGCTCATCATGTAGATTAGAACTCAAATTAGCCACACTAAAGGTGGCCGAAACCACATTATTACCAAGAACCCCAACCCTTCAAGCAATGTTAATAATTCTCTCTAAGACTTCAAAAGGACCATCTACTCTTCCTTTTTGCTATGAAAATCTCTATTTTCTCAAATGTATCTTAATGCATGAGCTTAATCAAAACTCAATAAGTTTCTTCGAAATTCAGTTGAGATTGAAAATAGAAAGTTTAGTAGAAGGTAACTGAGGATATGAGTGGATTAAGGGCATGCCCACCACCCAAGCTATGGAGGAATCCACTCTCTAAAATCGTAAAGGCTATGCCACCTAATTTAGATGAAAGGAATGCACTCCGTTTAACAAGCAAATCAGAATTATTAAGAGAGATTTGAGAGAGAACTTGAGTTCAGTAATTGAGCGAAGCAATTGTATTCAAGTGAGTGATACGGCCAGCAAAGGGAGGGATTTTAAACAATCAACCTAAGCCATTTCCTACCAAAGGACTTTCCTTAAATGCTTAGGAAACCCTTAATCATACGTAAGCACAAACTAATCTTGACCAGAAAGTAAGCTAGCTTAATACATTCACGAGTCAAACTAATCTATGCTTAAATTACATTAAACTCAAGCTTGAACATCATTAGCTACACTAATATGCTTACTTGCACATAGGAGAGAGAAAAATGGCTACTAAAGTGACAGACCTTTGCAACTGGCCAATTCGAGTGAAGCTTGAGATCTCTCTCTTTGATTATTAGCCAAATTGCGTTAAAAGGCAGCTAGTCCTTCATAATAGTGGCCCTGGTTGTTTATAGACCCAAGAAGGGAAGTAGGTAGGTGAGAAAGTCTTCTAGATGAAGTAAAAATTATTACAAGGTCAAAACAACTTGGTTTGACTTGGATAACCCGGATCAAGACCATATTTGCTCAAGTTGATTTTTCCAGCTAGACTTGACTAAGGGGTGATTTTAAAGCATGGGGGAACACATTAGCATCTTAAAATTCCCCTCATCTATAATATAAGTCCTAAGTTAAGTTTCAACTGAAGAAATAACCAGTTCTCCAAAACCAAGCAGAATGTAACCCAAACTGAGTAGGAGATTGTTTTGATCCATTTTACCAAAATTCCTTGATCATTACGTAAAATGGACTTTTCTGAATTTAACAAAGTAAAATCACCCCATAAGAAGGCTTAGGAACACCACCAATGATATTGTCCAAAATGGTGTCCGAATCTGGATTGCTAAGGGAGAACAAAGTTAGGATTTCAATGTTCATAGCTTGATTACCTTTCTTCCCTTTGGCATTAGCATCATAACCTACAACATCCTCCACTTCTTTAAGAGGATTTGTCCTCTCCACATAAGGACTTAGATGACCAACATAGAAAGTAGCCATATCTCTAGTAAGTTGGAGCTTGTAAGCATTATCTCCTATTCTTTCAATGACGTTGAATGTACTACCCCCTCTTACAATGAGTTTACTCTTTCTACTAGAAGGAAATCTTTCCTTCCTTAAATGGAGCCAAACCAGATCACTAAGACTGAATTCGATATGCTTGCGGGGGTTATTTGCTCTTGCCCTGTAAGCTACATTTGCCATTCTAATAAGATCTCTATCAATTAATGAAGCTTCTTCATCTCTGTAACGCCTCTAAATTGCTAATTACCTGATTCATGGATAATGCAACAGAAGACTTAATGATGGAAGACGCTACCGCCATTCTGATAAGGACAAGGCTCACTGAAACGATTTAATCCTGCAACTCATGTTCACAATCACAATATCTATTAAACTGAAACACTCTAAGACCAAAGTCCATGATAGTTCAACTTCAATACAATCGACTTAATCATACCATGCGCTAACTCGCACTCCACACTACACAAGCATATTGAATATAGACCCAACTTGGCCCTGAGGTCGATCCAAACATCCATGCTATAGTGAATCCATTGTGAGCATCCGATGACTTCCAAAAGGAATTGCTAAATGAAGAAACATGTGATACTTCATCACCTAAAATGGAAAACATGAAAACAAGTCAAAAATGTGAGCTAAAACTCAGTACATGTATTCCTGTATTGTAAAATGAGCGTAGAAACACTGTTGATGGGTACCCGCCTTTGCAACTCATTTATTTCACAATAACGATGAAAATGAAAGTAATATGAAATAGAATTGCTCATTATTATCTGGATGTGAACCCTTTGTAATGATATGATCTATACATAGGTGTACACCTGCCAATCCGATCAAGAGTTCGCCTAAAGCCGTATGAGTAAATGATGGGCTAATGCCCTATAGATGATAACTGACGGGGTTACAAGTCAAATGAAAAATCGCTGTATAAACTGATTCATTGATAAACTCATTAAGAGTTGTAACTTGGTAAACATGTTCTGCTTTCTGAAGATACAGGCGATGGACGCACCTTGAGTCTTTAAACAAATGTCATCTGACTTGATAAATACGTTCTGACTTAATAACACTTATGCATAATAGGAAACGATAACTAGGCCTCGACTCTGTTTTATAAATATCATTGTAGGTATATGTAGTCAGCAAATGATCCTTACTCACATAATTGAGTAAGTAAAAGTATGTATAATAGAAATTAAGAAATGGTATACATAACTTGGGTATTTTAATAGAACTTCAAAACTGACTTAATTAATGTAATTAAATCCGATATAAAGTAAATGAATGTAAAATAGACCATAGTGAGACAAATGAGCTTACAAAGGAAAAGGCCTTGATGGTGGCAAATGAGGGAGTGGTTGTGGCCTTTTCTAAGATAGGTTGCTGATACGGGTTTAAGGCTCGCTGATGTATAGCTTGGCTCAAGATAACAGCGAGTACACTAGATTAGCTTGATAAATACATTTGATACATTTTGAATTGAGTAAGTAATAAAGGTTTGGGGGCAAGAGAGATATATCTTGGTTCAAAATAGCATAAACTGCAATAACTTAGTCTGATGGATATGGTTTCTGAGACAACAATTCTCCCCACTTCCCATATTTCATTCATAAATCCATTATATATAGAATTCCACCCCAAATGAGTTATTGAACTCAGTAGAAGCTATTAAGTTCACTAAACTTGGTATTTCTTTGTAAAATCCATAATTAATTCAAAGCTCATAAACAAGCTTCCAAATTATATACTGGTCTTCTTCTTTCTCATTAATTAAGCTAAAAGCTCCATGAAAGTCCATGAATATTCATTTTCCCCCTTAAATAACCTTTCTTGGCCCAAAATACACAACCTGAGTGCATGATCAATCTCACCGAATCTTTATTATTGGTCTTTACACATTTACTCAAAATGCTTTTAAAAATCACCAAACTCAAAATACTCAACAAAAATTTATGAAATCTTATAGAAAATTCAAAAATAATATAGACAATCTACAGTAAAAGTTTTGGAATTTTCCTCCAAGTATACGCTGCACAGAAATTGCCATTACAGCTCAATTTACATAAAAGCAAGTAAGTTCAATTCAAAACCTCATAACACCCTTGACCTCAAATGGAGACCCAAAACCCCAATATGGAAAGATTAAGAAATATCAAAAAACATCCATTCAGAACACCAAGCATGATTCCCACCATAGGATTTTTAAAATGGGGCTAGAATATAAGTATGCCAGATTTGGTCTAACCTATCCAATCCTTGTAAAATGACCATAACTTTGCCCACAGAACTCGGATTATGGCAATTCAAAAGGCATCTGAAGGCTAACTCACTGATCTATCTACCCACCAAAAAATAATAATTTTTAACTCAGCCGATCATTACCAATTTATTGGCAAAGTGTCCCTATTTTTTATCAGTTCACAGCCACACTGTTTTTGCTTTCTACTCTTTTTTTTACATAAATCCTCACTTGAAATCATTCTAAATCACGAAAAACATCATCATAGTCATCAATAAGACTAAAGATTACAAAATTATATACAAAACAATACAAATTCATCACTTCAAACTTAAGCTTGCATGATCATGAACAACCTCAACCCTTGCATGCTTTTAAGCTTAACTAACAATTAAAACATCAAAATAATTCTTATTTATATCAAGATAACATGATCCATAATCAACTCTAACACAAAACAAGGAATCAAAACCAAAATCAGCAAGATAGATGATAGAGTTACTCACTTTGAGCTTGAATATATGAAGATGGAGGTGGTGTTTGGCGGCGATAGGAGTTGGGGATGGTGGCTGGTGGTGTTAGGGGTAGGGGCTGGTGGCTGAAGGTGGCTGTGAGTGGCAGCAGTAGGCTAAAATAGCAGTAGGAGGGACTGGTGGTGGTGCTACCATGTAGGTTTAGAGGAGAGAGGAAGAAGAAGACTAAGGTTTCTACTTGAATAAAAATAATTTTGAGTTTATCTTGAATACATGGCTAATATTTAAGCATGAAAAGTGACTTTATACTGATTACAATTAGGAACAAATAATGGTGATTGACTTAAGTTCATAACACCAAAATTTTCGGGCCATAATTTGAGCCCAAAATGAATCGGGTCGCAATTCGGGCCTAAATGGATTGGGCCAAACTTAATGAATTTGGGCCCAAATTTTTGCATGGATAAAAATTAAATTTTTGTGACATTATAAAAAACAATTTATCACCTAATCATATTTACCGGGGCCTAATATCGATTCATCCAAAATTGTTACGGTAGATGTAAATCGAATTGTAAAGTGAGGCCCAAAATGAATTTCCCTAATCGAGATGATTAAATGCTATAAATAAATGTGAAAAATTAATTAAATGGATTAATTAAATAAATAAACATGACTTAGGGTCGGGCTATTACGGCCTTCCCCTTTAAAGAGTTTCATCCTCGAAACTTATGAACTTTGGCAAAACATACAAGTTTATCTTAAATAGATGTGCATACTTGGCTTGCATCTCATCCTCGGTTATGCACGTGTTTGAGTTATGTAGGCAGACCTAGTCAACAAGCTATGGGATTAAAGGTGTTTACATATTGTATAACTGCTTAATCCCATGTTTCAGTAGCAGATCCGGATACTTCTCACACTCTACCTTTAATGAACTCAATTACTTGGGTTCAAAATTGATATTCTCTTCGAAAGAAAAGAACCTTGTTACTAGTGAGGAGGTGCTCACTACTAGTTCATCACCTTATCCACTAATAAAAACTGTTGTGTACCCTGATAATTACCCTGGTACTATTACGAGTTATAAAACACATTAAGTACATGTTAGGGTTCAACAGGTAGGTGCAGTCAACAGCTTACAAGATCTAACCTTTCAATGAATTATAAGGCCCAATGTAACTAGTCCCTAATTGTCCTTGGATAGTCGATCTTTTACTATCTTAGACTAGACAAGCCTTTTGAAATATTCTATAACCCATCTGAAGCTTTGTTCGTTTCGTTGTTTTGCCAACACAACTCTATTATCGACCTTGTATGACCTCAACATGTACTTGAATTTTTCCCTTTTAATGCTTGTTTGGGTTAGCTCTGACCTTATACTCAATGTTTCTTCTGACTTACTCAAATATACTCAATGTCAGGGTCTGAATCACCTGTAAGAAAGGTTACTTAGATGTGTTTAAAGGACTCCCCATAGACAACATATGAGATTTTTCATAAACACTCCATTACAAATCAAGACAGTGTTAGTGGCAAAGAAATGATGCCTCTGAAAAATTCAAGGTAGCTAGGGCAGAAATAAGTCAATGATAGGAAGTAATGGGAGCATTGCTGATGTAAGATCTTAGTGTTAAGACCAGATAATTCCTATACATGGCAACTTAATCTTACTCATACCACACATATAATGCCAAGTAGGACACCATAAGCGACTGATTGTTATCACCATACATAAGCACTCATTGCAGTGTTCATCTCATACTGGTTCACCTCAAAGATATTGCCCCACAAGGCATTTACTCATCCAGAGGTTTACATCTAACTTAACACTATATTAATCCCTTAAGAAGTTGCTAATGGCATCCCTACATCGGGTTTCAACCATCACTGTACTTAAGATCAGGTATATTAACACACCTCAATAAAACTTCAAATCTTGGGGGAAAACGTACAGAGTTCTTCCTAAAAACTAACTAAAACCCGGCTTAAAGCCTTACAGTAGATACCTGAAATGGAGAGAAACACTTCAATAGCTCAACGGGTCATACACCCAGAGTGCACAATGGTAAAAATTTAAACAAATGAGAGAAATGAAACATACAATACAACTCCGAGATAAATGAGAGCATGCCTCACTACCAGGTGACCCAAATGGTTCCTCACTCCACTTTGCTAATGCTCGAATCTCAGGACATTACCAAATTATTGAGTCACCCAAATGAAAATAGTTCCTCTGTATATGCTCGTGCATATGAACTTATAGTCAATAGCTCATTTAACTGGTCCAACATAACTCATATACACCTTGATAGCTAACTCATAAACACTTGATAGATCACATTTGCCATCAAAATCATAACTTTGACACCCAATCTGTAACGCTCCGAAAGTGCTAACCACTTCACTCATAGATAACCGCAGCTGAAGACTTAATGATGGAAGGCGCTACCGCTATCCTGATAAGGACAAGGCTCACTAAAACCATTTAATCCTGTAACTCATGTTCACAATCATAATATCTATTAAACTGAAACACTCCAAGACCAAAGTCCATAATAGTTCAAATTCAATACAATCGACTTAATCATACCATGTGCTAACTCGCACTCCACACTACACAAGTATATTGAATATGGACCCAGCATGACCCTGAGGTCGATCCTAACATTTATGCTATGTTGAATCCATTGTGAGCATCTGATGACTTCCAAAAAGGCTTGCTAAATGGAGAAAGATGTGATACTTCATCACCTAAAATAGAAAGCATGAAAACAGTTCGGAAATGTGAGCTAAAATTCAGTACATGCATTCCTGTATTGTAAAATGAGCGTAGAAACACTATTGATGGGTACTCGCCTTTGCAATTCATATAGTTCGCAATAATGAAGAAAATGAAAGTAATATGGAATAGAATTGCTCATTATTATCTGTATGTTAACGCCTTGTAATGATACGATCTATACATAGATGTATACCTACCAATCCGATCAAGAGTTGGCCTAAAGTTGCATGGATGAATAATGGGTTGACGCCCTATAGATGATAATTGATGGGGTTACAAGTTAAATGGAAAATCGCTATATAAACTGATTTATTGATAAACTCATTAAGAGTTATAACTTAATCAACATGTTCTGCTTTCTGAAGATATAGGCAATGAACGTACCTTGAGTCCTTAAAGAAATGTCATCTGACTTGATAAATACGTTCTGACTTGATAACACTTTTGCATAATGAGAAATGATAACTAGGCCTCGACTATGTTTCATAAATATCATTGTAGGTATGTGTAGTCAGCAAATGATCCTTACTCACATAATTAAGTAAGTAAAAGTATGTGTAATAGAAATTAAGTAATTAAATGGTATACATAACTTGGGTATTTCAATATGATTTCAAAACTGAATTAATAAAAGTAATTAAATCTGATATAAAGTAAATAAAAGTAAAATAGGCCACAGTGAGATAAATGAGATTACAAAGGAAAAGGCCTTGATGGTGACAAATGAAGGAGTGGTTGTGGCCTTTTCTAAGATAGGTCGCTGATACGGGTTTAAGGCTCGCTGATATATAGCTTGGTTCAAGATAACAGCGAGTACACTAGATTCGCTTGATAAATACATTTGATACACTCTGAATTGTGTAAGTAATAAATGTTTAAGGTCAAGAGAGATATATTTTGGTTCAAAATAGTATAAACTGCAATAACTTGGTATAATAAATATGGTTTCTGAATCAAAAATTCTCTCCACTTGTCATATTTCATTCGTAAATCCATTATATATCAAATTCCATCCAAAATGAGTCATTGAACTCAGTAGAAGCTATTGAGCTCACTAAACTTGATATTTTCTTTGTAAAATCCATAATTGATTCAAAGCTCATAAATAAGCTCCCAAATTGTATACTTGTCTTCTTGTTTCTCATTAATCAACCTAAAAGCTCCATGAAAATCTATGAATATTCATTTCCCCCTTAAATAACCTTGCTTGGCTAAAAATACACAACATGAGTGCATGATCAATCTCACTCAATCTTTATTATTGCTCTTCACACAATTACTCAAAATGCTTTCAAAAATCACCAAACTCAAAATACTCAACCAAAATTTATGAAATCTTATAAAAAATTCAAAAATAATATGGACAATCCACCACTAAAACTTTTGGAATTTTCCTCCAAGTATATGCTGCACAGAAATTGCAATAACAACCCAAGTTGTACCAAAGCAAGTCAGTTCACTTCAAAACTTCATAACTTTCACCCTTAACCTCAAATGGAGACCCAAAACCCAACATGGAAAGATTAAGAAGTCTCAAAAAACTTTCATTTGGAACACCAAGCATGATTCCCACCATAGGGTTCCCAAAATGGGGCTAGAACATAAGTATGTCGGTTTTGGTCTAATCTGCACAGTCCTCGTAAAACGACCATAACTTTGTCCACAGAACTCAAATTAAGGCGATTCAAAATGAATTTGAATGCTAACTCACTGGTCTACTACCCACTAAAAATCATAATTTTTAGCTAGCCTGATCATTACCAGTTTATTGGTAAAGTGTCCCCTATTTTCTGTCAGTTCACAGCCACATTGTTTTTGCTTTCTCCTATTTTTTCACATAAATCCTCACTTAAAATCATTCCAAATAACAAAAAATATCATCATAATCATCAATAAGACTAAAGACTACAAAATCATATACCAAACAATACAAATCCATCACTTCAAACTTAAGCTTGCATGATCATGAACAACCTCAACCCTTGCATGCTTTTAAGCTTAACTAACAATTAAAACATCAAAATAATTCTTATTTATGTCAAGATAACATGATCCATAATCAAATCCAACACAAAATCAAGAATCAAAACCAAAATCAACAAGATGGGTGATAGAGTTACTCACTTTGAGCTTGAATATATGAAAATGGAGGTGGTGTTTGGCGGCGATAGGAGTCGGGGATGGTGGTTGGTCGTGTTGGGGGTAGGGGCCGGAGGTGGCTGGGAGTGGCGGCAGCAGGCTGAAACGGTAGTAGGAGGGGCTAGTGATGGTGCTGCCATGTAGGTATAGATGAGAGAAGAAGAAAAAGACTAAGGTTTCTACTTGAATGAAAATGATTTTGAGTTTATTGTGAATATATGGCTAATATTTAAGCATGAAAAGTGACTTTAAGCTAACTAAAATTAGGCATAAATAATGGTAATTAACTTAATTTAATAACACCAAAATTTTTGAGCCATAATTTGAGCCTAAAATGAATTGGGTCGCCATTGGGGCCCAAATGGATTAGGCCAAACTTAATGAATTTAGGCCTAAATTTTTGCATGGTTAAAAATTAAATTTTTATGATATTATGAAAAGTAATTTATGACCTAATCATATTTACCTGGGCCTCATATTGATTCATCCAAAATTGTTACAGTAGATAAAAAAACGAATTGCAAAGTGGGGCCTAACATGAATTCTCCCTATCGAGATGATTAAATGCTATAAATAAATGTAAAAAATTAATAACATGGCTTAATTAAGTAAACAAGCATGATTTGAGGTCGGGCTATTACAATCACCCTGTGCTCTCCTCAGCTTCATAACTCACCTTAGACTCAGTTGGGATAGGCAGCAAATTAATATTGTTGAGAGGGTTAATGTCATACACAAACTTAAACGGAGAGTGCTTAGTAGCATAAGCGCGAGCCCTATTGTAAGCAAACACAACACAGGGAAGCTTTAAATCCTAATCCTTCAAGCTTTTACTAACCAAACCCTTAAGTAAAGTGGCGAGGGTTTGATTAGTTACCTCCATTTGTCTATTAGTTTGTGGATGATAGGCTATAATAAAAAGGAGTCTAGTGCCTAATAGCTTCCATAACCTCCTCCAAGAATAAGATAAGAACTTTGAATCACGATCCGAAATAATAGTTTTTAGCACTCCACAGAGCCTAATGATCTCCTCGAATTACAACTCGATAATGTAGCTAGCATTACCGGTCTTCTGGCAAGGAATAAAGTGAGCAATCCTCGAGAATATGTCCACAACCACCATAATGGCATCCTTCCCTCTTTGAGTCCTAGGGAGAGCTACAATGAAGTCTATGCTTACATCATCCTAGGGCTGAATAGGTATGGCCAGTGGTGTATATAGGCCTTGATGAAACTGACTCTTGTCTTTATGGCATATAGAACATGCTAAACCCACCTTGTGAACGCACCTTCTATCATTGGCCAGTAGAAATGCTCTTTGAGGATGTCTAAGGTCATCTTAAGACCAAAATGACTAGCTAGAGCACCCCCACTAGTTAGCAATTCTCTTGAAGGGCTTCGTAGAATGCAGAACTTATTGTTTTTGAATAGAAAATCCTCTTGGATGGTGTCTGGGTTGCCCTTGAGATCTCCTTGTAGGACCTCCTTCAAATCTCAGTCATCTTTGTAAAGTTCCTAAATGGAGTGAAATTTAAGAACCTTAGCTTCCAAGACAAAAAGTAAATGATACCTCCTTGAGAGCTTAGAGATCCGAATGCAAAACAAGTGGCCGATGCTTGAGGTAATGACCACCAATGTGTCAAGGCCCTTACAATAGCATAGAATTCTTTGCCATAGGTAATGTCGTTACATCTATAGCCATTGAGCTTCTCACTGAAATAGGCAATGGACCTCTTGGGTTAGATTAGGACAACACCAATCCCCACCTCACTTACATCACACTCTAACTCAAATAGACGTTTGGGACTGCTAGAACAGTGATTGACACAGGTTCTGTTTGATTGGCTTCATAAGCTCTCACGGCAACCTCAGTCCACTAAAATACTTCTTTCTTCATGTATTTAGTAATAAGGGTCATACTAGAACTAAAATCGTTAATGAACCTCCTATAAAAAGAAGCCAAACCATGAAAACTCATCACCTCTATTACTGTTTTATGTTAAGATTAGGTTTGGATTGCTTCAACTTTGCTTTGATCAACCAAGATTCCTTTGACAGAAGTGATATACCCAAGGAAGGTGAGTTGTGGAGTGAAAAACTCACACTTCTCCATCTTGGCATACAATTTTTGCTATCTTAGAACCTTGAAAACCTGCCTTAGATACTGCCTGTGTCCTTCTTCATTCTAGTTGTAAACCAAGATGTTATCAAAGCATACAACAACAAAATGACCAATGAAGGCTTTAAGCACCTCATCATCAATCTCATAAAAGTGCTGGGGGCATTAGATAAGCCAAAGGGCATTACAAGCCACTCATATAGCCCTTATTTAGTTTTAAAAGTTGTTTTCCACTTGTCCTCATCCCTTATTCTCATTTAGTGATAACCGATCCTCAAATCAATCCAGGAAAACACATTAGAATCATGCAATTCATCTAACATACCATCAAGTCTAGGAATAGGTACCTATACTTGACTGTAATGTTGTTAACAGCACAAATATTAAGATGTATTCTCATGGTTTCATCTTTTTCGGGATAAGTAAGGCCAGGACAAAATATGGACTCATGCTTTCTCTGATATACCCTTTATCAATAAGCTCTTGAACTCAGCATTATAACTCCTTAGTTTCCATAGGATCACATCTACAGGTTAGCTTACTATGAAGGGTAACCCCTGGCAACAGGTTATGTTATTGCTCAATCCCCCTAATTGCAGGCAAAACCAGGCGTAGATCATCAGGGAAAGCATCCTCAAACTCATTTACAAGAGATTGAGCAAGTGGATGTAAAGGTGTCTCTTCTTCTCCTTTTTCCAACACAAGTGGGGAATCGCCCTCACTTGTGGACCCCAACCCATGTTTCACTTGGGAATAAGGTCTTTTCAATTGTATTTTCCCCCTATGGTTAGATATAACATTGTGGACTTAGTTAAGGGGTAAAGGGGCTAGAGTGTAACTATGATCTTTAACTTTAAAGGAGTAGGTATCAGACATTCTATGATGAATGACTCCTTTATCAAACTACCATGGCCTACCAAGTAATACATAACAAGCATCTATAGGCAATACAACACAAAGTACTTCGTCCTTAAGGTTACCAATGGTGTAGGTGACCACTACCGTAATCGCACGGGTAGTTCGCAGTATAGACAAAAGATATCGTTCCTCAGGGACTATGTAATCTATCAAGTCTTATCTATCAGAATATGCTACGTAAAATTCTAATTCAAAGGGTTTGATTTAACAACTTCTAATTCGCTAATTTTTAAATCAATCAAGGGAAAATATGCCTAGGAATTCATGTAGATATGATAAGTGATTAGATCAAAATGACAAAAATGTGCTTTTTCTCTAATTGGTTAATCTCGAGGAATTGCAATCTATTTAAAATTTAGTACATTCTTTAGAACTCAACAGAATTTGCCTAAACTAAGCAAAAGTCGTTCTTTCAAACTAATTTGTCTTAATCCAAGTTAATTATCTTCGATCACTTTCTAATCCTCCAAAGATGCAAATCCCTCTTTCGAGATGACGCTACGTCAGGTCTAATCAAGTAGTCCAACAACCAAATGTTACCTTTCAGTTTATCTGATTGTTTCAATTGTGCAAGTAAATTTTGGATAAAAATCCACAAACAACATGAATAACACTTGACAGAACAAAATCAAACCAATCATGAAGATAAGCACAATCCTTTAAATTAAAACATGATCCAACAACACTTGTGTATACTACTAAATCCCTAGACGAAAATTAAACTACTCATACATGATTAAGAGTTAATCAACTAACCAACATTTTGCGAAATTAGAGCGGAAGGGCTTGACTGAGAATAGCCTTCAACCAAGGGCTTCAAACTGCCTCAAGATCAATCACTCACACTCAAGATTTCTCACTAATACAATAACTAAGCTAAGAATCTAACTAAAAGAACAAAAATTTGAGAAAGACAAACCAATGCTGAACTTGCTTGCTATGCATCTCCCTTCTTCTGCTGCTGCCTGAATGTGGCCTTTTATAGGAAAATGAGGATGATTTCAGCCACACAGCCGAAGAAAAACGGAGAGGCAATGGTTTCACCTCTCACCACGGTTCGTGGCAGGCACCACGATCCGACCGTGTTCTGGGATGGAACTGGTTTTCTACTCTATTCTTGCTCCACGGGCATAGCAACACATAGGTGCTTATAGGGGAGGTCAAAATACATCTGCTAAGAGTCACATGGTGGGTAAAAAGATTTAAAATCCTACAAAACATATCAAACAACTATACTCAAACATAAATCGAGAATGGGAGCATAAATAACAACATAAGCACATAATTCTCCTAAAAATGAAGCAAAATAGCCCCAAAACCATTTATACATTAATCACTTATCAAACTCCCTTGTGCATAAACTATTTCTTGTCCTCAAGTAATGCTAAAAATAAACATAACCTCCTCAAGATAGACATAGTTAACTTCAAATGGCAAAGCTGATCCAAAGGTAGCCTAAAAAGTTCAAAAATCATTAACAAACAGATTAGGGAACAAAATTTACGAAACCCTTTTGCAAGACCACAATGTCAAACTTGAATCAATCTCCCCTAATCATCAAATACAGTCATTCCAGCATATGAAACAAGTAAGTTATGTGGCTCTCATTACTCATGTGTTTAATAATAATGAAGGTTCTCTCAATTCTCATTTCTTAGACTCAAATCTGCCATAAGCTTGACAAAACTTTCAAATTCACCATCACTAATATGCAAATACACTAGACAATCATAAGGACTTTCGTAGGGTTGTAATGGGCTATAAGTAAAGGTAAGAAGAGAACAAATGTTTTGGAAATAAGGAGCTAGCAGCCAAAGAATAAGAGCCAAACATTTTATCAAAATACATCCCCAATTGAAGAGAGAAAAAGCCGAAAATTACCAATAACTTACAATCCCAACAAGGCTAACACTTTCTTTCATTTTTTATTCGTCTCTCTTTTTTTTCTGTTTGTTTCTTTTTTTCATTTTTTCATTTCTTTTTCGCTCATGATCCTTTTTTTCTTTTTTGAAAAAGGATAGCTAAGAGGAGGTCCATAATGAACTTTAAATTCCGACTATTCTCCAAACTTTGTACAATGAAACAACGGATTTTCTTTTAATCAATCAAGATCACACATCCTTTCACCAAACAGCCAAAGTTCACCAAAAGATAACAATCTAACTTACTAGTGCCCTATGATGCAAAAGAATGAAATGCTCCTCTAGTCTTGGTTTAAAGGTAAGACAAGTATTTGGCCATTGGGCTATAATAAAAGGTTCAAATCAAGAAAATCGGATATACGCTCAAAAGGGCTAGCAAGGGATACAACATCCAACAAAGGTGGCCATTTGGCCGTGGGGTTCAACAAATCAAAGTAAAAAAATAAATTGCCACCATCATATTGTCTAAATGCATACGCGAAATGTGATCTTGAATGAGAATCAAATTCTAAAGAAATGACGTCAAGGAAGAGCCACACATGAAAGAAAACATGTGACTAAATTGATAAATGGCCTCTAAAAGCTTAAAAATTCATGGGACATCTACCAATGTCAAAACTAGCTCACTAGTAAACATACGCCAAAATTCATGTAAAGACTCACGGGGTAAATCAATTTGCATCTAACATGTGGTCAAAATATGGAGATCATTTCGAAAAACTCATTCACAAACATTTTATGCTCAATCTGGGCAAATCAAAGGATCAAACTAAACCCAAGAAGTCTACCAAATCTAAAAAGATCATCATCGGAGGATTTTTTTGTTTATCTTTCTTTTTGTATTTTTTTTCTCTTTTGACTCTTTTTAACAATGAAAACTAAATTGCAAAGGAACTAAAACAAAAACTAAAATACAGCCTAGAATGAAAAGAAAACTAAATGCACTATTAAACAAAACTAAAACCTAAATGAAAAACTCCAAAAACTACCACTAACTACATACAAAGCACAAACACACCAAATCGAAAACAGGTATCAGACTCCAAAACTAATGACTAACTCCCATGCTTGAATCACAAATTTCCCTCAATGTGGGCACAGAATAGAAAAAGGGAAGGGGCTAGCACAGAGCAATCAGAAAGGAGGTGATGGTGGAGGATGGGGTGGTTGGCCATAAGAGATATGCCAATCCTACCAGGTCTCTAGACATGCCCTATAGTCCTGGAAATACTGTGTCTGTATAGCAAGCATCCCACGAAGCTCATCGTGGCGCTGTTGGACAAAGTCCCGAAGAGCGGCGTTCTAAGAAGCAACAAATGCTCGAAGGAAAACTTGCTCCTCTTAAATGGATCTAAGGGTGTCTTGGATGTCAGTATAGTAAGGAGGGGGTAGTTGAGAGGATGAACTAGGTCCAACTTGACTAGAACGAGAGGCTGGATGATGGGTATGGGTCGAACAACCTCCTTATCATCAGGTACCCAATAAAAGTTACCACGATGAAGTAGGGTGGTTCAATCAACATTAGAAAGTGGTAAAAGCCGGTCCCCAAGGTAAATCCAACATAAACGGCTAGGCTCAATTTTGTAAAAATTTATAATTTCAAAAGCAGCTTGATCAAGCTGCTCGAACCAAGAAACTCGATCCTCAAGGTTGGGCTCAACACCTAAAAATCCAGCAATAGTAGTCACAATCCCACCTATGACTATCCTACCTTTAGTGCTAATAGCAGCACTATGCAACTGGCTGGCTAAAAAGGAACTTGGGTCAAGCTGGACTCCATCAAGCATACATGATAAAAAAAAGTACAACTCAGATAGTCTTGAGACATTCAGTCTATCGTCCGGAGCAAAAAGGGAACAAGCCAAAATACGTTGAGCTACTCTAATGCTAGGGTTTCTAATATGTGTGCATTTTGACAAACTAGTACTGTACCTAACACTTCCTGAAAGTTCACCCTATAATGCATTCTGGTTGAATTCGTGGGGAACTTAGCGGCTCGATAAATCCATGCTAGGTGAAAAACCGAACATACTATTGAAGGTACCTAAGTTCATCTCGTAAAATTGACCCTGTAAATAAGACAATATATATCTGGCTTGACATTGAGGTCCTCTAGTGACCTCGACATGGAGTGTACTTAAGAATTCTAGGGTTAAGTCCCGATATGTATGCTCTTTAATTTTCAAAAAGTGTCCCATACCACCTCTTGCAAACAACTATCTAATATCATCCAACATTCCGAACCGAGCTAACAGTTCTTCATCATAATATCTAGTCTCTATAGCTATATGTTCATTCAAGCAATTGTATCTAGCAATATGATCAGATGTGTCAAACCAAGAGGGTGAGGAATGTTACCTCTAGCATGCGCGGTTCAGGATGTTCTTTGAGGTTAAGGTGGTGCTTCACCCGAAGGTCCAACCTCCTTGGTGCTCCTTTGTCTCTTGGTTGGTGTCATTGTTGCAAAAACCCAAAATAAAAACCAAAACTAAATAGAAAATTTGAAGCAGAAAATGAAGAAACTAAGTAAAAAGAAGAAGAATAAGAGAGAGAAAAAGATGGGTATGGTGGATGAGTAAAGTGAGATGAATTTCAAGAAAAAGAAAAAGAAAGAGATGAAATTTATGGGGAAAGAGAAAAGATTGAGTGAAAGGGAATGATTTTGGTGAAAATGAGAGAAAATGGAGAAGAAATGAAGGAAGATTGAAGGTATTGGAGGGTTTAAAGAGAGAAAATGGAGGCAGAGAGAGAGTGTCGTGAGGTTGAAGATGAAATGTTAGGAAGTTGAGTGGACACCACAATCAAAAACCTAGACCACCGGCCGTAGCAGTACACTATGGACCGTGGGACTCACCACGGTCTGATTGTGGTGTCTGCTGGTCCTCTATATTTCTTTTTTACTAGGTGGCACCCCAAGGTCGTGGTTGTGGGGATCTGGCTATGGTGGCAAACATTTTATTCATATTTTTTTGTTCTGTTTTCTCTTCTTTTTTGTTCTCCTTTTTTTCCATCACAAACTACAAAAATAGTAAAAATAAAAGTTAAGGAAAGAAAAAGGCAAAAGAATTTGGGTTGCCTCCTAAGAAGCGCTCTTTTAAGGTCAAGAGCTTAACCCTTCTTCTATGCTTAGTCCGAATGAGATAGTATGGACATTGACTTTATCCGGGACCACAAAGTCAAACTTTTTCAGTCAAAGATACCACCGCAAAAGTTCGAGTTGAAGGCCGTTCGTTTTCATGGCACGGTTCCAAAGTGTATTATCCGCGCACAAAACAAAGCGCACTCGTCCCCTATTAGGCGGGTCATTATCAACTTGTTCAACTCCCAAATCAAAATCTGCATCAAATCCTTCCATAGGAGGCATAGAGAGAACAGCTTGCATGAACCTACAATAGTTGCTCATAGAAGACTCGTTAGGCGCAGGGGCCTCAACCTCAAGCATGTTAGGTGGCATAGGAGTAGGAAACTCCACCTTAACATATCGTTGGTCGGGGTCCTCATAAGAAATCCAGTTAGAATCAGGAGGAATGTCACAATCCAAGACATCCTCTATATCAATCTCAGGGGAAAGGGGTAATGCATCTAATAAAGAAGAACTAGGGGAAACCACGTCTCCCCTCCGATGACAAAACACGGTATGGCACCCTTCTATCTCAAATGTGATCCGTCCTTTTCTTAAATCAATATGGTAACCCACTGTAGCCAAAATGGGCCGACCTAGGATAATTTGAGCATTGTCTATCTTAGGCATATCTATGATAATAAAGTCCTACAATACCCAAATGTCTCCTTTGTTGACTGGCATATCGTCCAATCTGCATATGGTTTACATCTAAGAGCCGTCAGCTAACTGTAGTAAAAAGGGTGCAGCTAGTAATGGTCCTAGGTGAACCTTATGAAACAAAGAATATGGCATTATACTAATGCTTGCACCTAGATCACATAGAGCTCTCTCAACTTCCACTTTTCCCAGAATGCAGGGGATGGAAAAACTATCTGGGTCAGGGAGCTTAGGGGGAAAATTACAGGAAATTCAATAGTGTCATTCTCTTCAAATGTGGCAATCTGGCCACCATTGTTCCATTCCTTACTTCCAGCCATGATTATTTCCCTACCCTCTTTCATCGGTACATCGTTTGGGTCAATTAAGTCCTCTATTTTTTCCTTCAACGTGATGTTGTTACAATGCTCATAATGGTTGGGTTCGAACTTGCTAGGAAGCCTGTCTGGAGGCATAGATGAAAAACTAGCTTTTTGGGCAATTTAGGCTTCCAACATCCTATTGTGAGTTGTAAGCACATCAAACTTTGAGGCTAATTGCTTAAGGTACTCATCCTGTTTTTGTTGTTCCATACGCATACTTTCCATTATTGCTTTTAAATTAGACCTTTGAGGCATTTGAGAAGGGAACGTGGGGTCCTTGAAAACCAGGGGGTGGTCTAGCATTCATATGGGCCATATTTGATGGGTTTGGATTAGACCTATAGGAGAAATTCAGATGATTCTTTCAACCCAGATTATATGTACTAGAATAAAGGTTATTGACCGGTCTCCGGTTAAAGTTTTAAACATAATTAACTTCACTAGGGTCTTGGGAAAAAGGGCTCCTAAATTGACAATTCTAACTTACATGCTCAATAGAACCACAAATTTCCCAAGGGGAAGGGCACTAGAATTCACAGCATTAACATTTATTCGGTCCAGTCTTTGAGTAATAGCATCTACTTTAGCAAAAAGTAAAGTAAGCGCATCAACTTCAAGTTTACCTCCAAGCCGTTTGGGTTGGCCTCGTTCGATGGACCATTGAAAATTATTGAGTGCCATTTCCTCAATCAAATTATAGGCTTTATCCTCTGTATAATCAAAGTTCCTCCTGCCGCCGCATCAATAGTCGACCTAATAGACTGGGTCACATCATTATAAAAGGCTTGGATAGTCATCCAACATTGAAGGCCATGATAAAGGCATAGGCGTAGCAAATCATTAAACCACTCCCAGGCTTCGTAGAGCGTCTCTTCATCTTTTTGCATGAAATTGGTGATCTAATTTCTCAAGCTTGCTATTTTGCTCGGAGGGAAAAATTTGGCGAGGAAGGCTCTTGTCAACTTATCCCAAGTGGCAATGCATCTAGATGGCAGGGAGTGTAATTAAGCCCTTGCTTTATCCCTTAAGGAGAAAGGAAATAGGCACAGGCGAATCGTGTCAGTGGAGACTCCATTAAGCTTTAACATATCACACACCTCTAAAAAGACCGAGAGGTGTAGATTCGGCTCTTCCAAAGGCATTCCTCCAAGCTGGGATTGCTGTACCATCGAAATGAGTGCCAGTTTAACTCGAAATTGTTAGCATCCACGGTAGGGCGAGCGATGGTTGAGGTAATCCCTTGGATTGCAGGAGTAATGAAATCTCGAAGCGTTCCCCTTTGGTAACCTCCTCCACCTGCCATGCTTGTTTGATTCCTTCTATCCTCGCGCCTTTATTCTTCAATCCTTTGTTTTTCCCTCCTTAAGGGGAAAGTCCTTTCAATCTCAGGATTGGATTCGTATAAGATCAAACTTTGTGTAAACAGGAAAAATTTCTGCAAGCACTATCACCAACACTACGTACGTAATTAGACAAGAAAAGAAAAAAAAAACAATAAAAGACAATAAAATACTTAGTCACTTTTGCAAGACTAACTCAATAGTTAACAGTTTAGTATCCGGCAACAGTGTTAAAAACTTAACCACTACCGCAAGTGCATGGGTAGTTCATAGTACAGATAAAAGATATCATTCCTCAGGGGCTAATGTAATGTATCAAGTCTTGTCTATCAGAATATGCTAAGTAAAATTCTAATTCAAAGGGTTCGATTTAACAACTTCTAATTTGCTAATTTTTAAATCAATCAAGGAAAAATATGTCTAGAAATTCATGTAGATATGATAAGTGATTGGATTAAAATGACAAACATGTGCTTTTTCTCTAATTGGTTAATCTCAAAGAATTGTAATCTATCCAAAAAAATAGTCTATTTTTTCGAACTCAACCAAATTTGTCTAAACTACGCAAAAGTCGTTCCTGTTGAACTAATTTGTCTTAATCTATGTTAATTATCTTCAATTACTTTCTACTTCTCCTAACATGCAAATCTCTCTTTTGAGACAACGTTATGTTAGGTCTTATCAAGCAGTCTAACAATCAAATGTCATCTTTCAGTTTTTCACCTGATTGTTTCAAATGTACAAGCAAACTTTGGCCAAAAATTCATTTACAACATGAATAACACTTGATAGAACGAAATCAAATCAATCACGAAGATAGACACAATTCTTTAAATTAAAACATGACGTAACAACACTTTCATAAACTACTAAATCCCTACATAAAAATTAAACTACTCACACATGATTAAGGATTAAACAACTAACCAATGTTTTGCAAAATCTGAGCGGAAGGGCCTGACTAAGAGCAAGCTTCAACCAAGGGCTTTAAACTACCTCAAGATCACACACTCACAATCAAGATTTCTCACTAATACAATAACCAAACTAAGAATCTAACTAAAACAACAAAAATTTGAGAAACATAAACTAATGCTATTCTTGCTTGCTATGCATCTCTTCTTTCTACTGCTGCCTGAATGAGGTCTTTTATAGCAAAACTGGGATGTTCTCACCCACATAGTTGAAGAAAAATGAAGAGACAATGATTTCTCTATTCACCACGGTCTGTGGTAGACACCATGGGTGGAATCGGTTTTATGCTCTTTTCTTGCTCCACGGGCGTGGCAGTACATGGATGTCCATCGGGGAGGTCAAATTACATCTATTGAGGGACAAATGCTGGGTAAGAAGCCTTAAAATCTTGTAGATCACTCCAAATAACCATACCCAAGCATAAATCGAGAATAGGAGTATAAATAATATTATTAAGCACATAATTCTCTTAAAAATAAATCAAAATAGCCCTAAAATGATGTATACATTAAGCACTCATCAAACTCCCCTATGCTTAAACCGTGCTTGTCCTCAAGCAATGCTTTAAAAAAAATATACACAACCTCCTCATGATAGACATAGGTAACTTCAAATGGCAAAGCTAATCCAATGGTAGCCCAATAAGATACAAAAAATCATTAACAAACAGATTAGGGAATGAAATTTTTGAAAACCTTTTGATAGACCACAATGTCAAACTTAAATCAATCTCTCCAAATCGTCAAATATAGTCATTCCGGCGTATGAAACAAGTAAGGCTAGCAAGGCCAATAGACCCTTATTATAGTTATGTGGCTCTCATCACTCATGTATTTAGTAATAATGAAGGTTCTCTCAATTCTCATTCCTTAAACTCAAATCTACCATAAGCTTGACAAGACTCTCAAATTCGCTATCACTAATATGCAAACACACTAAATAATCATGAGAACTTTCATAAGGTTGTATGGGGCCGTGGGTAAAGGTAAGAATGGAACAAATGTTTTGGAAATGAGGAGCTAGAAGCCAGAGACTAAGAGCTAAACAATTCTAATGCATCATACTACATCCTTCTTAGACCATTACTTGTTATAAAAATACATCCCTAATTGAAGAGAGAAAGAGTTGAAAATTAAGATTAACTTACAATCCTAACAAAGCTGATAGTTTCTTTCATTTTTTTTTTTGGTTGTCCTTTTTTTCTCTTTTTTTCTTTGTTTCCTTTTTTTTTGTTGTTTTCCTTTTTTTTCCCCTTCTTTTCATGATCCTTTTTTCTTTTTTCCAAAAAGGATAGCCAAGAGGAGATCCATAATGAACTTTAAATTCCAACTCTTCTCTAAACTTTGTACAACAAAACGAGGGATTTTCTTTTTATCAATCAAGATCACACATCCCTTCACCAAACAGTCAAAATTCCCTGAAAGATAACAATCCACCTTACTAGTGCACTATGATGCAAAAGAATGAAAAGCTTCTCTAGTCTTGACTTAAAGGTAAGACAAGTATTTAGCCATGGGCTATAATAGGATGTTCAAATCAAGAAAATCAGGTATAGCCTCAATGGGGCTAGCAAGGGACACAATACACAACAAAGGTGGCTATTTGGCCGTGGGGTTTAACTAATCAAAGAAAAAAAACGCCTCAATCATATTGCCTAAATACATATGCGAAATGTGATCTTGAATGAGAATCAAAGCAAGTTCTAAAGAAATGACGTCAAGGAAGAGTCATACATGAAAGAAAATATGAGACTGAATTGATAAATAGCCTCTAAAAGCTCAAAATCTCACAGGACATCTACCAAGGTCAAAACTAGCTCACTAGTAAACATATGCTAAAATTTATGTAAAGACTCATGGGGTAAATCAACTCGCATCCAACATGTGGTCAAAACATGGAGATCATTTCGAAAAACTCATTCACAAACATTTTATGCACAATTTGGGCAAATCAAAGGATTAAACACGCCTCAAAGGATTTTCTTTTTGTTTTTCTTGTTTTGCTTTTTTTTTTTTTTTTCTTTTTTTAATACTCCTAGTAAAATGCAAACTAAAATACAAAAGAAACTAATAAAATAAAAACTAAAATGCAACCTAGAATGAAAAGAAAAATGAATGCACTACTAAACAAAACTAAACACTAAATCAAAAGCTCCAAAAACTACCACTAACTACATATACAAAGCACAATCACACCAAACCAAGATAGGCATCAGACGCCAAATATAATGACTAACTCCCCCATACTTGAATCACACATTGGCCTCAATGTGGGCACAGAATAGAAAAAGGGAAGGGGGCAGTGCAGAATAATCAGAAAGGAGGTGCTGGTGGAGGATGGGTTGGTTGACCATAGGAGATACGCCGAACCCGCCATGTCTTTAGACATGCTCTATAGTCTTGGAAATATTGTGCTTGGGTAGCAGGCATCCCACGAAGCTCATCATAGAGCTCTTGGACAAAGTCTCGAAGAGCGGCGTTATTAGAAGCAACACTCGAAGGAAAACTTGCTCTTTTGCAATGGATATAAGGGTATCTTGGAGGTCAGTATAGTCAGGAGGGAGTGGTTGAGAGGAACAACTAGATTCGACTTGACTAGAATGAGGGGCTGAATGATGGGGTATGGGTCGAAAAAACTCTTCATTACCAGGTACCCAATAAAGGTTACCTCGGTGAAGTAGGGTGGTTCGATTGACATCAGGAAGCGACAAAAGTTCATCCCCAGGGTAAATCCAACATAAACGCCCATCCTCAATTTTGCAAAAGTTCCTAATTTTAAAAGCAGCTAGATTAAGCCGCTCAGACCCAAAAACTCTATCCTCATGGTTGGGGTTAACACCCAAAAATCTAGCAACAGTAGTCACAGTCCCACCTATGACTATCCTAATTAACTTTCGTGCTAACAATAGCACTATGCAATTGCCTGGCTAAAAAGGAACCTGGGTCAAGCTGGACTCCACCAAGCATACATGAAAAAAAGTACAACTCAGATAATCTCGGGACATTTAGACTATCGTCCCGAGCAATAAGAAAACAAGCCAAAATACATTGAGCTACTCTAATGTAAGGGTTCCTAATATGTGTGCATTTTGACAAACTGATACTGTACCTAACACTCCCCGAAAGTTTACCTCAAAATGCATTCGGGTTAAATTCGCAGGGCACTTGGCAGTTCGATAAATCCACGCTAGGTGGAAAATTGAAGATACTATTAAAGGTACCTAAGTTCATCTTGTAAAATTGGCCCTGCAAATAAACAATATGTATCCGGCTTGACACTGAAGCCCTCTAGTGATCTCGATATGGAGTGTACTTAAGAATTCTAGGGTCAAGTCCCGATATGTATGCTCTTTAATTTTCTTTATTTCCAAAAAGCGTCCTATACCACCACTAGCAAACAACCATCTAATATCGTCCAACATTCCTGACCGGGCTAACAGTTCCTTATCATAATATCTAGTTGCTACAACCATACGTTTATTCAAGCAATTATATCTAGCAACATGATCGGATGTGTTAAACCAAGAGGGTGGGGAATGTTACCTCTAGCACGTGCTGTTTAGGATGTCCTTTGAGGTTGAGGTGGTGCTTGACTTGAAGATCCAACCTCCTTGGTGCTCCTTTGTCTCTTGGTTGGTGCCATTGTTGCAAAAACCCAAAATAAAAGTTAAAACTAAAAACTAAATAGAAAAATTTGAAGAAGAAAATGAAGAAATTAAGTAAGAAGAAGAAGAAGAAGAAGAGAGAGAGAAAAAGATGGGTATGGTGGATGAGTAAAGTGAGATGAATTTGATGAAAAACAAGAAGAAAGAGATGAAATTTATGGAGAAAGAGAAAAGATTAAGTGAAAGGGAATGATTTTGAGTGAAAATGAATGAAAATAGAGAAGAAATGAAGGACGATTAAAGGTATTAGATATGGAAGGTTTAGAGAGAGAAAATGGAGGTACAGAGAGTGTCGTAAGGTTGAAGATGAAATGTGAGCAAGTTGAGTGGGCAACGCGGTCAAAAACCTAGACCGCGGGTCGTAGCAGTACACCACGGACTGTGGAACTCACCATGGCTGTGGTTCTGGGGATCTGGCTGTGGTGGCTAGCATTTATTCATAGTTTTTTTTTTGGTAAACTAGAAAAATAGTAAAAATAAAAGTTAAGAAAGGAAAAAGGAAAAACAGCTTGGGTTGCCTTCTAAGAAGCGCTCTTTTAAGGTCAAGAGCTTGACCCTTCTTCTATGCTTGGTCCGGATCAGATAGTGTACGGACATTAACTTTATCAATAGATTGTCCCACAAGATATGGCTTTAATCACTGTCCATTAACTGTAAATGGACCAATGGACTCACTCTACATTTCAACTGCTCCATTGGATTGAACCTTGGTGACTTAAATGGCCCTGACCATCGGGATTTTAGTTTGCCAGGAAACAGTCTCAATCTGGAGTTGAATAATAGGATGACATCTCCTTTTTTGAACCTCTTCTTCATAATCTGTTCATTGTGCCAATTCTTATTCATTCTTTGTAAATACGTGAACTCTCAGAGGCTTCCAACCTTAGCTCATCGAGCTCGTTTAGTTACAAAAATCTCCATTCTCTGGCCACCTTAAGATCAAAGTTGAGTGCCTTTATAGCCCAGTATGCCTTATGTTCCATCTCTACTGGCAAGTGACAAGACTTCCCAAACACCAACTGGTATGGAGTGGTGCCGAGAGGAGTCTTGTAAGCAGTACGGTATGCCCAAAGAGCATCATCAAGCTTGAAGGCCCAATCTTTGTGGGACCAATCCACTGTTTTCTCTAGGATGCTCTTCAATTCTCTATTTGAGAGTTCCACCTGCCCACTTGTTTGGGGCTGGTAAGGCATAGCGATATTATGAAATATCCCATATTTTTTTAAAAGCAACTCAAGAGGCTTATTGTGAAAGTGTGTGCCATTGTTACTTAGAAGAGCTCTTGGCATGCCTAACCGTGTGAAAATATTTTTCTTGAGAAACTTAAGGACAACCTTTGAATCATTTGTTGGGGAGGCAATAGCTTGTGCCCACTTAGAAACATAGTCAACCGCCACGAAGATGTAAAGGTTGTTAGGGGTAGGAGGAAAAGGACCCGCAAAGTCAATCCCTTATACATCAGATAACTCTACCTCAAGTATGCCACTTTGAGGCATCTCATGCCTCTTGGAAATATTCCCTGTTTGCTGACATCTATTACGAGCCATCATAAATTTCCTTGTGTCTTTAAAGAGCGTGGGCCAATCGAAGCCTGCTTGGAGTACTTTTGCAATTGTTTTATCTAGTCTAAAGTGGCCACCATAGGTTGAAGCATGGTAATGTTGCAAGGCACTACGTACCTCATCTTCAGGCAAGCACCTTTTATAAATCCTATCTCCATATAGCTTGTAAAGGAAAGGTTCTTCCCACACATAGTATTTGGCATCTGTAAAGAACTTCTTTCTTTATCGGTAGGACAATCTTGGAAGTAACACTCTACACACCTTGAAGTTCACCATATCAGCATACCATGGGGTAGTTTGTTGGGATATTGAAAATAGCTGCTCATCAGGGAAAGAGTCATCAATGGGGAGCTCTTCACTAGGAGTGGCCTCTGGGCCTAAATGAGATAGATGATCGGCAACCACATTTGCCAACCTTGCCTTATCTTTGATTTCCAAATCAAACTCTTGATGAAGGAGGACCCATCGGATGAGATGGGGTTTGGGATCGGATTTCTTCATTAAATGTTTCAAAGTGGCATGATTTGTGAAAACAATGACCTTAGAATTAATCAAGTGGGATCTAAATTTTTCAAGGCAAATACAACTGCTAAGAACTTCTTCTCAGTCGTGGCATAATTCACTTGAGCCCCATCAAGAGTACAGCTTGCATAGTATATGGCATACAGCTTATTGTCCTTTCGTTGGCCTAAAAAAGCCCCTATTGCATAATCACTTGTATCACACATTACTTCAAAAGGTAGCTCCCAATCTAGTGCTTGCATTACTGGCGCGGTGATCAATGCCTTTTTTAACATGTGAAAAGCACTCAAGAATTCTTCATTAAACTCAAAAGGCACATCCTTGACAAGCAATTGCGTGAGAGGTTTTGCAATTTTCGAAAAATCTTTAATGAACCGCCGGTAAAACCAACGTGTTTGAGAAAACTCCTCGCACCTTTTAAAGAAGTTGGTGGTGGCAATTTCTCAATCACCTCTACCTTTGCTTTGTCAACTTCAATGCCTTTATTAGAGACAACATGACCAAGGACAACCCCCTCTTGCACCATAAAATAATATTTCTCCCAATTTAAGACCAAATTCACGTCTTCACATCTTTGTAAAACCTTAGATAAGTTATTGAAGCACTGGTCATAAGTTGCACCATACACAGAAAAATCATCCATAAAGACACAGAAAAATCATCTATAAAGACTGTCATTATATCCTCAATAAAGTCAGAAAAAATGGCCATCATACATTGTTGAAGTGTGGTAGGGGCATTTCATAGCCTAAATGGCATTCTTCTATAAGCATACTACCATAAGGACATGTAAAAGCAATCTTTTCTTGGTCATTAGGGTGCATAGGGATTTGAAAGAATCTAGAATATCCATCTAAGTAGAAAAAATATGAATTTCTAGCAAATCGTTCAAGCATTTGGTCAATGAAGGGAAGGGAAAAGTGATCTTTATGGGTGGCTTTATTTAGTTTCCGATAATCAATGCACATACGCCAGCTTATGACGGTCCTAGTAGGAATTAGGTCATTATTCTCATTTTTAACAATAGTCATCCCTTCTTTCTTAGGTACAACATGAACCGAGCTTACCCACGCACTATTAGAGATAGGGTAGATAATGTCGGCCTTAAGCAACTTCAAATTTTCCTTTTTTACTACCTCTTGTATGCTAGGGTTCAATCTTCTTTGGTGTTTAGTTGAAGATTTATGATTGTCTTCCATTAAGATTCGATGCATACGCAAAGAAGGATGAATTCCTTTTAAGTCATCAAGGGTTTATCCTATGGCTTTACGATGCTTTCTAAGGACTCTAATCAAAGAATCAATCTAGGTTGCATTCAAATTTCCATTCACAATCACTGGGTATGTAGATTTTAGTCCAAGAAATTCATACCTCAGGGTGAAGGAAGAGGTTTTAGTTCAACATTAGGGGCTTTTACCTCATCAAAAGAGGGCTTACTTTCATCTTGTAATGATTCCACTTTAGCAACAGAAAATAGAATTGGTGGAAAGGCTTCTAGAAGTTGAGCACACTCGGCTACTTTGGGATTTTCATCCTTAGTAGTGCTATTGTTCAACATCAGGTGCCCAAGTGGATCTTTAGGATCAAGGTTGAATGCGGTTTCTTGTATTAAACCATTAACCACATCAATCTTATTACACTTATCGGAAATAGAAGAAAACTTAGCAGCTTTTAGTAAATTAAACTCCACATGATCATTTTCCACATCAAAAGATAGTGTACTATTCTTCACATCGGTCTAGCACCCTGTGGTGGCGAGGAGTGGTCTCCCTAGAATAATAGGGGTTCATGTATCCTCCTCCATGTTTGGGATCACAAAGTCTACCAGTACATATAAATCCCCTACTTCTATTAGGACATCCTCTAAAATACCCACAGAGTATTTCACATAACGATCCGCCAATTGTAAAGAGATAGTACACATAGAAAGGGGCATTAAGCTCACGCTTGATCCAAGATCACATAAGGCATAGTCTATAGGCATATTCCCTATCAGGCAGGGAATTGAAAAACTTTTGGCATCCTTCAACTTAGCCGGAAGCTTGTTTCGGATCACCGCACTGCATTCTTCAGTCAAGGCTACAGTTTCATGTTCTTTAAGCTTTCTTTTGTTGGACAAAATTTCTTTTAAAAATTTAGCATATGAGGGCATTTGAGTTAGGGCTTCCGTAAACGGAATGTTTATGTAGGGTTTCTTAAGGACTTCTAAAAACTTCCAAAATTGCAAATCAAGTTTAGGTTTAGTCATCCTTTGAGGAAATGGTAAAGGTGAGGTGTAGGGCTTTGGGGAAATGGTCTTAGGCTCCTTAGGAACCTCATCAGACTTATAAACATCATCATTCACTTCCTTAGAGGGTGAAGACATCTCTTTCTCGAGATTATTAACATGCTCATTCTTATCATGTAAAGATTCATCGTTGGTAATCTCCTTAGGTCCCTCTAGTTGTTTTCCTCTACTCAAAATCATTGCATTACATTGCTCTTAAGATTAGGCTCAAGCTTACTAGGAAGTCCAGCTGAGGGTGTAGATGGAAAACTAGCTTTTTGGGCAATCTTGACTTCCAACATCCTATTATGAGTTGTAAGCACATCAACCTTTGAGGCTAATTACTTAACATATTCATCCTGTTTTTGTTGTACCAAAAGCATACTTTCCATCATCACTTCTAAATTGGACTTTTTGAGGCATTTAAGAAGGGAATTGGGGTCTTTGAAAACGATAGGGTGGTCCAGCATTCATAAGGAGCATATTCGTTGGGTTTTGATCAGACTACAGTAGAAATACTGATGATTCTTCCAACCCGGATTATATTTACTAAAATAAGTGTCATTGGCCGGTCTCAGCTTGAAGTTTTGAACATAGTTAACTTCACTAGGGTCTTGGGAAAAAGGACTCCCAATGTGACAATTCAAAGTTACATACTCAATAGGACCACAAATTTCACAAGGGGAAGGGGCACTAGAATTCACAGCATTAACATTAATTCGGTCCAATCTTTGAGTCATACCATCTACTTTAGTAGAAAGTAAAGTAAGCGCATCAGCATCAAGCTTACCTCCAACCCGCTTGGGTTGGCCTAGTTCAGTGAACCATTAAAATTATTGAGTGCCTTCTCCTCAATTAGAATATAGGCTTCATCCTCGGTTTTATTCATCAGGGTGTTCCTCCTGCTGCCGCATCGATAGTGGACATCACAGACTGGGTCACACCATTATAAAAGGCTTGGATAGTAATCCAATGCTAAAAGACCATGGGGGCATAAGCATAGCAAATCTTTAGATTGCTCCCAGGCTTCGTAGAGCGTCTCTTCATCTTTTTGTATGAAGTTTGTGATCTGATTTCTCAAGCTTGCTATTTTGCTCGGAGGGAAAAGCTTGGCCAGGAAGGCTCTTATCAACTCATCCCAAGTGGTAATGCATCCAGATGGCAAGGAGTGTAACCAAGCCCTTACTTTATCCGTCAAGGAGAAAGGATATAGACGGAGATGAATCACGTCAGTGGAGACTCTATTAAGCTTTAATGTATCGCACACCTCTAAAAAGACCGAGAGGCATCGGTTCGGGTCTTCCAAAGGCTTTCCTCCAAATTGGGATTTCAACCACCATCGAAATGAGTGTCGGTATGAGCTCGAAATTGTTGGCATCAATAGTAGGGCAAGCAATGCTTGAGGCGATCCCTTGAACTCCAGGGGTAATGAAATCTTGAAGCGTTCTCCTTTGGTCACTTCTTCCACCCGCCATGTTTGTTGGATTACTTCTACCCTCACGTATTTGTTCTTCAATCCTTTGCTTCTTCCTCAATAAGTGGAAAGTCCTTTTAATCTCAGGATCGGGTTTGTACAAGATTGGACTTAGCATAAAAAGGAAAAATTCCTGCAAGCACTATCACCAACACTACCAGCGCAATTAAACAAGAAAAGAAAATAACAATAAAAGACAATAAAATACTTCGTCACTTTCACAAGACTAACTCAATAGCTAACAGTTCGATCTCCGGCAATGGTGCTAAAAACTTGACCACTGCCACAAGCGCATGGGTAGTCGTAGTATAGATAAAAGATATTGTTCCATAGGGACTAATGTAATCTATCGAGTCTTGTCTATCAAAATATGCTAAGTAAAATTCTAATTCAAAGGGTTCGATTTAACAACTTCTAATTCGCTAATTATGAATCAATTAAGGAAACATATGTTTAGGAATTTATGCAGATATGAAAAGTGATTGGATCATAATGACAAATATGAGCTTTTTCTCTAATCGGTCAATCTCGAGGAATTACAATCTATCCAAAAATTTAGCCTATTTTTTCGAAATCATCTAAATTTGCCTAAACTAAACAAAAGTCTTTCTTTCGAACTAATTTGTCTTAATCCAAGTTAATTATCTTCGATTAGTTTCTAATCCTCCTAACATGCAAATCTCTCTTTCGAGATGACGTTATGTCAGGTCTTATCAAGCAGTCCAATAATCAAATGTCACCTTTTACTTTTTCACCCGATTATTTCAAATGTGCAAGCAAACTTTAGCCAAAAATCGGCTCACAACATGAGTAACACTTGATAGAATGAATTCAAACCAATCATGAAGATAAACACAATTCTTTAAATTAAAACGTGATCTAATAATGCTTTTATAGACGACTAAATCCCTAGATAAAAATTAAATTACTCACACATGATAAGGATTAAACAACTAACCAATGTTTTGTGAAATTTGAGCGAAAGGGCGACTGAAAATAGCCTTCAACCAAGGGCTTCAAACTGCCTCAAGATCAAACACTCACACTCAAGATTTCTCACTAACACAATAGCCAAACTAAGAATCTAACTAAAACAACAAAAATTTGAGAAAGATAAACTAATGCTATTCTTGCTTTCCATGCATCTCCTCTTTCTGCTGCTACCTAAACGAGGCCTTTTATAGAAAAACCGGGATGTTCTCAGCCACATAGCGAAAGGAAAATGAAGAGGCAATGTTTCTCTATTCACCACAGTCTGCAACAGACACCACGGTCTGCCCATGGTCTATGCTGGAACCGGTTTTCTACTCTTTTCTTGCTCCACGGGCGTAGCAGCACATGGTTGTCCATAGGGGAGGTCAAATTACATCTATCAAGGGTCAAATGCTGGGTAAAAAGGCTTAAAATCTTACAAATCACTCCAAACAACCATACCCAAGCATAAATCAAGAATAGGAGTATAAATAATAACATTAAGCACATAATTCTCCTAAAAATGAAGCAAAATAGCCCTAAAATGATGTATACATTAAGCACGCATTAGATACCCATACGTATAGATCATCTTTGTAATTATCAGGAAGGAACCTTTTATGCACGAGTTTCTTTAATTTGTACCAAGTTCTGATCTATGACCTCCTCTCCTTAGCTCTTTATCTCTTGCTATTTTCATACTGGAGTGATGCATATTTTTTAAGCTTAAGGACAACAATCTTGAAAGTTTAGTCATTTAAGTACTCTTTCGTATCAATGAACCTCTCTAAAGATTGAATCCATTCAAGGTAATGATATAGATTTAACATACCTTCAAATTCATGAGGGTCAATTCTTATATCCTTCAAGTCATCTTCACAATTTTTGGGTAGCCTCCTCTTCCGTCTAGGTGAATGCTCATCTTGGAATGAAGTGGAATGGGCAAGAGTTGAATCGCTCCTTTGAGAACCTAGTTTCTTCTCCTCCTCCCTCCAGGATCATCTATAAACCTAGCCAGGACTTTATCTAATTTGGTTATGATATTGATAACCTCAATAGATAAAGAATGAAAATCCCTTTGGAGTTGTTGAATGGCACTCCCTGCTCCTAACTCATAGGCTTCTTCCTGAGTAAGCCCTCTAGGAACCTTATATTGAGAAGGATCACTCTCTTCTCTTATAGACATAGAGTAGGTGTTAGGGCTTCTGCTTGGGCAATGGAGGTGTTTTTGTGGCTAGCTTTCTATTTGGGTAGAAGGGTTCTCTATAGAGTTAGGAGAAATATGTTTGGGTAAGATCTCAACTAGAAAATAGAGAAAAACTAGCAAAACAAAATAAAAGCTCACTAGGTTATGCTCTGATACCTCTTTGATACATGAGCTTAATCAAAATTCAAGCAAACTTCTTGGAAATTCAGTTGGGATTGAAACTAGAATGTTTAGCAGCAAGGAACCGAGGATATGAATGGGTTAAAGTTATCACCACTAGCCAAGCTAGGAAGGATTGCACCCTCTAAAATCATAAAGGCTACACCACCATATTAGATAAAAGGAGTCCATTCAGTTTAACAAACAAACTAGATTTGTTAAGCGAGATTGGAGAGAGAATTTGAGTTCAACATTAGAGCCAAGCAATTGTGTTCAAGTGAGTTATACAACCAGCAAAGGGAGGGCTTTTAAACATCAAACCTAGGCCTTTTCCCACCAAAGGAGTTTCCTTACTACTTGGAAAACCCTTAATCATGCTTAAGCGTAAAATAATCTTAAATAGAAAATAACCTAGCTTAATACACTCATTAGTCAAACTAATCTATGCTTAATTTACACTAAACGCAAGCCTTAGCAAGATTACCTATATTAATACGCTCACTTGCACATGGGACAGAGAAAAATGGCCATTGATGTGACATCACTTTGCGACTGGCCAATCTAATTGAAGCTTAAGATCTCTCTCTTTGATTGTTGGCCAAGTTGCCTTCAAAAGCAATTGGTCCTTCATGATGGTGTCCCTGGTTGTTCAAGGACCAAGGAGGCAAGTAGGCAGGTGAGCAAGTCTTCCAGATGAAGTAAAAACCATCCCAAGGTCACAACAGCTTGGTTTGACTAGGACAACCCAGATCAACACCATATTTACTAAAGTTGATTTTTCCAACTAGACTTAACTGAGGGGTGATTTTAAAGCATGGAGGAACACATTAGGCTCTTAAAATCCTCCCCCAACCATAATATCAATCTAAAGTGAAGTTTTAGTTGAAGAAATAACCAGTTCTTCAAAATCGGATAGAATGTAATCTAAATGGAGTAGGAGACTATTAAGGATCACCCCATAAGAAGGCTTAGGAATGCCACCAATGATGTTGTCCAAAATGGTGCCCAAATCTGGATTGTTAAGGGAGAAGGATTTGAGTGTTTATAAATGTTTATAACCTAATTACCTTTTTTCCCTTGGGCATTAACATCATGCCATGCATCATATCCATACAAGATCATCAAGATGGAGGATAACCTTCCTTCTGTGTTTATTTGTAATGAACTAGTAGCTAGCATTGCTCTTCTTAATCTTATCCTTCACCTTGTCATGTAGCTCTTGCATCTTCTTGATTCTCTTTTCAGTATCCACACTTGGCTCCTCTTCTATGGCTATTAGTATTAAATCTCTAGGAGTTACGAGGTTAAGGCCATACACATTCTAAAATTCCACGTGAGGCAGTTGAAGATCCTAAGCTTTATCATGTGCCTTGATTAGTACCCTTAAGAGGACCCCTAGGGTTTTGTTAGTGACTTCGATCAGTCCATTTATTCGAGGGTGGTGGGTGGTGTTGTACTGAAGCTTGGTCAATCTAAAAGTAACTGAGGAACTTGGTGTCTCTATCAGAGATAATGGATCTAGAGATGCCATGCAGTCTCACAACTTCAAAGTATAGTTTAGCAACCTGAGTGGCATCATTGGTCTTGGCACTTGCTGTGAAATGAGCCATTTTTGAAAACCTGTCCCTAACCACAAAGACTAATTCATTGCCTTTCTATGTTCAAGGCAATGTCAACACAAAATCTATGCTTACATCTACTTAAGGGGCATGGAAACTGGCAGGGTGGTGTATAGACCCTGAGGCAATGAGTGACTCTTTGCCACTTCATGGGTAGTATATCTCTTGATGATGTTTTAGATATCCTTTGTCATGCTTGGCCAGTAGTAATGATCCTTCAGCATGTTGGTTATCTTATTTCTACCATAATGATCAACCAAAGGTCCTCCATGTACCTCTCCAATTAGTAGCTTCCTGTTGCCACATTAAGGAATGGACTATTAGCTTCCTTTTAACAAATATCCCTCATGCATGAAGTACGCTCGCTTAAGCTTCTATATTTAGTGCTTATATAGCTCCTAGAAGTCTTTATCGTGTTCATATAGTTCCTTAAGGTGCTTAAAACCCAACGCACAAGTCTCAAGCTGAAATAGAATAGGTGTCTCCTTGATAGGGCATCAAGTCCTTAGTTAAGCTTCTCTAACTTATGCTTGGTGGTGAAATAGAATGACTGTAAGCATTCCTCTTGCTTTACATGGCTAGCATTGAGCGTGTGCTATCCTTAGATGTGCTTTAAAGCTTTATGATCAAAATGGAGAATGAATTCATAGGCCATGTGGTAGTGACTCTAATGTTCCAAACACCTAATGATCATGTAAAACTCTTTATCATAAGTTGAATGCTTCCTCTTGGAGTAACATAACTGTTCATTAAAAGAGGGAAATGGTCTACCATCTTGAGTACTTCCTCTTGGAGTAACATAAATTGAGAAGCATCACTCTCAAGCACAAATATGTTGTTAAAGCATGTGAGTGCTAGAACTAGAGCCTGTGTCAGCTTGTTCTTAATCTCCTCAATGGACTGTTAAGCCATAGAGTTCTACCAAAATGAAGTCCCTTGATTACTTCAACTACATTTGCTAGGATGGCATTGAAGTTCTTGAAGAACCTTTCATAAAATGAAGCTAATCCATGGAAGCTTCTCACATCATAGATGCTCTTAGGAACTGGCCAACTTCTAATAGCCTCTGCCTTGCTCCCATTCACCTGGATTCCTTCAAAAATGATTATGTATCCCAGAAAAGTGGCCTGTTTGGATAAAATGGTACACTTTTTGAGTTTTGCATACAACTTCTCTTTTTGAAGGAGTTCAATAACTTGCCTCAGATAGTCTAAATCCTCATTTTCTATCATGCTGTATATTAGGATATCATCAAGGTATACAACAACAAATATGCCAATATTGTTT
The DNA here is from genome assembly GCA_029747015.1 of Carnegiea gigantea. Classification (NCBI taxonomy): domain Eukaryota; kingdom Viridiplantae; phylum Streptophyta; class Magnoliopsida; order Caryophyllales; family Cactaceae; genus Carnegiea; species Carnegiea gigantea. The sequence goes on from JAKOGI010000042.1 coordinate 239,751, forward strand.
CACGAGCCTCGTGAAGGTATTGGGTGTATTTGAGAGGCCAAAGGCATAGCCAGCTACTCAAAGAGGGCCCCCTTAGTCTTCAATGTAATTTTTCACCCATCACCCTCTTTGATTCTGAATGATAGAGTCCCCTCCTCAAATCTACTTTAGAGAACACTCATGAACCTTATAACTCATACAACATGTCCTCAAGCATCAGGATTGGATGCTTATACTTGATAGTTATCTTGTTGACATCCCTGCTATTAACACACACTCTTATGCTCCCATCTTTCTTTAGCAAAAGTAATGCTGGAACAATACATGGGTTGAGGCTCTCTCATACCATTTCGTTAGCTATTAGCTCTTCTACTTACCTTCGCACCACTTGAGTGACCTTAGGATTTATTCTGTAAGTTGGTTTGCTATGTAGAATTGCTCATAGAATAAGATCAATATGGTGCTCAATAGATCTCTTAGGGGTAGACCTATTGGTATCTATTTTAGAAAGACATGCTTAAACTTATTAAGGATGGTTTTAGCCTTTGATTGTACAGACTGACTCACTTCAGGGTTAGATGTGGACTACAAGATCTATTCATTAAAGGGCCTTAATTCATGTTGAGAGGTCTTAAGGGTTAGCTCAACCAAAGTGAGCTACAAATCAGTTTGCTAAGGGTGCTTTTGTGGTCTATATTAGGCGGTTGATGTGGGGCTAATGGAGACAAGGTAATCTTCTTGCCATCCTTAGTAAGGAAGAAAGTATTAAAGTACCCATCTTGTAAAACTATCCATGCAGATGATGTCAAATTGAACATCATCAAAGCTTTACTAATAGAGAAAGCAACTAAAAATCTTCAGTTGACTTATAGGCCTGTACCTTGATTAAGCCATTGAGTGTTGTTAGGATATGGCTACAGTTAAGTTTGCAAGTTGAGCTTCTCAACTAAATTGGTAGAAATTATATTTGCAATGCTTCCACTATCAGTGATTACATATAGACCCAACCTTAGATGGTGCATTTGCAGTGAAAGATGTTTCCCTTTCCTCATCCTTGAAATTTCTCTTAGTGTTAAGGGCACTACTGTTCAACCTGAAATTACGATATTTTGTACCCTTTATTATCTGATAATTGCTTGAAATAAATAGGTTAATTGGATTTTTAATGGTGCTTTTGTTCATTTTGTAGGAATTGGAAAACTTTGAGAAAAATAATAAATAGTGCTGAAGAAAAGCATTGGATCAGGATAAAAAACAGGATAAGAATATCAGGCCCAGTCGCGAGCCCAATCTGGTCCTAAACCAGCGGCCTAAGGCCCGGCTGAAGCCCTGGCCTGTTGCCTCCCATCCTCTGTCTTCCCTCTCTTCTCCCTAGCTACGTGGGTCTAGCCAGCTTGTACGTAAACCTGGTCTCCCTCTCTCTTTCCTTCTTTTCTTTTTCCTTACTTTCTCTTGTGAGCCGGTCCAGCCATTTTTTTCCTTTTTTTTCCTAGCCCAAGCTTGCCCAGCTTATTTTCACTCTCCCTTCTCACTTAAAGTTACGCACCGCGCACGTGACCTCGGCTACTTCCCCTCCTCATCGTCCGTTCTCCTTCTTCCTGATTCCCAGTAAGCCGAGAACAGGGGAACAGAACTAAGCTTGAATCGTGCCCTTCCATCTTCCTCCACCATTATCACACGGCTTTTCTCCTGCCTTCTTGTTTCCTTCCTCGGTAGTTTCTTGCCCAAAAAGTCCGAAAGCCTGCTGTTGGCTTGTCTTCCTCACGCCATAATTGACGCTATAATTGATGCTTTGTTTTTTTCATCTTCCTCCTCTCAGCCATGGTGGTTCTTTCTCTCTCTTCTTTCGTCCTTCATCAACATTCATTGCCTCATTATTATACTAGGCTGTTATCCATTCCTTTCTTCTTCCTCCTCGATGGTTCGAAATCCAGGAACATGAAAAAAAAAAACATGGTGGTTCTTCCTCGGCTTTTAAGGGGCAAGCAGAGCAAGGAGTAGAAGAGAGTTGTGGAGTAAAATTCCCAGTTTTTAATTTTCATTTTCGATTTTCATTTTAGATATAGTTACAATCACATGCTTGTACAATTTAGATTCTTAGCTTAATTTCATTCCAATGAGAAATTCAGTTTTGGAATTGAATTTACAAACGTTGGGTAGAAGGCTCGATCACGGTACTCTTTTGGTGTGATTCAAGGTTTTGGTCCTGAGCGCTCTTTCAAATTGCCTACCCTGTGTTGGTTTCAATCCAGGCCTAAAATAGAGGTGTTGTTGCTATTCGAATTTGTCCATTAATTTAGCTTATCCCTTAATTGATGCTATCTTATTTTGGCCTTTACAATTTAACCAAGTTTGTTGTTGATGAATCCAACTTGAGTTTGTTGATGCTATTTAGAATGCAACCCCTAAAAAAAATCATCAAGATTAGGGTCTTGTAGACATTGGCTGTTTAGTGTGCCTAGAGTTTTAGAGGTATATTCAATTCGCTATAGTGATGTGGAACCTAAATTCATACTTCATCCCTGATGATCGACACCCGTAAGTGTTATGCCGATAAAGCCGTACCTTTGGAGTTAAAACTAATCTTTACAAAAATTACAACAAGTTTTTGGCATCGTTGCCAGGCATGGATTGCTGAAATCTGGTTGCGTCGAGTCATAGTTTAGTCATTAGAGTTGTTCAAGTCATTTTCGTTTTAGTTTTATGGTTGTGATTTTTAATTTTAGTTAAGTCGTTATTCAATTTTAGTAATTTAGTTTAGTTTAATTTTGATTTTTGAATTTAGTTAGCATTTCGATTTTTGTTTTTGTTGAGATTACTTTCATTTTAATTTTTTGAGGTTATTTATTGCTGAAAAATAGTACTGATCAGTTTAGTTTATGTGCAGCAAAAAGAAACAAGGCAGAATTGATCCAAAAGAAAAATCAGAATTAGTGCAGATTTATCACTAATTTTGGATTCTGTTTGAATTTTATGCAGTAATTCTAGTGTGGTTTTTGCTATGCTAATATTTGTCCAACATTTAAATAATTTTTAGAGTTTGTGTGAATTTTTTTGGAATTTTTAGGACTGTCTGAATTTTTCTGTGAATTTTTGACTTAATAATATATTTAGATTTTTCTGCATAGTTTGGGGATAGAAAAAATTAGACAAAAAATATATTTATTTCCCTTATGATTGTGTGGAATTTTCTGTCTATTTAGTTTTGATTTTAGGAGTTTTATTTTCTGTTTTAGTTTTATTCTTTAGATTTGGCTTGTTTAGGCTTTAGTTTATTTTCTATTTTGTTTTAGTTTAAGTTGTGTCTTCTATTTTTGTTTTTGTTTTAGGTTTACTTTATTTTAAATTTCTATTTTTGTGTGTCAACAAGAAAAAAAAAAAAGAAAAAATGCTCTTCTTTTGTGTTTGCGTTTATTTTCTATTTTTTGTTTTAGGTTACTATTTGATGTTTGAGTCTTTCTTTTATTTTGGCCACGTAGTTTTATTTTGGTTAGTTTATTTTATTTTGTTAACTTTATTATTTGAGTAGCCATGTTTTCTTAGTTTTAGTCTTTAGTTTAGTCATTGTTTTTTTTTTCCTTCTTTTACTTTTTCTTTCAAAAACAGAAAAAAAAAAACCTTAAAAAATAAGGAAAAAATTTGAAAATCCTAAAAAATTTGAAAAATTCTTAAAATTGAAAAAAGATTCAAGCATACCAGTTTTTAATTTCCCACAATTTGAGCATAAACCTTTCTGGAGCTATTTATAGCGACTTAATGATTATCATGCTCAATCGATTCACAATTTTCAAAAATGGAAAATTTGTGAGGTCCTCGCTGTGGGTCTAAATTCTGCATCTAGGGGTTATGTTGAGTCTATTTGCCCCGGAGGTTTAATAGGATTATTATCTAAAACTTAAGATGAGGTTGGGATTTCTTTGAAAAATTAGCTTTGAATACTTATGAGTTTGATCAAGCTAAACAGGATTTTGGATGCCCAACTCACGGCGAGTCTTTTTTTCCTGTTAGTCCTTACCCTCAGGATCACTTTTTAGATTCATATGCCCCATCTTACTCTTATGTGTCTCCTACTTTATGTGATTATTGTGAGTCATCTGCTCATAATACGTGTAATTGTCCATATCGTGCTTATGTTGATGCTAAATGTGCAAGTGCAGAAAAGAAGATAAATGAGATGACTGATAGAATGTTAGAGGTCATGAAAAAAAGAATTACTGAATATTCTCAATGTTTTAATCAAAGTAGGGAGAATTATGAAGAGGCTAACTCTAGTTTAGGATCCCCTAAATATGCAGTTAGACTTTATAATGCCTTTGATCCCTCTTATCTTGCTAGGCCTCACTTGAATGATGTTATAGCTTTGCATAGTCTAGAGCAAGAGAGTGACCTCCATACGTCTCTATCACCTGATCTTGCACCCTACGCTAGCTCACTTAAGGATGTCACTGAAGATGTCCTAGTTTATGCCGACTCACCCCGTCCCTTTTAATGACACTTGTGAGTTTGAGGTGGGTGAACAATTTGACACTGCTAGTGAATTAGATATGAGCATCCAGTCTGACATTGAGCATCATGAGATAGATGAGTCAGAAGGTGCAAAATTTCAGGAGACATGTGTGGAGGTAATTGAGCCCAATATTTTGGACTTTAATGATGATATTCTTTCTATAGAATATAAATCTTTTTCATGTGGGTTTGATGTCAATGTGGGCTTGGATGTGGATCTCTGTGCTGAATATGAATCATTTTTTTTGACCCCATCCAAACTGACTTCCTTTTTAAAAATTGCAAGTCTAAATTTATAAAGCCTGAGAGCATTGCCACTAAGAATTTTGCTTTAGACCAGACTCATGCAGACTTTGATACTAAGAGACTTGCGGATTTTGCACCCATTATTTGGCCTAGGCAGCTCATTCGTGATGATTGCATTTCTAGGCCGATGACCAATTTACTAGCTAATTATGCGCACATCTGTCTGATTTCTAATTGGGCCTAACAGTTTAACAAGTTGAAGCGGGCCCTTACTTGTGCTTCGTTGCCATGGTGGATGTACTCAATTTGGATCCAACTCTGTACTTCTTATTGTTTTTATGTTATTGAAAGTTGGTCTTCTGTATTCGATAAGATGATGCGTGGGCAGATGGGTTTTGATTTAAGTAGCACATTTCAACTTGATATGGAGTGGTTGATGCTCCATAAGCTTCTATTTCAGCATACTGCATGAGGCTATAGCTTAGATGTACTTCTGCACCTGACCTGATATAATCGTTCCTCTTCATCTCCTCTTTTTATTTTGTTTTTATTTGTATATATTTGTTGCTTTTTTTTTTTGAGTCTAGAGTCTTCTCTTTGTCTTTAGTTTTGAGTTTTCTTTTTCATTTTGTATATTTGTGTTTCTTTAGTTTTTCTTTTGTGTTTTCAGTTTCTTTCCACTCCCAATGAGGACATTGTGAGATTTAGGTGTGGGGTCTGGAAACCTTGAAAAACTTTGAAAATTTTGAAAATCCAAAAAGATTTTTGTTTTGTTTGCGGGGAAGCTTCATGCTGCTCTAATCAGGTTAAATCCCCTGTGCTTTGGCTATTAGCTCGTATGTAAGCATGATGTGCATGATAGGCCTCTTTCGTTAGTGTGCCATTCTGAGCTCTAATTCTAACCCCAATTGTTGATCATCTTAAGGTCTTAGTCTTCCATGATTGGCTCTCCCACTTGTCATTGACACGATTACCTTGGTTTTTGTTTGCATTCCAAAAAAAGAAAAAAAAATTGAAAATGAAGAAAAAAACAAGAGGAATGAGATTAAATTTGAAATGGCAAGTATTCCTTTAAGGCATGCGCTACTGGACGTTACTCTTTGAGGCATGTGCTACTGGATCTTACCCTTTGAGGTAATACTGCTGCTGGGAAAGCTTGCTTCCTATGTTAATAAGTCAATATTGAAGTTTGTGTCAGTCAAGTGGGATTGATTTGATTTTGGTAAACCTAAGCCCTGGGATGATGATACACTTATACACGAGCACTGGAATGGATTCAAAGTTTTGATGTATAGTGGGGTGAAAAGTTAGTTCTTTGATGTCATCTATGGGGAAGGGAAGCTTGATGAGTACATTTTGTTTATATGCAAGACAATATCTTTGCTACATGGGAGATTTGGTTAGTTAGAATGTGCACAGTCTTCTCCCTTATGTATTTATGTTTGTAAATCCAAACTGTTTTTCTATTTCTATCTCTCTTTTCCTTTTTTTGATTTATTTATTTTTTGTAGATTTTATGGGTATATCTTCTGCAAATCCTCACGAGACTTTACTCGTCCACTAGGGGTAACCTAGGGGTTTAAAGGGCTTGTTGCACATGATAAGTGCAACTGTAATTCCTAGGAAAGTGAGTTAGGAATTTATTTTCTTTTCTAGGATTTTTAGTTTTATTTTACTTGAGGACGAGCAAAATTTAGGTGTAGGGGTATTGTTCAACCTAAAATTACGATATTTTATACCCTTTATTATTTAATAATTGCTCAAAATAAATTGGTTAAATGGATTTTTAATAGTGTTTTTGTTCATTTTATAGGAATTGAAAAACTTTGAGAAAAATAATAAATAGTGCCGAAGAGAAGCATTGGATCAGGATAAGAAACAAGATAAGAAAATCATCCGCAATCACAAGCCCAATCCAGTCCCTAACTAGCGGCCCAAGGCCCGGCTGAAGCCCTAGCCTGCTTCCTCCCATTCTCTCTCTTCCCTCTCTTCTCCCTAGCTACATGGGCCGGGCCCAGCTTGTACACAGGCCCGGTCTCTCCCTCTCTTTCCTTCTTTTCTTTTTCCTTGCTTTCTCTTGTGGGTCGGTCTAGGAATTTTTTTCCTTCCTTTTTCTGGCCCAAGCGTGCCCAGCTTGTTTTTTTTCTCCCTTCTCGCTTAAAGTCATGCACTTCACATGTGACGTCGGCTGCTTCCCCTCCTTATTGTCCCTTCTCCTTCTTCCTGATTCCCAACAAGCCGAGAATAGGGGAATAGAACAGAGCTTAAATCGTGCCCTTCCATCTTCCTCTACCATTATCACACGACTTTTCCTCTTCCTCCTCATTTTCTTCCTCGACAGTTTCTTGCCCAGCAAGTCCGAAAGGATGCTGTTACTTTGTCTTCCTCATGTCATAATCGACGCTATAATCGCTGCACTATTTTTTCATCTCCCTCCTTTCAGCCATGGTGTTTCTACCTCTCTCCTCTTTTGTCATTCGTCAACATTCATTGCCTCATTATTACGCTCGGTTGTTACCCATTCCTTTCTTCTTCCTCCTCGACGGTTCGAAATCCAGGAACATGGGGAAAAAAAAAAAACAGGGTTATCCTTCGCCGACTTTTAAGGGGCAAGCAGGCAAAGGAGTAGAAGAGAGTTGTTGAGTAGAATTCCCAGTTTTCAATTCTCATTTTCGGTTTTCATTTCAGACATAGTTACAGTCACAAGATTGTACAATTTAGATTCTTGGTTTAATTTCATTCGAATGAAAAATTCAGTTTTGTAATCGAATTTACAAACGCTGAGTAGAAGGTTCAATCACGGTTCTCTTTAGGTGTGATTCAAGGTTTTGTTCTTGAGCACTATTTCAAATTGCCTTCCCTGGGTTGGTTTCGATCCAGGCCTAGAATAGACGTGTTGTTGTTATTTGAATTTTTCCATTAATTTAGCTTATCCATTAATTGAAGCTATCTAATTTTGGCCTTTACAATTGAACCAAGTTAATTGTTAGTGAATCCAGCTTGAGTTTGTTGATGCTGTTTAGAATTCAACCCTTAAAAAAAAAAAAATCATTAAGATTAGGGTCTTGTAGGCATTGGTTGTTTAGTGTACCTAGAGTTTTAGAGGTATATTCAATTAGCTATAGTGATGTGGAACCTAAATTCATACTTCATCCCTAAGGATTGACACTCGTAAATGTTGCAACGATGAAGCTGTATGCTTGCAGTGAAAACTAATCTTTATAAAAATCACGGCAAGTTTTTGGCACCGTTGCCGTGGATGGATTGTTGAAATCTAGTCGCGTCGAGTCGTAGTTTAGTCATTGGAGTCGTTCGAGTTGTTTTCGATTCAGTTTTACAGTTGTGATTTTTTGTTTTAGTTAAGTCGTTATTTAGTTCTAGTAATTTAGTTTAGTTTAGTTTTGATTTTTGAATTTAGTTAGTATTTCGATTTTTGTTTTGGTTGAGATTAATTTCATTTTAATTTTTCAAGGTTATTTGTTGTTGAAAAAACACTACTAATCAGTTTAGTTTATGCGCAGCAAAAAGAAACAAGGCAGAATTGATCCGGAAGAAAAATCAGAATTAGTGCAGATTTTTTACTAATTTTGGATTCTATCTGAATTTTCTAGAGAAATTCCAGTGCGATTTTTGTTGTGCCAATATTTGTCCTACGTTCAGCATAATTTTTAGAGTTTGTGTGAATTTTTCTGAAATTTTTGGGACTGTCTGAATTTTTCTGTGAATTTTAGGCTTAATGACCGGTTTGGATTTTTCTGCACAATTTAGGGACTAAAAAAATAATCAAAAAATATATTTATGTCCTTTGTGATTATGTGGAGTTTTTTTTCCATTTAGTTCGGATTTTGGGAGTTTCATTTTCTATTTTAGTTTTATTCTTTTGATTTGGCCCGTTTAGATTTTAGTTTAATTTCTATTTTGTTTTAGTTTAAGTTGTGTTTTCTGGTTTTGTTTTTGTTTTTGGTTTACTTTATTTTCTATTTCCGTTTTTGTTTGTCAACAAGAAAAAAAAAATCATAGAAAATGCTCTTCTTTTGTGTTTGTGGTTATTTTCTATTTTTTGTGTTAGGTTACTATTTGATGTTTGAGTCTTTCTTTTATTTTGGCCACTTAGTTTTATTTTTGTTAGTTTATTTTATTTTGTTAACTTAATTATTTGAGTAGTCTTGTTTTCTTAATTTTAGTCATTAGTTTAGTCATTGTTTTTTTCTCTTCTTTTACTTTTTCTTTCAATAATAGAAAAAAAAACCGTAAAAAATAAGGCAAAACTGTAAAAATCCCCAAAAAAAAATTCTTAAAATTGAAAAAAAGATTCAAGCATACCAGTTTTTAATTTTTCACAATTTGACTATGACCCTTTTTGGATCTATTTATTGCGACTTAATGATTATCGTGCTCAATCGATTCACAATTTTAAAAAATGAGAAATTTATGAGGTCCTCGCTGTGGGGCTAAATTCTGCACCTAGGGATTATGTTGAGTTTGTTCACCCCAGAGGTTTAATAGAATTATTATCTAAAACTCAAGATGAGGCTTGTGATTTCTTTGAAAAATTAACTTTGGATGCTTATAAGTTTAATCAAGCTAAACAGAATTTTGGATACCCAACTCATAGCGAGTCTATTTTTCCTTTTAGTCCTTACCCTCAGGATCACTTTTTAGATTCATATGCCTCATCTTATTCTTGTGTGTCCCCTGCTTTATGTGATTACTGTGAGTCATCTGCTCATGATACTTGTAATTGCCCATATCATGCTTATGTTGATGCTAAATGTGCACGTGTGGAAAAGAAGATAAATGACATGACTGATAGAATGTTAGAGGTCATGAAAAAGGGAATTACGGAATATTCTCAATGTTTTAATCAAATTAGGGGGAATTATCGTGAGCCTAACTCTGGTTTAGGATCTCCTAATTATGAAGTAAGTCTTTCCAATCATTTTGATCCCTCTTATCTTACTAGGCCTCACTTGAATGATGCTATGGCTTTGCCTAGTCTAGAGCAAGAGAGTGGCCTCCCTACATCTCTATCACGTGATCTTGCACCCCACGCTAGCTCACTTAAGGATGTCACTGAAAATGTCCCAGTTCATGCCCACACACCCATCCCTTTCAATGACTTCTGTGAGTTTGAGGTGGGTGAACAATTTGTCACTGCTAGAGAGTTAGATATGAGCATCTAGTCTGACATTGAGCATCATGAGATAGATGAGTCTGAAGAAGCTAAATTTCAGGAGACATGTGTGGAAGTAATTGAGCCCACTATTTTGGACTTTAATGATGATACTCTTTCTATAGAATATGAATCTTTTTCATGTGGGTTTGATGTCAATGTTGGTTTGGATGTGGATCTCTGTGCTGAATATGAATCATTCTTTTTGACCCCATCCAAACTGGCTTCCTTTTTGAAAATTACAAGTCTAAATTTGTAGAGTCTGAGAGCATTGCAACTAAGAATTTTGCTTTAGACCAACTCATGCATACTTTGATACTAAGAGACTTTTGGATTTTGCACCCACTATTTTGCCTAGACTGCTCATTCATGACGATAACATTTCTAGGCCGATGTCCAATTTACTCGCTAATTATGCGCACATCTATCTGATTTCTAATTGGGCCCAACAGTTTAACAAGTTGAAGTGGGCCCTTACTTGTGCTTCATTGCCATGGTGGATGTGCTCATTTTGGATCCAACTTTGTATTTTTTATTGTTTTTATGTTATTGAAAGCTGGTCTTCTACATTCAACAAGATGATGCGTGCATTGATGGGTTTTGATTTAAGTAGAACTTTTCAGCTTGATATGGAGTGGCTGATGCTCCACAAGCCTCTATTTCAGGATACTTCACGAGGCTATATCCTAGGCGTACTTCTGCACCTGACCTAGTATACACGTTCCTCTTTGTCTCCTCTTTTTATTTTGTTTTCGTTTGTATATATTTGTTGCTTTGTTTTTTTTTTTTTTTTGAGTTTAGAGTCTTGTCTTTATCTTCAGTTTAGAGTTTTCTTTTTCATTTTGTATATTTGTGTTTCTTTAGTTTTTGTTTTGTGTTTTCAGTTTCTTTCCACTCTCAATGAGCACATTGTGAGATTTAGGTATGGGGGTCGAAAACCTTGAAAAACTTTACAAAAGTTTGACAAAAATGTAAAAAATTTTAAAAATCCAAAAAGATTTTTGTTTTGTTTGTGGGGAAGCTTCATGCTATTCTGATCAGGTTAAATCCCCTGCGCCTTGACTATTGGCTTTTATGTAAGTGTGATGCACATGATAGGCCTCTGTCCTTAGTGTGCCATTCTTAGCTCTAATTCTAACCTCAATTGTTTATCATCTTAAGGTCTTAGTCTTTCATGATTGGCTCTTCTACTTGTCTTTGACACAATTATCTTAGTTTTTGTTTGCATTCTAATAAAAGAAAAAAAATAGAAAATAAAGAAAAAAAATAAGGGGAATGAAATTAAACTTGGAATGACAAGTATTCCTTTGAGGCATACGTTACTGGGCGTTACTCTTTGAGGCATGTGCTACTGGGTCTTACCCTTTAAGGCAATACTGCTATTGGAAAAGCTTGCTTCCTATGTTAATAAGTCAATATTGATGTTTGTGTCAGTTAAGTGGGATTGAGTTTCATTTTGGTAAACCTAGGCCTTGGGATGATGATGCACTTGCACACGAGCACTGGGATTGATTCAAAGTTTTGACGTATAGTGGGGTGAAAAATTAGTGCCTTGATGTCACCTATGGGGTAAGGAGCCTTGATGAGTAAATTCTGTTTATATGCAGGCTAATATCCTTGCCACATAGGTGATTTGGTTAGTTAGAATGGGCACAGTCTTCTCCCTTATATATCTATGTTTGTAAATCCAGACTGTTTTTCTATTTTTGTCCCTCTTTTTCTTTTTTTCGATTTATTTCTTTTATAGATTTTGTGGGTATATCTTCTGCAAAACCCTTATGAGACCTTATTCGTCCACTAGAAATAACCTAAGGGATTAAAAGGCTCGTTGCACATGATAAGTGCAACCGTGATTCATACGAAATTGAGTTAGGATTTTGTTTTCTTTTCTAGAATTTTTAGTTTTATTTTACTCGATGACAAGCAAAATTTAGGTGTGAGGGTATTGTTCAACCTAAAATTACGGTATTTTATACCCTTTACGATCTAATAATTGCCCAAAATAAATTGGTTAAATGAATTTTTAATAGTATTTTTGTTCATTTTGCAAGAATTGGAAAAATTCAAGACAAATAATAAATAGCGCCGAAGAGAAGCATTAGATCAGGATAAGAAACAAGATAAGAAAATCAGCCCCAGTTACGAGCCCAATCCAGTCCCCAACCAGTGGCCCAAGGCCCGGCTGAAGCCCTGGCCTGTTTCCTCCCATTCTCTCTCCTCCCTCTCTTATCCGCAACTACGTGGGCCTGACCCAGCTTGTACATAGACCCAGTCTCTCCCTCTCTTTCCTCCTTTTTTTTTTTTTTCCTTACTTTCTCTTGTGGGTCAGTCCAAGCATTTTTTTCCTTCCTTTTTTGGCCCAAGCATGCCTAGCCTGTTTTGTCTCTTCCTTCTCATTTAAAGTCACGTGCCCCGCATGTGACCTTGGCTGCTTCCCCTCCTCATCGTCCCTTCTCCATCTTCCTGATTCCCAGCAAGCCGAGAAAAGGGGAACAGAACAGAGCTTGACCTGTGCCCTTCCATCTTCCTCCACCATTATCACACGGCTTTTCCTCTACCTTCTTGTTTTCTTCCTCGACGGTTTCTTGCCTAGAAAGTCTGAAAGCCTGCTGTTGCATTGTCTTCATCATGCCATAACCGACGCTATAATTGCTGCTCTATTTTTTTGTCTCCCTCCTTTCAGCCGTAGCGTTTCTTCCCCTCTCCTCTTTCGTCATTCATCAACATTCATTGCCTCATTATTACACTCGGTTGTTACCCATTCCTTCCTTCTTCCTCCTCGACGGTTCGAAATCCAGGAACTCAAAAAAAAAAAAAAACAGGGTCGTCCTTCGTCGATTTTTAAGGGGCAAGCAGAGCAAGGAGCAGAACAAAGTTGTGGAGTAGAATTCCAAATTTTCAATTTCCATTTTCGGTTTTCATTTCAGATATAGTTACAGTCATAAGCTTGTGCAATTTATATGCTTGGTTTAATTTCATTCGAATGAGAAATTAAGTTTTGGAATCGAATTTATAAACGTTGGGTAGAAGGTTTGATCACGGTTCTCTTTAGTTGTGATTCGAGGTTTTGTTCATGAGCGTTGTTTCAAATTGCCTTCCCTATGTTGGTTCCGATCCATCCCTAGAATAGAGGTGTTATTGTTATTCAAATTTTTCATCAATTTAGCTTATTCATTAATTGATGCTATCTAATTTTGGTCTTTACAATTGAACCAAGTTCGTTGCTGATGAATCCAACTTGAGTTTGTTGATGCTATTTAGAATTCAACCCTCAAAAAAAATCATCAAGATTTGGGTCTTGTAGACATTGGCTATTTAGTATACCTATAGTTTTACAGGTATATTCAGTTGGCTATAGTGATGTGGAACCTAAATTCATACTTCATCCCTAAGAATCGACACTCGTAAATGTTGCGACGATAAAGTCGTACGCTTGCGGTTAAAACTAATCTTTATAAAAATCACTGCAAGTTTTTAACGCCGTTGCTGGGGATGGATTGTTGAAATTTGGTTGCGTCGAGTCATAGTTTAGTCGTTCGAGTCGTTTTCGTTTCAGTTTTACAGTTGTGATTTTTGTTTTAGTTAAGTCGTTGTTTAGTTTTGGTGATTTAGTTTAGTTTAGTTTTGATTTTTGAATTTAGTTAGTATTTCGATTTTTGTTTTTGTTTAGATTACTTTTATTTTAATTTTTTGAGGCTATTTGTTGCTGAAAAAACACAACTAATTAGTTTAGTTTACGTGCAGCAAAAAGAAACATGGCAGAACTGATCCGGAAGAAAAATTAGAAATAGTGCACATTTATCACTAATTTTGGATTCTTTCTGAATTTTCTAGAGCAATTCTGGTGCGATTTTTGCTGTGCTAATATTTATCCTACATTCAGCATAAGTTTTAGAGTTTGTGTGAAGTTTTCTAGAATTTTTGGGGCTGTTTGGATTTTTCTATGAATTTTGGACTTAATAACGTATTTGGAATTTTCTGCATAGTTTGGGAGCAGAAAAAATTCGGAAAAAAATATATTTATGTCCCTTGTGATTCTATCGAATTTTCTACCCATTTAGTTTGAATTTTGGGAGTTTCATTTTCTGTTCTAGTTTTATTCTTTAGAATTGACTTGTTTAGGTTTTAGTTTATTTTCTATTTTGTTTTAGTTTTAGGTGTGTTTTCTATTTTTGTTTTTGGTTTAGGTTTACTTTATTTTCAATTTCTGTTTTTGTGTGTCAATGAGAAAAAAATCAGAAAAAATGCTCCTCTTTTATGTCTGTGTTTATTTTCCTTTTTTTGTGTGAGGTTACTATCTGATGTTTGAGTCTTTCTGTTATTTTGGCCAAGTAGTTTTATTTTTGTTAGTTTATTTTATTTATTTAACTTAATTATTTGAGTAGTCTTGTTTTCTTAATTTGAGTCATTAGTTTAGTCATTGTTTTTTTTTTTTCTTCTTTTACTTTTTCTTTCAATAATAGAAAAAAACCCTTAAAAAATAAGGCAAAAATTTGAAAATCCCAAAAAATTTAAAAAATTCTTAAAATTGAAAAAAGATTCAAGCATACCAGTTTTCCCACAATTTGAGCATGAACCTTTCTAGTGCTATTTATAGTGACTTAATGATTATCGTGCTCAATCGATTCAAAATTTTCAAAAATGGGAAATTTCTGACATCTTCACTGTGGGTCTAAATTCTGCATCTAGGGGTTATGTTGAGTCTATTTGCCCGGAGGTTTAATAAGATTATTACCTAACACTCAAGATGAGGTTTGAGATTTCTTTAAAAAATCAGCTTTGGATACTTATGAGTTTGATCAAGCTAAACAGAATTTTGGATGTCTAACTCATGGCGAGTCTATTTTTCCTTTTAGTCCTTACCCTCAGGATCATTTTTTAGATTCATATGCCCCATCTTACTCTTGTGTGGCTCCTTCTTTATGTGATAACTGTGAGTCATCTGCTCATGACACTTGTAATCGCCCATATTGTGCTTATGTTGATGCTAAATGTGCAAGTGTGGAAAAGAAGATAAATGACATGACTGATAGAATGTTAGAGGTCATGAAAAACAAAATTACTAAATATTCTCAATGTTTTAATCAACGTAGGGAGAATTATAGTGAGCCTGACTCTAGTTTAGGATCTCCTAAATATGAAGTTAGTCTTTATGATGATTTTGATCTCTCTTATCTTGCTCGGCCTCACTTGAATGATGCCATGGCTTTGCCTAGTCTAGACCAAGAGAGTGACCTCCCTATATCTCTATCACTGATCTTGTACCCCATGCTAGCTCGCTTAAGGATGTCACTGAAGATGTCCTAGTTTATGCCGACCCACCCGTCCCTTTTAATGGCTCTTGTGAGTTTGAGGTGGGTGAACAATTTGACACTGTTAGTGAGTTAGATATGAGCATCCAGTCTAACATTGAGCTTCATGAGAGAGATGAGTCAGAAGAAGCTAAATTTGAGGAGACATATGTGGAGGTAATTGAGCCCACTATTTTGGACTTTAATCATGATATTCTTTTTATAGAATACGAATCATTTCCATGTGGGTTTGATGTCAATGTTAGTTTGGATGTCGATTGCTGTGATGAATATGAATCATTTTTTTTGACCCCATCCAAACTGACTTCCTTTTTGAAAATTGCAAGTCGAAATTTGTCGAGTCTGAGAGCATTGCCACTAAGAATTCTGCTTTAGACCATACCCATGCACACTTTGATACTAAGAGACTTGTGGATTTAGCACCCACTATTTTGCCTAGACTGCTCATTCATGACGATCACATTTCTAGGCCGATGACCAATTTACTGGCTAATTATGCATACATCTGTCTGATTTCTAATTGGGCCCAATAGTTTGACAAGTTGAAACGGGCCCTTACTTGTGCTTCATTGCCATCGTGGATGTGCGCATTTTGGATCCAACTCTGTACTTCTTATTGTTTTTATGTTATTGAAAGTTGGCCTTCTGTACTCGATGAGATGATGCGTGCACTGATGGGTTTTCATTTAAGTAGCACTTTTCAGCTTGATATGGAGTGGCTGATGCTCCATAAGCCTCTATTTCAGCATACTTCATGGGGCAATAGCTTAGGTGTACTTCTGCACCTGACCTTGTACAAACGTTCCTCTTTATCTCCTCTTTTTATTTTATTTTCGTCTGTATACATTTGTTGCTTTGTTCTATTTATTTATTTATTAGTTTAGAGTCTTGTCTTTGTCTTTAGTTTTGACTTTTCTTTTTCATTTTGTATATTTGTGTTTCTTTAGTTTTTATTTTGTGTTTTCAGTTTCTTTCCCCTCCCAAAGAGGACATTGTGTGATTTGGGTGTGGGGGTCGGAAGCCTTGAAAAACTTTGAAAAAGTTAGGAAAAAAATTTAAAAAATCATGAAAATCTAAAAAGATTTTTGTTTTTTTTGTGGGAAAGTTTCGTACTATTCTGATCAGGTTAAATCCCCTGTGGTTTGACTACTAGCTTGTATGCAAGCGTGATGTGCGTGATAGGCCTCTATCCTTGGTGTGCCATTATTAACTCTAATTCTAACCCCAATTGTTGACTATCTTAAGGTCTTAGTCTTCCATGATTAGCTCTCTCATTTGTCTTTGACACAATTACCTTGGTTTTTGTTCGCTTTCCAAAAAAGGAAAAAAAATTAAAAATGGAGAAAAAAATAAGGGGAATGAAATTATACTTGGAATGACAAATATTCCTTTGAGGCATGCGCTACTGGGTATAACTTTTTGAGGCAAGTGCCACTGGGTGTTACCCTTTAAGGCAATACTGTTACTGGGAAAGCTTGCTTCCTATGTTAATACGTCAATATTGAGGTTTGCGTCAGTCAAGTGGGATTGAGTTTGATTTTGGTACACCTAAGCCCTGGGATGATGATGCACTTGCATACGAGCACTGGGATGGATTAAAAGTTTTAACGTACAGTGGGGCGAAAAGCTAGTGCTTTGATGTCATCCCTGGGGTAGGAAGCCTTAATGAGTATATTCTATCTATATGCAGGTCAATATCTTCGCTACATGGATGATTTAGTTAGTCAGAATGTGTATAATCTTCTCCCTTGTATATTTATGTCTGTAAATCCAAACTATTTTTCTATTTTTGTCTCTCTTTTCCTTTTTTTGATTGATTTCTTTTATAGATTTTGTGGGTATATCTTCTACAAATCCTCTCGAGACCCTACTCGTCCATTTGGGCAACCTAGGGGTTTAAAGGGCTTGTTGCATATGATAAGTGTAACCGTGATTCTTACGAAGGTGCATTAGGATTTTATCTTCTTTTCTAGGATTTTTAGTTTTATTTTACTCGAGGACGAGCAAAATTTAGGTGTGGGGGTATTGTTCAGCCTGAAATTACGATATTTTATACCCTTTATTGTTTAACAATTACTCGAAATAAATGGGTTAATTGGATTTTTAATAGTGTTTTTGTTCATTTTGTAGGAATTGGAAAATTTTGAGAAAAATAATAAAAAGTGCCCAAAAGAAGCATTGGATCAGGACAACAAACGAGATAAGAAAATCAGCCCCCGTCACAAGCCCAATCTGGTCCCCGACTAGTGGCCCAAGGCCTGGCTGAAGCCCTGGCCTATTTCCTCCTATTCTCTCTCTTCCCTCTCTTATCCCTAGCTACATGGGCCTGGTCCAGCTGCACACAGACCCGGTCTCTCCCTCTCTTTCTTTCTTTTCGTTTTCCTAGCTTTCTCCTGTGGGTCAGTCCAGGCATTTTTTTCCTTCCTTTTTCCAGCCCGAGTGTGCCCAGCATGTTTTTTCTCTAACTTCTCACTTATAGTCACGTGCCTCGCATGTGACCTTGGCTGCTTCCCCTCCTTATCGTCCCTTCTCCTTCTTCTTGATTCCCAGCAAGCTGAGAACAGGGGAACATAACAGAGCTTGAATCGTGCCCTTCCATCTTCCTCCACCATTATCACACAAGTTTTTTTCCTTACCTTCTCTTATGGGTCAGTCCAAGCATTTTTTTTTTTCCTTCTTTTTTCTGGCCCAAGCGCGCCTAGCCTGTTTTGTCTCTCCCTTCTCATTTAAAGTCGCGTGCCTCACACGTGACCTTGGCTGCTTCCCCTCCTCATCGTCCCTTCTCCATCTTCCTGTTTCCCAGTAAGTCGAGAAAAGGGGAACAGAACAGAGCTTGACTCGTCCATCTTCCTCCACCATTATCACACAGCTTTTCCTCTACCTTCTTGTTTTCTTCCTCGATAGTTTCTTACACAGAAAGTCCGAAAGCCTGCTGTTGCATTGTCTTCCTCATGCCATAACCGATGCTATAATTACTGCTCTATCTTTTCGTCTCCCTCCTTTCAGCCATGGCATTTCTTCCCCTCTCCTCTTTCGTCATTCATCAACATTCATTGCCTCATTATTACACTGGGCTGTTACCCATTCCTTTCTTCTTCCTCCTCGACGGTTTGAAATCTAGGAACTCAAAAAAAAAAAAAAAAACAGGGTTGTCCTTCATCGACTTTTAAGGGGCAAGCAGAGCAAGGAGCAGAAGGGAGTTGTAGAGTAGAATTCCCAATTTTCAATTTCCATTTTCGATTTTCATTTCAGATATAGTTACAGTCACAAGCTTGTACAATTTATATGCTTGGTTTAATCTCATTCGAATGAGAAATTAAGTTTCGGAATCGAATTTATAAACGTTGGGTAGAAGGTTTGATCACAGTTCTCTTTAGTTGTGATTCGAGGTTTTGTTCTTGAGCACTGTTCCAAATTGCCTTCCCTATGTTGGTTTCGACCCAGGCCTAGAATAGAGGTGTTATTGTTATTCAAATTTTTCATCAATTCAGCTTATCCATTAATTGATGCTATCGAATTTTCGTCTTTACAATTGAACCAAGTTCATTGTTGATGAATCCAACTTGAGTTTGTTGATGCTATTTAGAATTCAACCCTTAAAAAAAATCATCAAGATTAGGGTCTTGTAGACATTGGCTGTTTAGTATACCTAGAGTTTTAGAGGTATATTCAATTGGCTATAGTGATGTGGAACCTAAATTCATACTTCATCCCTAAGGATCGACACTCGTAAATGTTGCGACGATAAAGTTGTACGCTTGCGGTTAAAACTAATCTTTATAAGAATCACAACAAGTTTTTAGCGCCGTTGCCGGGGATGGATTGTTGAAATTTGGTTGCGTCGAGTCGTAGTTTAGGCGTTCAAGTCGTTTTCGTTTCAGTTTTACAGTTGTGATTTTTTGTTATAGTTAAGTCGTCATTTAGTTTTGGTGATTTAGTTTAGTTTAGTTTTGATTTTTGAATATAGTTAGTATTTCGATTTTTGTTTTTGTTGAGATTACTTTCATTTTAATTTTTTGAGGTTATTTGTTGCTGAAAAAACACTACTAATTAGTTTAGTTTACGTGCAGCAAAAAGAAACATGGCAGAACTGATCCGGAAGAAAAATTAGAAATAGTGCACATTTATCACTAATTTTGGATTCTGTCTGAATTTTCTAGAGCAATTCTGGTGCGATTTTTGCTGTGCTAATATTTATCCTACATTCAGCATAAGTTTTAGAGTTTGTGTGAATTTTTTTGGGATGTTTGGGACTATCTTGATTTTTCTATGAATTTTGGACTTAATAACGTGTTTGGAATTTTTTGCATAGTTTGGGAATAGAAAAAATTCGGCAAAAAATATATTTATGTCCTTTGTGATTGTGTCAAATTTTCTACCCATTTGGTTCGGATTTTGGGACTTTTATTTTCTGTTTTAGCTTTATTCTTTAGAATTGACTTGTTTAGGTTTTAGTTTATTTTCTATTTTGTTTTAGTTTTAGGTGTGTTTTCTGTTTTTGTTTTTGGTTTAGGTTTACTTTATTTTCAATTTCTGTTTTTGTGTGTCAATGAGAAAAAAATCAGAAAAAATGCTCCTCTTTTGTGTTTGTGTTTATTTTCCATTTTTTATGTGAGGTTACTATCTGATGTTTAAGTCTTTCTTTTATTTTGGCCACGTAGTTTTATTTTTATTAGTTTATTTTATTTCGTTAACTTAATTATTTGAGTAGTCTTGTTTTCCTAATTTTCGTCATTAGTTTAGTCATTGTTTTTTTTTTTCTTCTTTTACTTTTTCTTTCAGTAACAGAAAAAAACCCTTAAAAAATAAGGCAAAAATTTGGAAATCCCAAAAAATTTAAAAAATTCTTAAAATTGCAAAAAGATTCAAGCATACCAGTTTTCCCACAATTTGAGCATGAACCTTTCTGGTGCTATTTATAGTGACTTAATGATTATCGTGCTCAATCGATTCAAAATTTTCAAAAATAGGAAATTTCTGACAACCTCGCTGTGGGTCTAAATTCTGCATCTGGGGGTTATGTTGAGTCTATTTGCCCCGGAGGTTTAATAAGATTATTACCTAAAACTCAAGATGAGGTTTGAGATTTATTTAAAAAATCAGCTTTGGATACTTATGAGTTTGATCAAGCTAAACAAAATTTTGGATACCCAACTCATGGCAAGTCTATTTTTCCTTTTAGTCCTTACCCTCAGGATCACTTTTTAGATTCATATGCCCCATCTTACTCTTGTGTGTCTCCTTCTTTATGTGATTACTGTGAGTCATCTGCTCATGACACTTGTAATCACCCATATCGTGCTTATCTTGATGCTAAATGTGCAAGTATGGAAAAGAAGATAAATGACATGACTGATAGAATGTTAGAGGTCATGAGAAACAAAATTACTGAATATTCTCAATGTTTTAATCAACGTAGGGAGAATTATAGTGAGCCTGACTCTAGTTTAGGATCTCCTAAATATGAAGTTAGTCTTTATGATGATTTTGATCTCTCTTATCTTGCTCGGCCTCACTTAAATGATGCCATGGCTTTCCCTAGTCTAGAGCAAGAGAGTGACCTCCCTATGTCTCTATCACTGATCTTGTACCCCATGCTAGCTCACTTAAGGATGTCACTAAAGATATCCTAGTTTATCCCGACCCACCTGTCCTTTTTAATGGCTCTTGTGAGTTTGAGGTGGGTGAACAATTTGACACTGCTAGTGAGTTAGATACGAGCATCCAGTCTAACATTGAGCTTCGTGAGATGGATGAGTCAAAAGAAGCTAAATTTGAGGAGACATATGTGGAGGTAATTGAGCCAACCATTTTGGACTTTAATGATGATATTCTTTTTATAGAATACGAATCATTTTCATGTGGGTTTGATGTCAATGTTAATTTGGATGTAGATTGCTGTGCTGAATATGAATCATTTTCTTTTGACCCCATCCAAACTGACTTCCTTTTTGAAAATTGTAAGTCGAAATTTGTAGAGTCTGAGAGCATTACCACTAAGAATTCCGCTTTAGACCATACTCATGCACACTTTGATACTAAGAGACTTGTGGATTTTGGACCCACTTTTGCCTAGACTGCTCATTCATGACGATCACATTTCTAGGCCGATGATCAATTTACTGGCTAATTATGCATACATCTGTCTGATTTCTAATTGGGTCCAACAGTTTGACAAGTTGAAATGGGCCCTTACTTGTGCTTCATTGCCATCGTGGATGTACGCATTTTGGATCCAACTCTGTACTTCTTATTGACAAGTTGAAAGCGGGCCCTTACTCGTGCTTCATTGCCACTCGTGCTTCATTGCCATGGTGGATGAATCATTTGAGTTGTCTTGTTTTCTTAATTTTAGTCATTAGTGTAGTCATTGTTTTTTTTTTCCTTCTTAACTTTTTCTTTCAATAACAGAAAAAAAAAACCTTGAAAAATAAGGCAAAAATTTGAAAATCCCAAAAAATTTGAAAAATTCTTAAAATTGGAAAAATATTCAAGCATACCAATTTTTAATTTCTCATAATTTAGGCATGAACCTTTTCAGAGCTATTTATAGTGACTTAGTGATTGTCGTGCTCAATCGATTCACAATTTTCAAAAATGGAAAATTTGTGAGGTCCTCACATTGGGTCTAAATTCTGCATCTAGGGGTTGCGTTAAGTCTATTTGCCCCGGAGGTTTAACAGGATTATTATCTAAAACTTAAAATCAGGTTTGAGTTTTCTTTGAAAAATTAGCTTTGAATACTTATGAGTTTGATCAAGCTAAGCAGAATTTTGGATACCCAACTCATGGCGAGTCTATTTTTCCTATTAGTCCTCATCCTCAGGATCACTTTTTAGATTCATATGCCCCACTTTGCTCTTGTGCGTCTCCTACTTTATGTGATTACCGTGAGTCATCTGCTCATGATACTTGTAATTGCCCATATCATGCTTATGTTGATGCCAAATGCGCAAGTGTGGAAAAGAAGATAAATGACGTGACTGATAGAATGTTTGAGGTCATGAAAAATAGAATTACTGAATATTTTCAATGTTTCAATTGAAGAAAGGAGAATTGTGGTGAGCCTGACTCTAGTTTAGGATCTCCTAAATATGAAGTTAGTCTTTATGACTATTTTGATCCCTCTTATCTTGCTAGGCCTCACTTGAATGATGCCATAGCTTTGCATAGTCCAGAGCAAGAGAGTGACCTCCCTATGTCAATATCACCTAATCTTGCACCCCACACTAGCTCACTTAAGGATGTCACTGAAGATGTCCTAGTTTATGCCGACTCACCTATCCCTTCCAATGACACCTATGAGTTTGAGGTGGGTGAACAATTTGACACTATTAGAGTGTTAGATATAAGCATGCAGTCTGACATTGAGCATCATGAGATAGATGAGTCAAAAGAAGCTAAATTTCAGGAGACATGTGTAGAGATAATTGAGGCCACTATTTTGGACTTTAATGATGATATTCTTCCATAAAATATGAATCTTTTTCATCTGGGTTTGATGTCAATGTTGGTTTGGATGTGGATCTCTGTGCTGAATATGAATCATTTTCTTTTGACCCCATCCAAACTGACTTCCTTTTTGAAAATTACAAGTCTAAAATTGTGTAGTCTGAGAGCATTGCCACTAAGAATTTTGCTTTAGACCAGACTTATGCACACTTTGATACTAAGAGACTTATGGATTTTGCACCCACTATTTCGCCTAGACTGCTCATTCATGACGATCACATTTCTTGGCCGATGACTAATTTACTGGCTAATTATACGTGCACCTGTCTGATTTCTAATTGGGCCCAACAGTTTGACAAATTGAAGCGGGCCCTTACTCGTGCTTCATCGCCATGGTGGATGTGCTCATTTTTGGTCCAACTTTATACTTCTCATTGTTTTTATGTTATTGAAAGTTGGTCTTTTGCATTCGATAAGATAATGCGTGCACTAATGGGTTTTGATTTAAGTGACACTTTTCAGCTTGATATGGAGTGGCTGATACTCCATAAACCTCTATTTCGGCATACTTCATGGGGCAATAACTTAGGTGTACTTCTGCACCTGACCTTGTACAAACGTTCCTCTTTATCTCCTCTTTTTATTTTGTTTTCGTCTGTATACATTTGTTGCTTTGTTCTATTTATTTCTTTGTTAGTTTAGAGTCTTGTCTTTGTCTTTAGTTTTGAATTTTCTTTTTCATTTTGTATATTTGTGTTTCTTTAGTTTTTATTTTGTGTTTTCAGTTTCTTTCCACTCCCGAAGAGGGCATTGTGTGATTTAGGTGTGGGGGTCGGAAACCTTGAAAAACTTTGAAAAAGTTAGAAAAAAATGTAAAAAATCATGAAAATGCAAAAAGATTTTTGTTTTTTTTTTTTGTTGGGAAAGCTTAGTACTATTCTGATCAGGTTAAATCCCCTGTGGTTTGACTATTAGCTTGTATGCAAGTATGATGTGCATGATAGGCCCCTATCCTCAGTGTGCCATTCTTAACTCTAATTCTAACCCTAGTCTTCCATGATTGGCTCTCTCATTTGTCTTTGACACAATTACATTGGTTTTTGTTCGCTTTCCAAAAAAAGAAAAAAAATTAAAAACGAAGAAAAAAACAAGGGGAATGAAATTATATTTGGAATGACAAATATTCCTTTGAGGCATGCGCTACTAGGCATTACTTTTTGAGGCACGTGCCACTGGGTGTTACCCTTTAGGGTGTTACCCTTTAAGGCAATACTGTTACTGGGAAGGCTTGCTTCCAATGTTAATACGTCAATATTGAGGTTTGTGTCAGTCAACTGGGATTGAGTTTGATTTTGGTACTCCTAAGCCCTGGGATGATGATGCACCTGCACACGAGCACTGGGATGGATTAAAAGTTTTGACGTATGGTAGGGTAAAAAGCTAGTGCTTTGATGTCATCTATAGGGTAGGAAGCCTTAATGAGTACATTCTGTCTATATGCAGGCCAATATCTTCGCTACATGGATGATTTGGTTAGTTAGAATGTGTACAATCTTCTCCCTTGTATATTTATGTCTGTAAATCCAAACTGTTTTTTGATTTCTGTGTCTCTTTTCCTTTTTTTGATTGATTTCTTTTATACATTTTGTGAGTATATCTTCTGCAAATTCTCTCGAAACCCTACTCGTCCACAAGGGGTAACCCAGGGGTTTAAAGGGCTTGTTGCATATGATAAGTGCAACCGTGATTTTTACGAAGGTGCATTAGGATTTATCTTCTTTTCTAGGATTTTTAGTTTTATTTTACTCGAGGACGAGCAAAATTTAGGTGGGGGGTATTGTTCAGCCTGAAATTACGATATTTTATACCCTTTATTGTCTAACAATTGCTCGAAATAAATGCGTTAATTGGATTTTTAATGGTGTTTTTGTTCATTTTGTAGGAATTGGAAAAATTTGAGAAAAATAATAAAAAGTGCCTAAAAGAAGCATTGGATCAGGACAACAAACAAGATAAGAAAATCAGCCCCAGTCACGAGCCCAATCTGGTCCCCAACTAGTGGCCCAAGGCCTGGCTAAAGCCGTGGCCTATTTCCTCCCATTCTCTCTCTTTCCTCTCTTCTCCCTAGCTACACGGGCCTGGTCCAGCTTGTACACGGACCCGGTCTCTCCCTCTCTTTCTTTCTTTTCGTTTTCCTAGCTTTCTCTTGTGGGTCAGTCCAGGCATTTTTTTCCTTCCTTTTTCCAGCCCGAGCGTGCCCAGCATGTTTTTTCTCTAATTTCTCACTTATAGTCACGTGCCTCGCATGTGACCATGGCTGCTTCCCCTCCTCATCGTCCCTTCTCCTTCTTCCTGATTCCCAGGAAGCCGAGAACAGGGGAACATAACAGAGCTTGAATCGTACCCTTCCATCTTCCTCCACCATTATCACATGGCTTTTCCTCTGCCTTCTTGTTTTCTTCCTCGATGGTTTCTTACACAGAAAGTCCGAAAGCCTGCTGTTGCTTTGTCTTCCTCACGTCATAGCCGACGCTATAATCACTGCTCTATTTCTTTGTCTCCCTCCTTTTAGCCATGGCATTTCTTCCTCTCTCCTCTTCGTCATTCATCAACATTCATTGCCTCATTGTTACACTCGGCTGTTACCCATTCCTTTCTTCTTCCTCCTCCTTGACGGTTCAAAATACAGGAACTCAAAAATAAAAAATTAGGGTGGTTCTTCATCGACTTTTAAGGGGCAAGCAAACCAAGGAGTAGAAGAGAGTTGTAGAGTAGAATTCCCAGTTTTCTGCTTTCATTTATGATTTTCGTTTCAGATATAGTTACAATCACAAGCTTGTATAATTTAGATTCTTCGTTTAATTTCATTCGATCGAGAAATTCAGTTTTGAACTCAAATTTACAAACGCTGGGTAGAAGGTTCGATCACGGTTCTCTTTAGGTGTGATTTGAGGTCTTGTTCTTGAGTGCTATTTAAAATTGCCTTCCATATGTTGGTTTCGATCCAGCCCCAGAATAGAGGTGTTGTTATTATTCAAATTTTTCCATTAATTTAGTTTATTCATTAGTTGATGCTATCTAATTCTGGCCTTCACAATTGAACCAAGTTCATTGTTGATGAATCCAACTTGAATTTGTTGATGCTGCTTAGAATTCAACCCTTAAAAAAAAAAATCGTCAAGATTAGGGCCTTATAGACATTGGCTCCTTAGTGTACCTAGGGTTTTAAAGGTATATTCAATTAGCTATAGTGATGTGGAACCTAAATTCACACTTCATCCCTAAGCATCGACACTCGTAAATGTTGCGACGATAAAGCCGTACGCTTACGGTTAAAACTAATCTTAATAAGAGTTACGTCGAGTCGTTGTCGAGGATAGATTGTTGAAATCTGGTTGCGTCGAGTCGTAGTTTAGTCATTCGAGTCGTTTTCATTTCAGTTTTATAGTTGTGATTTTTTGTTTTAGTTAAGTCGTTATTTAGTTTTAGTAATTTAGTTTAGTTTGGTTTTGATTTTTGAATTTAGTTAGTATTTCGATTTTTGTTTTTACGAAGATTACTTTCATTTTAATTTTTCGAGGTTATTTGTTGCTGAAAAAACACTACTAATTAGTTTAGTTTATGGGCAGCAAAAAGAAATATGGCAGAACTGATCCGGAAGAAAAATCAAAATTGGTGCATATTTTTCACTAATTTTGGATTCTGTCTGAACTTTCTGGAGCAATTCTGGTGCGATTTTTGCTATGCTAATATTTGTCCTACATTCAGCATAATTTTTAGAGGTTGTGTGAATTTTTCTAGAATTTTTGGGACTGTCTAGATTTTTCTGTGAATTTTGGACTTGATAATCTGTTTGGATTTTTTTTTTCCATAGTTTGGGGACAGAAAAAATTATGCAAAAAATATATTTATGTCGCTTGTGATTATGTGGAATTTTTTGCCTATCTAGTTCTGATTTTGGGAGTTTTATTTTCTATTTTAGTTTTATTCTTTCGATTTGCTTGTTTAGGTTTTAGTTTATTTTCTATTTTGTTTTAGTTTAACTTGTGTTTTCTGTTTTTGTTTTTGTTCTAGGTTCACTTTATCTTCTATTTCTGTTTTCGTGCATCAACAAGAAAAAAAAATCAGAAAAAATGCGCTTCTTCTGTGTCTGTGTTTATTTTCTACTTTTTGTGTTAGGTTACTATTTGATGTTTGAGACTTTCTTTTATTTTGGCCATATAGTTTTATTTTGGTTAGTTTATTTTATTTTGTTAACTTAATTATTTGAGTTGTCTTGTTTTCTTAATTTTAGTCATTAGTTTAGCCATTGTTTTTTTTTTCTTCTGCACTTTTTCTTTCAATAACAGAAAAAAAAAACCTTGAAAAATAAGGCAAAAATTTGAAAATCCCAAAAAAATTGAAAAAGTTTTAAAATTGAAAAAAGATTCGAGCATACCAATTTTTAGTTTCTCACAATTTAGGCATGAACCTTTTTAGAGCTATTTATAGCGACTTAATGATTATCGTGCTCAATCGATTCACAATTTTCAAAAATGAAAAATTTGTGAGGTCCTCACATTGGGTCTAAATTCTACATCTAGGGGTTGCGTTAAGTCTATTTGCCCCAGAGGTTTAACAGGATTATTATCTAAAACTTAAAATCAGGTTTGGATTTTCTTTCAAAAATTAGCTTTGAATACTAATGAGTTCGATCAAGCTAAGCAGAATTTTGGATACCCAACTCATGGCGAGTCTATTTTTCCTATTAGTCCTCATCCTCAGGATCACTTTTTAGATTCATATGCCCCATCTTGCTCTTGTGTGTCTCCTACTTTATGTGATTATTGTGAGTCATCTGCTCATGATACTTGTAATTGCCCATATCATGCTTATATTGATGCCAAATGCGCAAGTGTGGAAAAGAAGATAAATGACATGACAGATAGAATGTTAGAGGTCATGAAAAATAGAATTACTGAATATTTTCAATGTTCCAATTGAAGAAAGGAGAATTGTGGTGAGCCTGACTCTAGTTTAGAATATCCTAAATATGAAGTTAGTCTTTGTGACTATTTTGATCCCTCTTATCTTACTGGGCCTCACTTGAATGATGCCATAGCTTTGCATAGTCTAGAACAAGAGAGTGACCTCCCTATGTGAATATCACCTAATCTTGCACCCCACACTAGCTCACTTAAGGATGTCACTGAAGATGTCCTAGTTTATGCCGACTCACCTGTCCCTTCTAATGACTCCTGTGAGTTTGAGGTGGGTGAACAATTTGACACTGTTAGAGAGTTAGATATAAGCATGCAGTCTGACATTGAGCATCATGAGATAGATGAGTCAAAAGAAGCTAAATTTCAGGAGACATGTGTGGAGATAATTGAGGCCACTATTTTGGACTTTAATGATCATATTCTTTCTATAAAATATGAATCTTTTTCATGTGGGTTTGATGTCAATATTGGTTTGGATGTGGATCTTTGTGTTGAATATGAATCATTTTCTTTTGACCCCATCCAAACTGACTTCCTTTTTGAAAATTGCAAGTCTAAATTTGTGGAGTCTGAGAGCATTGCCACTGAGAATTTTGCTTTAGACCAGACTTATGCACACTTTGATACTGAGAGGCTTATGGATTTTGCACCCACTATTTCGCCTAGACTGCTCATTCATGACGATCACATTACTGGGCCGATGACTAATTTACTGGCTAATTATACGTACATCTGTCTGATTTCTAATTGGGCCCAACAGTTTGACAAATTGAAGCGGGCCCTTACTCGTGCTTCATCGCCATGGTGCATGTGCTCATTTTTGGTCCAACTCTATACTTCTCATTGTTTTTATGTTATTGAAAGTTGGTCTTTTGTATTCGATAAGATAATGCATGCGCTAATGGGTTTTGATTTAAGTGACACTTTTCAGCTTGATATGGAGTGGCTGATGCTCCATAAGCCTCTATTTCAGCATACTTCATGGGGCAATAGCTTAGGTGTACTTCTGCACCTGACCTTGTACAAACGTTCCTCTTTATCTCCTTTTTTATTTTGTTTTCGTCTGTATACATTTGTTGCTTTGTTCTATTTATTTCTTTACTAGTTTAGAGTCTTGTCTTTGTCTTTAGTTTTGACTTTTCTTTTTCATTTTGTATATTTGTGTTTCTTTAGTTTTTATTTTGTGTTTTCAGTTTCTTTCCACTCCCGAAGAGGGCATTGTTAGATTTAGGTGTGGGGGTCGGAAACCTTGAAAAACTTTGAAAAAGTTAGGAAAAAATGTAAAAAATCATGAAAATCCAAAAAGATTTTTGTTTTTTTTGTGGGAAAGCTTCGTACTATTCTGATCAGGTTAAATCCCCTGTGGTTTGACTATTAGCTTATATGCAAGCATGATGTGCATGATAGGCCTCTATCCTCAGTGTGCCATTCTTAACTCTTATTCTAACCCCAGTCTTCCATGATTGGCTCTCCCACTTGTCTTTGACACAATTACATTGGTTTTTGTTCGCTTTCCAAAAAAAGAAAAAAAATAAAAAACGAAGAAAAAAACAAGGGGAATGAAATTATATTTGGAATGACAAATATACCCTTGAGGCATGCACTACTGGGCATTACTTTTTGAGGCACGTGCCATTGGGTGTTATTCTTTAGGGCAATACTGTTGCTGGGAAAGCTTGCTTCTTATGTTAATACGTCAATATTGAGGTTTGTGTCAGTCGAGTGGGATTGAGTTTGATTTTTGTACTCCTAAGCCCTGGGATGATGAAGCACTTGCACACGAGCACTGGGATGGATTAAAAGTTTTGGCGCATGGTGGGGTAAAAAGCTAGTGCTTTGACGTCATCTATGGGGTAAGAAGCCTTAATGAGTACATTCTGTCTATATACAGGCCAATATCTTCGCTACATGGATGATTTGGTTAGTTAGAATGTGTACAATCTTCTCCCTTGTGTATTTATGTCTGTAAATCCAAACTATTTTTCTATTTCTGTCTCTCTTTTCCTTTTTTTGATTGATTTCTTTTATAGATTTTGTGAGTATATCTTCTGCAAATCCTCTCGAGACCCTACTCATCCACTAGGGGTAACCTAGGGGTTTAAAGGGCTTGTTGCATATGATAAGTGCAACCGTGATTCTTACGAAGGTGCATTAGGATTTTATCTTCTTTTCTAGGATTTTTAGTTTTATTTTACTCGAGGACGGGCAAAATTTTGGTGTAGGGGTATTGTTCAGCCTGAAATTACGATATTTTATACCCTTTATTGTCTAACAATTACTCGAAATAAATGGGTTAATTGGATTTTTAATGGTGTTTTTGTTCATTTTGTAGGAATTGGAAAAATTTGAGAAAAATAATAAAAAGTGCCTAAAAGAAGCATTGGATCAGGACAATAAACAAGATAAGAAAATTAGCCCCAGTCACGAGCCCAATCTGGTCCCCAACTAGTGGCCCAAGGCCAGGCTAAAGCCCTAGCTTATTTCCTCCCATTCTCTCTCTTCCCTCTCTTCTCCCTAGCTACACGGGCCTGGTCCAGCTTGTACACAGACCCGGTCTCTCCCTCTCTTTCTTTCTTTTCGTTTTCCTAGCTTTCTCTTGTAGATCAGTCCAGGCATTTTTTTCCTTCCTTTTCCCAGCCCGAGCGTGCCTAGCATGTTTTTTCTCTAACTTCTCACTTATAGTCACGTGCCTCGCATGTGGCCTTGGTTGCTTCCCCTCGTCATCGTCCCTTCTCCTTCTTCCTGATTCCCAGTAAGCCGAGAACAGGGGAACATAACAGAGCTTGAATCGTGCCCTTCCATCTTCCTCCACCATTATCACATGGCTTTTCCTCTGCCTTCTTGTTTTCTTCGTCGATGGTTTCTTACACAGAAAGTCCGAAAGCTTGCTGTTGCTTTGTCTTGTTCACGTCATAATCGACGCTATAATCGTTGCTCTATTTTTTCGTCTCCCTCCTTTTGGCCATAGCATTTCTTCCTCTCTCCTCTTCATCATTCATCAACATTCATTGCCTCATTATTGCACTCGGCTGTTACCCATTCCTTTCTTCTTCCTCCTCCTCAACGGTTCAAAATCTAGGAACTCAAAAAAAAAAAGGGTGGTTCTTCATCGACTTTTAAGGGGCAAGCAAAGCAAGGAGTAGAAGAGAGTTGTAGAGTAGAATTCCCAGTTTTCTATTTTCATTTATGATTTTCGTTTCAGATATAGTTACAGTCACAAGCTTGTACAATTTAGATTCTTAGTTTAATTTCATTCGATTAAGAAATTCAGTTTTGGACTCAAATTTACAAACGTTGGGTAGAAGGTTCGATCACGGTTCTCTTTAGGTGTGATTTGAGGTTTTGTTCTTGAGTGCTGTTTAAAATTGCCTTCCCTATGTTGGTTTCGATCCAGCCCCAGAATAGAGGTGTTGTTGTTATTCGAATTTTTCCATTAATTTAGCTTATCCATTAGTTGATGCTATCTAATTATGGCCTTTACAATTGAACCAAGTTCATTGTTGATGAATCCAACTTGAGTTTGTTGATGCTGTTTAGAATTCAACCCTTTAAAAAAAAAAATCATCAAGATTAGGGCCTTATAGACATTGGTGCTTAGTGTACCTAGGGTTTTAAAGGTATATTCAATTAGCTATAGTGATGTGGAACCTAAATTCACACTTCATCCCTAAGCATCGACACTCGTAAATGTTGCGACGATAAAGCCATATGCTTGCGATTAAAACTAATCTTAATAAAAATTACAAGTTTTTAGTGCTGTTGTTCAGGATAGATTGTTGAAATCTGGTTGCGTCGAGTAGTAGTTTAGTCGTTCGAGTCGTTTTCATTTCAGTTTTATAGTTGTGATTTTTTGTTTTAGTTAAGTCGTTATTTAGTTTTAGTAATTTAGTTTAGTTTAGTTTTGATTTTTGAATTTAGTTAGTATTTCGATTTTTGTTTTTGCGAAGATTACTTTCATTTTAATTTTTTGAGGTTATTTGTTGCTGAAAAAATACTACTAATCAGTTTAGTTTATGGGCAGCAAAAAGAAATATGGCAGAACGGTTTCGGAAGAAAAATTAAAATTGGTGCATATTTTTCACTAATTTTGGATTATGTCTGAATTTTCTGGAGCAATTCTGGTGCGATTTTTGCTATGCTAATATTTGTCCTACATTCAGCATAATTTTTAGAGCTTGTGTGAATTTTTCTAGAATTTTTGGGACTGTCTAGATTTTTCTGTGAATTTTGGACTTGATAATCTGCTTGGATTTTTTTTCCACAATTTAGGGACAGAAAAAATTATGCAAAAAATATATTTATGTCGCTTGTGATTATGTGGAATTTTTTGCCTATCTAGTTCTGATTTTGGGAGTTTTATTTTTTATTTTAGTTTTATTCTTTCGATTTGCTTGTTTAGGTTTTAGTTTATTTTCTGTTTTGTTTTAGTTTAACTTGTGTTTTCTGTTTTTGTTTTTGTTCTAGGTTCACTTTATCTTCTATTTCTGTTTTCGTGCATCAACAAGAAAAAAATCAGAAAAAATGCTCTTCT
The DNA here is from genome assembly GCA_029747015.1 of Carnegiea gigantea. Lineage (NCBI taxonomy): Eukaryota > Viridiplantae > Streptophyta > Magnoliopsida > Caryophyllales > Cactaceae > Carnegiea > Carnegiea gigantea. The sequence continues at coordinate 271,932 of JAKOGI010000042.1, forward strand.
TCTGTGTTTGTGTTTATTTTCTATTTTTTGTATTAGGTTACTATTTGATGTTTGAGACTTTCTTTTATTTCGGCCATATAGTTTTATTTTGTTAGTTTATTTTATTTTGTTAACTTAATTATTTGAGTTGTCTTATTTTCTTAATGTTAGTCATTAGTTTAGTCATTGTTTTTTTTTTCTTCTTCACTTTTTCTTTCAATAATAGAAAAAAAACCTTGAAAAATAAGGCAAAGATTTGAAAATCCCAAAAAATTTGAAAAATTCTTAAAATTGGAAAAAGATTCAAGCATAATAATTTTTAATTCCTCACAATTTAGGCATGAACCTTTTTAGAGCTATTTATAGCGACCTAGTGATTGTCGTGCTCAATCGATTCACAATTTTCAAAAATAGAAAATTTGTCAGGTCCTCACATTGGGTCTAAATTCTGCATCTAGGGGTTGCGTTAAGTCTATTTGCCCCAGAGGTTTAACAGGATTATTATGTAAAACTTAAAATCAGGTTTGGATTTTCTTTGAAAAATTAGCTTTGAATACTTATGAGTTTGACAAAGCTAAGTAGAATTTTGGATATCCAACTCATGACGAGTATATTTTTCCTATTAGTCCTCATCCTCAGGATCACTTTTTAGATTCATATGCCCCATCTTGCTCTTGTGTGTCTCCTACTTTATGTGATTATTGCGAGTCATCTGCTCATGATACTTGTAATTGCTCATATCATGCTTATATTGATGCCAAATGTGCAAGTGTGGAAAAGAAGATAAATGACATGACAGATAGAATGTTAGAGGTCATGAAAAATAGAATTACTGAATATTTTCAATGTTTCAATTGAAGAAAGCAGAATTGTGGTGAGCCTGACTCTAGTTTAGAATCTCCTAAATATGAAGTTAGTCTTTGTGACTATTTTGATCCCTCTTATCTTGCTGGGCCTCACTTGAATGATGTCATAGCTTTGCATAGTCTAGAACAAGAGAATGACCTCCCTATGTCAATATCACCTAATCTTACACCCCACACTAGCTCACTTAAGGATGTCACTGAAGATGTCCTAGTTTATGCCGACTCACCTATCCCTTCTAATGACTCCTGTGAGTTTGAGGTGGGTGAACAATTTGACACTGTTAGAGAGTTAGATATAAGCATGCAGTCTGACATTGAGCATCATGAGATAGATGAGTCAAAAGAAGCTAAATTTCAGGAGACATGTGTGAAGATAATTGAGGCCACTATTTTGGACTTTAATGATCATATTCTTTCTATAAAGTATGAATCTTTTTCATGTGGGTTTGATGTCAATATTGGTTTGGATGTGGATCTTTGTGTTGAATATGAATCATTTTCTTTTGACCCCATCCAAACTGACTTCCTTTTTGAAAATTGCAAGTCTAAATTTGTGGAGTCTGAGAGCATTGCCGCTGAGAATTTTGCTTTAGACCAGACTTATGCACACTTTGATACTGAGAGGCTTATGGATTTTGCACCCACTATTTCGCCTAGACTGCTCATTCACGACAATCACATTTCAGGGCCGATGATTAATTTACTGGCTAATTATGCGTACGTCTGTCTGATTTCTAATTGGGCCCAACAGTTTGACAAATTGAAGCGGGCCCTTACTCGTGCTTCATTGCCATGGTGCATGTGCTCATTTTTGGTCCAACTCTATACTTCTAATTGTTTTTATGTTATTGAAAGTTGGTCTTCTGTATTCGATAAGATAATGCGTGAGCTAATGGGTTTTGATTTGAGTGACACTTTTCAGCTTGATATGGAGCGGCTGATGCTCCATAAGCCTCTATTTCAGCATACTTCATAGGGCTATAGCTTAGGTATACTTTTGCACCTTGACCTGGTGTAAACATTTCTTTTTATCTCATCTTTTTATTTTGCTTTCGTTTGTATATATTGGTTGCTTTGTTTTATTTTTATTATTTTTTTTTGAGTTTATAGTCTTGTCTTTGTCTTTAGTTTTGAATTTTCGTTTTCATTTTGTGTATTTGTGTTTCTTTAGTTTTTATTTTGTGTTTTCAGTTTCTTTCCACTCCTAATGAGGACATTGTTAGATTTAGATGTGGGGGTTGGAAACCTTGAAAAAGTTTGAAAAAGTTTGAAAAAAATGTAAAAAATTTGGAAATCTAAAAAGATTTTTGTTTTGTTTGTGGGGACGCTTTGTGCTATTTTGATCAGTTAAATCCCCTGTGCTTTAACTATTAGCTTATATGTAAGCGTGATAAGCATGATAGCCCTCTGTCCTTAGTGTAATTCTAACCCCAATTGTTGATCGTCTTAGGGTCTTAGTATTTGATGATTAGCTCTCCCACTTGTCTTTGACACGATTACCTTGGTTTTGTTTGCATTCCAAAAAAAGCAAAAAAAATTAAAAATGAAGAAAAAAAGAAGGGGAATGAAATAAAATTTGGAATGACAAGCATTCCTTTGAGGAATGCGCTACTGGGTATTACCCTTTGAGGCATATGCTATTGGGTGTTAACCTTTGCGGCAGTACTACTACTGGGAAATCTTACTACCTATGTTAACAAGTCAATATTGAAGTTTGTATTAGTCAAGAGGGATTGAGCTTGGTTTTAGTGAACCTAAGTGATGCATATTTCCATATGCATCATTTTTATTCAAGTCCAATATTAAAGAAGAAAAGGGTCAAAGAAGATCATGCATGGAAATGTGCCTATTTGGTCTTCTTAAGTGAGTTCAAAGACTCGCGACACTATGGAGAGGTCAAAAAGAGGTTAAGCTTTGCTAGAAATTTGGTGCCGAATTCATCCCTGCGGAACCCGATTTTTGTGACCACTTTTGGACAAGCTCAAGTGGACCCACAACTTGAGGGCCCATGTGCTTTTGAAGCTTAAGATTTCATCTTTCAAATAAGCCCAAGTTTGTTTAATTTGGACATCATTTGATTGGGCAAAATATCACTCAAAGATACGTTATGCTGATCCAGTCCAGTCTGAGATAGGTGCATTGTTTGGGCCATAACTTTTAAACCGCTCATCCAAATTGAGCAAATGAGCCCATTCTGGAAACTAGACTTCCAGGGCTTTCTATCAAGCCCAAGAACGCGTGATTTGGCCGAGTATTCTGGAAGTTATGCTCTGTTGAAGTTGAGGCAGCTGCAAGGATTAATTCTGGGAATATGAAGAGTCTTCGGTTACATGTGATTGTGTGGCTGACATTGTGCACGTTTTTGGAGCCTTCTAGATTGGTGTAATCAGCTAAGAAATCCTAGAATATTCCTTGTAACCTCCCCCACCCCTTTTATGATGTGTCTTTCCATTTATCTTAGTCTTTTCATTTTACTAGTTTTAATTGTTAGGAGTTATTTGAGTCCTTTTGTTGTCTTTTGCTGAGCCTATATAAAGGGGGGGCGTGTGAGCATTGTAGATCAGATTTCTAAGGCATTTTCAAGAGTAATTCAAGCACCTTTGAGAGTGATTCTCATTTGTGTCCCAAAAATTCCTAGTTCTATATCTTGAATTTGGCTAATTCAAGTGGTGTTCTAGGTTCTCCTTCTTTTCTTTGGAGTGATTCCTCAGAAGAGTGAAGGGAATTAGCCCAAGACCAAGGTGTGAGTGGCTCCGGAAGGATTATCTCATACTCAAAGTCTTGTACTATCCATCTCTATCCTGTTTGGTGATATTCTTCATCTTCCCCATCTTTCTCTCTTTTCATTTTGCTTAAGTTTGATTTGAGTTTGATTTGGATCACTTTCCACCCACATATACATCACTAAGCATTGGGATGATGATGCACTTGCACACGAGTATTGGGATGGATTCAAAGTTTTGATGTATAGTGGGGTGAAAAGTTAGTGCTTTGATGTCATCTATGGGGTAGGCAGCCATAATGAATACATTCTGTTTATATGCAGGCCAATATCTTTGCTACATGGGTGATTTGGTTAGTTAGAATGTACACAGTCTTCTCCCTTGTATATTTATGTTTGTAAATCCAAACTTTTTTTTCTATTTCTGTCTCTTTTTTCCTTTTTTTCGATTTATTCCTTTTACAGATTTTGTTGGTATATCTTTTGCAAACCCTCACGAGACCTTGCTCGTCCACTAGGGGTAACCTAGGGGTTTAAAGAGCTTGTTGCACATGATAAGTGCAATCATGATTCCTGCGAAAGTGAGTTAGGATTTTATTTTCTTTTCTAGGATTTTTAGTTTTATTTTACTCAAGGACGAGCAAAATTTAGGTGTGGGGGTATTGTTCAGCTCAAAATTACAATATTTTATACCATTTATTATCTAATAATTGCTTGAAATAAATTGGTTAATTGGATTTTTAATAACATTTTTGTTCATTTTGTATGAATTGGAAAAATTTGAGAAAAATAATAAATAGTGTCGAAGAGAAGCATTGGATCAGGACAAGAAACATGATAAGAGAATCATCCCCAGTCACGAGCCTAATCTGGTCCCCAACCAGCAGCCCAAGGCCCGACTGAAGCCCTGGCCTATTACCTCCCATTCTCTCTCTTCCCTCTCTTTTCCGTAGCTACGTGGGCATGGCCCAGCTTGTACACAGACCCGGTCTCTCCCTCTCTTTCCTTCTTTTCTTTTTTGTTGCTTTCTCTTCTGGGTCAGTCCAAGCGTTTTTTTCCTTCCTTTTTCTGGCCCAAGCGTGCCCAGCCTATTTTTTCGCTCCCTTCTCACTTAAAGTCACGTGTCACACACGTGACCTTGGCTGCTTCCCCTCCTTATCGTCCCTTCTCCTTCTTCCTGATTCCCAGCAAGTCGAGAACAGGGGAACAGAACAGAGCTTGAATCATGCCCTTCCATCTTCCTCCATCATTATCACACGGTTTTTTCTCTGCCTTCTTGTTTTCTTCCTTGACGGTTTCTTACCCAGAAAGTCCAAAAGCCTACTGTTGCTTTGTCTTCCTCACGCCATAACCGATGCTATAATCACTACTGTTTTTTTCATATCCCACCTTTCAGCCATGGAGTTTCTTCCTCTCTCCTCTTTCGTCATGCATCAACATTCATTGCCTCATTATTACATTCGGCTGTTACCCATTCCCTTCTTCTTCCTCCTCGATGATTTGAAATCTAGGAACTCAAAAAAAAAAAAAATAGAGTGGTTCTCTGTCGGCTTTTAAGGCGCAAGCAGGGCACGGAGTATAAGAGAGTTGTAGCGTGTAATTCCCAGTTTTCAAATTTCATTTTCGATTTTCGTTTCAGATATAGTTACATCACAAGCTTATACAATCTAGATTCTTGGTTTAATTTCATTCGAATGACAGTTTTGGAATCGAATTTACAAACATTATGTGGAAGGTTCGATCACGGTTCTCTTTAGGTGTGATTTGAGGTTTTGTTCTTAAGCCCTGTTTCAAATTGCCTTCCCTATGTTGGTTTCGATCCAGGCCTAGAATAGAGGTGTTGTTGTTATTTGAATTTTTCCATTAATTTAGCTTATCCATTAATTGATGCTGTCTAATTCTGGCCTTTACAATTGAACCAAGTTCATTGTTGATGAATCCAACTTGAGTTTGTTGATGTTGTTTAGAATTTAACCCTTAAAAAAAAAAAATCATCAAGATTATGATCTTATAGACATTGGCTGTTTAGTGTACCTAGAGTTTTAGAGGTATATTCATTTAGCTGTAGTGATCTGTAACCTAAATTCATACTTCATCCCTAAGGATCAACACCCGTAAATATTACGACGATAAAGCCGTATGCTTGATGTTAAAACTAATCTTTATAAAAATCACAACAAGTTTTTGGCGCCGTTACCGGGGATGGATTGTTGACATCTGGTTGCGTTGAGTCATAGTTTAGTCATTGGAGTCGTTCGAGTCATTTTTGTTTTAGTTTTATAGTTGTGATTTTTAGTTTTAGTAAAGTCATTATTTAGTTTTAGTAATTTAGTTTAGTTTAGTTTTGATTTTTGAATTTAGTTGCTATTTTGATTTTTGTTTTTGTCGAGATTACTTTCATTTTAATTTTTCGAGGTTATTCTTTGCTGAAAAAACACTATAAATCAGCTTAGTTCATGTGCAGTAAAAAGAAATAAGGCAGAATTGATCCGAAAGAAAATCAGAATTAGTGCACTGATTCGAAAGAAAATCGGAATTAGTGCATATTTTTCACTAATTTTAGATTCTATTTGAATTTTCTGGAGCAATAGTGGTGTGATTTTTGCTGTGCTAATATTTGTCCTACATCCAGCATAATAGAGTTTTGTATGAATTGTTTTGGAATTTTTGGCACTGTCTGGATTTTTCTGTTGATTTTAGACTTAATAATCTGTTAGGATTTTTTTGGATAGTTTGGGTGCAGAAAAAATTCGACAAAAAATATATTTATGTCCCTTGTGATTGTGTGGAATTTTCTATCTATTTAGTTCTGATTTTGGGAGTTTTATTTTTTGTTTTGGTTCTATTGTTTAGATTTGGCTTGTTTAGGTTTTAGTTTATTTTCTATTTTGTTTTGGTTTAAGTTGTGTTTTCTGTTTTTACTTTTGTTTTAGGTTTACTTTATTTTCTATTTCTGTTTTTGTGTGTTAACAAGCCCAAAAAAAAAAAAAATCAGAGAAAATGCTCTTCTCTTGTGTTTGTGTTTATTTTTTATTTTTTGTGTTAGGTTACTATTTGATATTTGACTCTTTCTTTTATTTTGGTGACACAGTTTTATTTTTGTTAGTTTATTTTATTTTGTTAATTTAACTATTTGAGTGATCTTGTTTTTCTTGGTTTTAGTCATTAGTCTAGTCATTGTTTTTTCCTTCTTTCACTTTTTTTCTCCAATAACAGAAAAAAACCTTAAAAAATAAGGAAAAAATTTGAAAATCCCAAAAAATTTGAAAAATTCTTAAAATTGAAAAAAGATTCAAGCATGCTAGTTTTTCAGTTCCCATAATTTGAGCATGAACCTTTCTGGAGGTATTTATCGTGACTTAATGATTATCGTGCTCATTCGATTCACAATTTTCAAAAATGGGAAACTTGTGAGGTCCGCACTGTGGGTCTAAATTCTGCATCTAGGAGTTATGTTGAGTCTATTTGCCCCAAAGATTTAATAGAATTATTATCAAAAACTCAATATAAGGTTTGGGATTTCTTCGAAAAATTAGCTTGGAATACTTATGAGTTTGATCAAGCTAAACAGAATTTTGGGTACCCAACTCATGGCGAGTCTCTTTTCCCGTTAGTCCTTACCCTTAAGATCACTTTTTAGATTCATATGCCCCATCTTACTCTTGTGTGTCTCCTACTTTATGTGATTACTGTGAGTCATCTGCTTATGATACTTGTAATTGCCCATATCGTGCTTATGTTGATGCTAAATATGCAAGTGTGGAAAAGAAGATAAATGACATGACTGATAGAATGTTAGAGTTCAGGAAAAAGAGAATTGCCGAATATTCTCAATGTTTTAATCAAAGTAGGGAGAATTATGGAGAGCCTAACTCTAGTTTAGGATCTCCTAAACATGAAGTTAGTCTTTATGATGATTTTGATTCCTCTTATCTTGCTAGGCCTCACTTGAATGATGCCATGGCTTTGCCTAGTCTACAGTAAGAGAGTGACCTCCCTATGTTTCTATCACCTGATCTTACACCCCATGCTAGCTCACTTAAGGATGGCACTGAAGATGTCCTAGTTTATACCGACCCACCTATCCCTTTTAATGACTATTGTGAGTTTGAGGTGGGTGAACAATTTGACACTGCTAGTGAATTAGTTATGAGCATCCAGTCTGATATTGAGCATCATGAGATAGATGAGTCAAAAGAAGGTAAATTTCATGAGCCATGTGTGGAGGTAATTGGGCCTAATATTTTAGACTTTAACGATGATATTCTTTCTATAGAATATGAATCGTTTTTATGAGGGTTTGATGTTAATGTTGATTTGATGTGGATCGCTATGCTGAATATGAATCATTTTCTTTTAACCCCATACAAACTGACTTCCTTTTTGAAAATTACAAGTCTGAATTTGTTGAGTCTGAGAGCATTGCCACTGAGAATTTTGCTTTGGACCAGAGTCATGCATATTTTGATATAAAGTGACTTGTGGATTTTGCACCCACTATTTTCTTTAGATTGCTCATTCATGATGATCACATTTCTCAGCCGATGACTAATTTACTAGCTAATTATGCGTACATCTGTCTGATTTCTAATTAGGCCCAATAGTTTGACAAGTTCAAGCGGCCCCTTACTTGTGCTTCATTGCCATGGTGGATGTACTCATTTTGGATCCAACTCTGTACTTCTTATTATTTCTATGTTATTAAAAGTTGGTCTTCTGTATTCGATAAGATGCTCCGTGCGCTAACGGGTTTTGATTTAAGTAGCACTTTTTATCTTGATATGGAGTGGCCGGTGCTCCATAAGCCTCTATCTCAGCATATTTTACGAGGCTATAGCTTAGTTGTACTTCTGCACCTGATCTGGTAGAAATGTTCCTCTTTATCTCCTCTTTTTATTTTGCTTTCGTTTGTATGTTTGTTGCTTTGTTTTATTTTTATTATTTTTTTTTGAGTTTAGAGTCTTGTCTTTGTCTCTAGTTTTGAGTTTTCTTTCTCATTTTGTATATTATTCTTCTTTAGTTTCTATTTGTGTTAATTGTTTCTTTCCACTCCCAATAATGACATTGTGATATTTAGGTGTGGAGGTAGGAAACATTGAAAAACTTTGGAAAAGTTTTAAAAAATGTAAAAAATTTTGAAAATCCAAAAAGATTTTTATTTTGTTTATGGGAAACTTCGTGCTATTTTGATAAGCTTAAATCCTCTGTGCTTTGACTACTAGCTTGTATGTAAGCGTGATGTGCATGATAGGCCTCTGTCCTTAGTGCGCCATTTTTAGCCCTAATTCTAACCCCAATTGTTGATTATCGATGTGTAATCCAATCCTTATTTATACTATGATCATTATCTTAAGGTGTTAGTCTTCCATGATTGGCTCTCCAACTTGTCTTTGACACGATTACTTTGGTTTTTGTTTGCATTCCAAAAAAACAAAAAAAATTAAAAATAAAGAAAAAAACAAGGGGTATGAAATAAAATTTGGAATGACAAGTATCCCTTTGAGGCAGACACTACAGGGCGTTACCCTTTTACGCATGTGCTATTGGGTGTTACCTTTTGAGGCAATATTGCTACTGAGAAAACTTGCTTCGTAAGTTAATAAGTCGATAATGAAGTTTGCGTCTACCAGGTGGGATTGAGTTTGATGTTGGTAAAGTTAAGCCCTAGGATGATGATGCACTTGCACATGAGCACAAGGGTGGATTCAAAGTTTTGATGTATAGTAGGGTGAAAAGTTAGTACTTTGATGTCATCGATGGGTAGGGAGCCTTGGCGAGTACATTCTGTTTAGATGTAGGCCAATATCTTTGCTACATCGGTGATTTGGTTAGTTAGAATGTACACAGTCTTCTCCCTTGTATATTTATGTTTGTGAGTCCAAACTGTTTTTCTGTTTCTGTCTCTCTTTTCCCTTTTTTCGATTTATTTCTTTTATAGATTTTATGGATATATCTTCTGCAAACACTCACGAGACCCTACTCGTCTACTAGGGGTAACCTAGGAGTTTAAAGGGCTTGTTGTACATGCTAAGTGCAATTGTGATTCCCACGAAAGTGAGTTAGGATTTTATTTTCTTTTCTAGAATTTTTAGTTTTATTTTACTCGAGGACGAGTAAAATTTAGGTGTGGGGGTATTGTTCAATTTGAAATTACGATATTTTGTACCCTTTATTATCTGATAATTACTCGAAATAAATTGGTTAATTAGATTTTTAATAGTGTTTTTGTTCATTTTGTAGGAATTGGAAAAATTTGAGAAAAATAATAAATAGTGTCGAAGAGAAGCATTGGATCAGGTTTAGCAACAATCTCCTCTTCCCTTTTCTCTTCTGTGAAACAGACTCCCCTATCTTTCTCTGTTTCCTCCTCTTGCAAAGCATGGTATTTGTGGACGCCTAAAAGTGGCAGTCATATTTTTAATTGCAAAATGATGAGGAAAACTATCCCAACTATAAATTTAGAGGTCCAATGAAGTGATAATTGTTGAGCTGCGAGAAACAACATGAGTTAGTAAGGCCCATTGGGCTTGGAAGCCGGTCGATTGACCCCAGGGAAGCCAACCGATTTCCTTCTTTTTTTCTTCCTCAAAATCCAAGTGCAAGTTGTTGAATCGGTTGTTTATTTGGATGTAATTAACCCGACATGCCTAATTAAAATAGACTCCAAGTATAATTAGTAATGTTTTTTACATTACGTCAACCACGATTAGGAGGTGGTATCCTTTTTCCTCGGCTGAATTGGTCAAATTATCAGCTACCAATAGGGGTGCCCCAAAGGGTTTGGGGCATCAAGTTAATTTAAGAGATCAATTGCAGATTAGCAAAAACTAGAGTAATTGACAGATCACTTGAGGGATGATGAGGAGATTTTGCCAATGCAATCAAGTGTCGAGTCTCTAGTCCAATATTAAGCGGTAACGACTTCATTGGGTTCCCCAAGTAATCAAGTGGTTTGCTTGGAGGGGAAACCTTTTATCTTTTCTTCCTTTTCTATTTAATTTCTTCTTGTTTTACTTTTATAATCAATAAAGATACAATCTTTACGTAGTTTCTGCCTACTGTTAGTTATTCATGTTATTCTTGCACAGGCTAAACTAAAGGTTATATCTTTGCATGATTTAATGTGAGGTAATACTAATGCATTTGTATGATTGTGTCATGGCATAATTGGAATTTTAGATTTCCTATATTCAATAGCAGAGGTCGTCTATGATGATGGGCGATGATGTGATGCATCCCATCGCATCATCGTACCCTCACCCTGAATCGGGATCCTTGGTTCGAGACTAAGGAGTCAAGATTAGCCCCCACACAAGAGATTCTCGAGTGGGCTTCTCGAAAACCTTTTTGGAGCAAAATCAATTTGTCCCTTTAGTATGATTTGCTTTGAAAATAGATGTGGTTTGTAAGTTTTGCTAAAAACTCACTAGCAGCTTTATTAATTATATAATTGTAATTACTTTTATTTTTTATCCTTTTCTTATCTCTTATTCTTTCTTTTCTTATTTCTATTTTTAGCTAAATAGTTTTGATCTGGGCAGTGAGATTGTCTGGACTAAGAAGTTGGCCTACTATAGCCTAGGAATCGACTAGAATCCTTGATAAGGCAGGCTACCTATTCCTGGATCAGGCAATAATCATTATTAGGGATCAGGATCGTGTAGCTGGGCCTAACCTTGGCCCAAGAACAACCCCATTCCTGGATCAGGGTGTAGGAGTAGTTTACTAATCCAGTCCTATAAGTCTGCTAAATTTTGATTATATACATTTAAAAAATTAACAGTTAGTTTAATACCAAAAAAAGAGAAAACAACCTAGCAAAAGCAGTTATTGAACCATTTTTGGATGATCGCGCCCTCGGGGAGGTGGATCCTTGTGGTGACAACTCTATTAGGGACAATTTTATTTAAGTAGGTGAGATTTGAAATTCAATACATGAATTTTTTTAACTACGCTTGTATTTGCAATCTTACATTAAAAGCGACTGCTGTTTGTGGAATACTAAAACCTCTAGGTAGTGACCCTACTACTCCCCAGGGGATTAGTGGGCTACTCAATGGGTCTACTAGACTGAATCGAGCATGCGAGCTGTGAAATGGGATAGAGTCCTGGAGGGCATCTGCCTATAGTCAGTTGGTCTAAACAATCTTACTACATTAGATTAGGTATTAACTAAGGATAGAAAGATTAAAGGTCAGCGGGCCTATGTAAGGGTCTAACAGGAATACTGGCCAACACCTGCAGTTAAGTTTAATTTAGTCTATGTTAGTGTGAGTCAACATATAGTCATCTTATCATGAGTTTAAGGCCTTTAAGTAATGGATCCTCATTGCTATTGAGGAATCATAATGCACACCACCAAGTGACCTCTTTTGCCTTATCATTACTTAAGTAGTTTAGCCATGTCTTTCCGGATGAAATATCCTTTGGCTTTCCCTTTAAAAGGTCCATCTACCACCATATTAACGTTAACCCTGGAGCCATACTCCTAAATAAGCTAGCATACAAAATGAATCCAAAGGAAACTATAGAGATACAAAGGCAAGTAGATAAACTGATTGATGAGGGGTTAGTTAGGCAATCACTTAGTCCTTATGCTGTGCCAGCTTTGCTAGTTCCTGAAAATGATGGGAGCATGAGAATGTGTGTGGATAGCGAAGCTATGAAAAAGATCACCACCAAATATAGGCATCTTGTCCCACGGCTTGAAGAGATGCTAGATGAACTTCATGGTTCTAGTGTGTTTTCAAAGATTGATTTAAGGAGTGGTTACTACTAGATTAGGATCGGAGAGGGAGATAAGTGGAAGACAACATTTAAGAAAAAAGATGGGCTGTATGAATGGCTAGTTATGCCATTTGGGTTATCAAATGCACTAAGTACCTTTGTGAGGTTAATGAACCAAGTGTTCAGGTCTTACATTGGTAAGTTTTTGGTGGTATACTCTGATGATGTTCTAATTTATATCAAGTACAAAGACGAGCACTAAGATCATTTAGCGCATATTATAGTGGTCCTAAAAAAGGAGAGGCTTTATGGTAACCTAAACAAGTGCACTTTCTTTTCGCCAGAAGTAACCTTCTTAGGCTGCATTGTGACTACTAAAGGAGTTAAGGTGGATAAGAGCAAGGTTAAGGCCATCCCTAAGAGCATCCACGAGGTAATGAGTTTTTGTAGACTTTCCTTATTTTACAGTCGGTTCATTAGAATCTTTAGTACAATCATAGCACCAGTGACAGAAATGATTAACGGTTCATGCTCTAAATGGACCCCCAAAGCTCATTCTTCCTTTGAGGAAGTTAAAACCAAGCTAAATAAGGCACTAGTACTAGCATTTCCTTGCTTTGATAAGGTTTTTGAGATTGAATGTGATACATCTGGTGCTGGTATAAGAGGAGTTCTTACTCAAGAAGGCCGACCCTTAGCCTTCTTCAGTAAGAAACTATGTGAATCCAGGAGGAAGTACTCCACTTATGATAAGGAGTTCTATGTAATAATGTGGAGTTTGGACCATTGGAGCCATTATCTAATTCCTAATGAGTTTGTCTTACATTCTAATCATAAGGCCTTGAAATACATTTAAGGGCAGCACAAGTTAAACTGTAGGCATGCTCAATTGAATGACATGGATTCACATGAGGAAAGAAAGATTCCGCTAAAAAGGAAGAGCAAACTGATGCCAAGGATAGATAGTCCTTTTATGGTGCTATAAAGATTGAATGATAATGCTTATAAGGTTAATCTCCTTAGAGATTATGGTGTTTCAGCTACTTTCAATGTAACAGACTTGTGCCCTTGTTTAGAGGATGAGCATTTAGTGAATTTGAGCAAAAATTCCTTTCAATAAAGGAGAATGATGGAGATAAACCAATGGTAGAAGATTCAACCCCTCAAAACAATTAAGGGAATGCAAGTTAAAGCACCAATCCTTAGACCGTAGTCTAGGCATTACTCTTGCAAAGTTCTACAATACCCTGGTATGAACCCTTATAAAGACCCAATTTTTTCATCTGATTTCCTAAACCTCCCAGGGGTATAGAGCCGTTATTTTTGATTAGGATGTCACCTAATATCCTCAAGTAACAAGCCATGAAGAGAAAATCAAGTTAAGTCAGTTGTATCGTAAAGATCTTGCGGTCACAAGTCAACAGTTCCAAATTGGGCTCCATTTTGCCCCGGTTTGGGTTTCTAGCTGGTTCCCCCCCTTAGACCTAATTTTTCGTGCCAAAACGGCTGATTTGACTATTTTGGATTAATGATTGAGATATCTTCAAATGGAGGCTTTGGTCACCAACTTGCCTGCTTTGTTGCTAGCCTATACTGTTGGGAATATCATCGTTGGCTCATTGGAACCTTGGAAGGGTTTTTTGCCACTAGGAGGATAGATAATGATCTCCCTTGCTTTTGATTGGCTAGCCAGAATTCTAGTCAAATTAGCAACCCTTTTTCTCTCCTACATGTACAAGTGGATTGCCTAGGAAAGTAATGGCATGTTCAAGCTTGAGTTTAGCATAATTAAACATATAATTAGCTAGACTCACATGGGATATTTAGGCTAAGCTAAACTGGTTTTGCTTCCTAATTTGTATAAGAATGTTTAAGGGTTTCCTAATGACAAAGGAAACTCTTAAGCAACTAGGCCACTTGGCAGGAATTTGGATATGCTCTTGCTAGCTTGTTCATTAGATGACTTGGTGAATGAAAGCCATTTTCAGTCGAGCTTTGCTCCTAACCCCAGTTTTCTCTCAATCACTCAAACTAGCCTATCTTTACTTAGGCTAAGTAAGGTGATGATCTAATGAGTCTTAATCACTCCTCAGGTGGTGTTTCTATATCCTAAGAAGGACTAAGGGGCCTAAACCAGTTGTTGGTGGTGATTCTGTATCTGAAAACCAGATTAGTTTCTGTCTAAACAAACTTATTCTAACCAGGTTCTCTTGAATCTAAGATTTTTGTTTTCATTCCTTTTGTTGCTTGCTTACATTCCAATCCTAAATGTGGTTTAGTTGGTAAGGAGATACATCGGTTCGAAATCATCTTAAAGGGCCTTGATTTTCTTTGCTGCTCAACCTTGTGAGTGAGGACACAAACTTCATCGAAGGTAGTATATTATAGCAATTCCACCACACTAGCATACTTAGGTTCAAGTCCTCCTAAGTACCTAACTATGGTTTGCTCTTCTTATTCCTGAATATCACATTTGATCAAGACTTTTGCAAACTCTATCATATATTCTTCAACATTGAGGCTACTTTAGGTTAGGTTGTGGAGTTGGGAATAGCTGTCTTGGATGTCAGCCGGGGGTAGAAACCGTGATTTGAGTTTGGCTTTCCTGTTTTTCAGAGTTTTGATTTAGCTCTTTCGGCTTCTTACTTTCTTAGCACAAAGGTTAGTCCACTATAATGAGGTGTATTTTTTGAGCCTACAATCAACCAACTTAACTTTCTTATCTTTAGAAACATCCTTATGCTCAAAGATGCTTTCAACATTGTGTAACCATTTAAGGAACTCTTATGGATCAAGCTTACCTTCAAATTCAGGGATTTCAACTCTTAAGTCCTTAGAGCTGGTTGGTTGTCTTACTTCTCTGCTTACCCTTCTAAATGGTTCATCCATACTAGATGAACTAAGAGGATTGCTTACTGCCTCATCTTCCTCACCGTGACCAGAATCAGTGTGATCAACATGCATCTTCTACTTTTACATTATTAACTCACCAACTACCTTCTCAAATACTCATTTTAAGCCTTAAGTTCTTGATTAGAATCCTTAAGTTGTTGATTTGAGGCTCAAATAGCTTGGTTGTTCTTCAAACCAGCTTCAAGTTTCTCTTCCAAACTTATGCTCGCACTCATGGTGAAACCAGGTGAGCTTGAATCGGATTTGGGGTTTGTGTTTAGAAATGTGTTTAGGAATGAATGTGGAAACATGGGAGTGGTTTCAAGGCCAAGTAGAAGCTCATCTCTGATACCAAATTTGATGGATGCACGAATGAACTCAACTCACACTCAAAAGAATGCAAAGTTTCGCTAAAATGCAAACTGAATTCTAGCTTGAGTTTAACCTAAATCCGGATGCAAAGGGGGAAAGATAATGAAACTAAACCAGATTCTTGGATGTAGAAATTACCATAAAGAACTGGTTTAGGGCCCTTAATGTTGATTATGATATAGAATAGCACCTAAGCAAGAATTAAGACTCACTTAATCACCACCTAACTTGGCCAAAGTTAGGATAAGCAAATAAAGTGTTTTAAGAAACTCAAAGGAGCAAAACTCAGCTTTCTTTTATTCAATACACAAAGCATATTTTACAAAGTGAGCTACTTACTAACTTATACACACACCCCCTTGCTGCTTAGGAAGGATTAGAGGTTTCTTGATGCTTAGGAAACCTCTAATTAAGCTTAAAACTAGTTTGAATGAAGTTTAAGTACAAAGCATGCTTAACTAAGCTAATTACATAATGAGTCTAGCAAAGCAAAAGATTAAGGACTAAATGCTTCCCTAAACATCTCAATTAGCTTACCAGGGCTATTTGCACATGGTAGAGAGAGAAAAAGGTTGTTTGGAACATGCTGCATTATGGCTAGCCAATCTGGTTCTTTCGCCTTTCTTTCCTTGCTTTCTAGTGGTTGTATCCTTTACTAGGCCTAAACGTGCTCATACATGTGTCTCTAACCACCTTTAACTACCGATAATGTAGCACGACTTGATTGGAAGTCTGAATAGTGGGAGTAACCAACTAGACAACCAAAGGGGTGTAACTGACGATTTTGCTTGATTTTTATGCAGCTGATTTCCCTTGCTTCAAGATGATTTAGGTTGGATTTCTTTACTTCGGGTGAAACCTTAGCATGTTAAAAAACCACCCTTGTTAAGAAATCAAGGTCAAATCGGCCTTAAGTGGCTTAAAATGGTTAGAAAATCAAACAGGGTAGATTAGGCACTAATCTGGCGTGATTTGCAAAATGGATCTGATTCTTCACCTTGCACTTTATTTAGCTAGAATTTATTTGATGTCCCTGAAGCTAACTTCCTTTGGAACCAAAATATGTAAAAATATTGGACTTAAACCTCAAGGAGGCCTAAGCAATTTGACAAACAAAACTGGGCTGTTTTGCTGTGTTGAACCTGGGACCTTCTATTTTGAATCCTAACTGAATATGGGTCTTTTCTTGAGAATTGGAGGATTTTAAAGGCCTGAATCATGACGCATTAAGGAATCTCCATCATCCTCCTATTGCTAAAGAGAATTTGTCCTCAAATTTGCTAGCTTCCAAGTATCGACTTAAGTCCGCTAGGCTGAAATGAGACTAACCACCCAAATAAGCCTTTTCTAGTCTTAAACGCTTTGTACTCATCTTGAACAACAAGAATCCATCCCTTAAAAGTTCTAAGTTCATGATAGGGGGTCCTAAGTAATAGTTCATGACAAGTAGGAAAAATGTCAAATACTCATGGTTATGTCGTGGTCCACCTTTGTGGAGTTGGTGAGGGGATAAAGGTACTAAGGTGATCTTCTCGCCTCCCTTAGAAAGAGAGTAGGTGTTTAGAAAACCATCATACATCACCTTCTGATCATACATCCACGGTCTTCCTAGTAAGATATGGCATGCATCCATAGGAATCACATCACACCATAACTCCTATTTGTAGTACTTTCCAATGAAGAATGAGATTAAGCACCGAGAGCTAATGTGTAAACCTTTACTTTCATTTAGCCATTGGATATTATAAGGATATGGATGGATCGTAGCTTAGGGGTCTAGTTTCTTAATTATACTAAGTGAAACTGCATTGGCATAACTTCCTCCATTTATGATTAATGAGTATACTTTAAACCGCGCATCCAGAATGAAAAATGTTCAAGGCCTCCTAAATAGCTAACTATGGTTTGCTGTTCTGGTTCCTGAATATCATATTTGATCATCAGTTTTTCAAACCCTCTCGGCTGCCTTGGGTTAGGTTGTGGAGTTGGGAATAGCGATCTTGGATGTAAGTTGGGCGTAGAAACCGTGACTTAAGTTTGGCTTTCATCTTTGCCCATGTTCTGATTTTGCTCTTTCACTTTCTTACTCTCTTAGCGCAAAGGTTAGTCCACCATTTTGAGGCATACTTTCTACGCTTAAGAGCAACCAAATTAACTTTCTCATCTTTAGAGACATCCTTATACTCAAAGATGCGTTCAACTGTGCGTAACAATTCCAAGAACTCATATGGATCAAGCTTGCCTTTAAATTTAAGGATTTCAACTCGAAAGTCATTAGAGTTAGCTGGTTATCTTCCTTCTCTCGTTACCCTTCTAAATGGATCACCCTCACTAGATGAACTTGCTAGCTGCCTTATCTTGCTCACAATGAACAGAACCGGCGTGATCAACATGCATCTTCTACTTTTACTTCATTAACTCACTAAGCTGCCTTCTCAAATACTCATTTTGAGCCTTAAGTTCTTAATTAGAATCCTTAAGGTCTTGATCTGAGGCTGAAATAGCTTGGTTGTTCTCTAAAATAGTTTCAAGTTTCTCTTCCAAACTAATGCTTGCACTCATAGTGAAACAGGGTGAGCTTGAATCTGATTTAGGGTTTCCATTTGGAAATATGTTTGGGAATGAATCTGGAAATGTGCGAGAGGTTTTGAGGCCAAGGAGACGCTAAGCTCTGATACCAAAATTGATGGATGCACGAATGAACTCAATTCAACCTCAAAACAGTGCAAAGTTTAGCTAAAATGCAAACTAAATCTTAGCTTGAGTTTAAGATGAATCCGAATGCAAAGATTAGATACAAAAATCACCACTAAGAACTAGTTTAGGGCCCTTAATCCTGATTAGGATACAAAAACACCACCCAAACAAGGATTAGGACTCACTTGATCATCACCTAACTCGATCTAAGCTACGATAAGCAAGTATAGTGTTTTAAGAAACTCAAAGAAGCAAACCTCAACTTTCTTTCATTCAATACACAAAATTGACTTTCTAAAGTGAGCTCCTTGCTAACTTACACCCAAACACCCTCTTGCTGCCTAGGAAGGATTAGAGGTTTTTTCATGCTTAGGAGACCCCTAACTAAGCTTAAAGTTAGCCTAAATGAAGCTTAAGTACAAACCGTGCTTAACTAAGCTAATTACATTCAATGAGTCTAGCAAAGCAAATTATTAAGGACTAAATCTTCCCTAAACATATTAATTAGATTACTAGGGCTGCTTGCACATGGTGGAGAGAGAAAACGGCTATTGGGAACATGCCACTTTATAGCTAGCCAATTCAGTTGCTTTGCCTTTCTTTCCTTACTTTCTAGTCGTTGCACACTTTACTAGGCGTAAGGTTCTCATGAGTGTGTCTCTAATCACCTTTAACTAACAATAATGTAGTAAGACTTGATTGGAACGCTGAAAATTAGGAGTAACAAACCAAACAGCCAACCGGGTGTAATAGCTGATTTTTGCTCAGTTTTTGTGCAGCCGATTTCTCTTACTTCAAGGTGATTTAGTCTGCATTCGCTTGCTAGAGCGAAAGCCAAAGGATGTCAACAAACCCTCCTTTTTAATAATTCAAGGTTATATCAGCCTTAAGCGGCTTTAAATGGCCAGAGAATCAAACCTGACTAATAAGGCACTAATCTAGCGCGGTTTGCAAAATGCATCTGATTCTTCACCTTGCACATGATTTAACTCAAATCTCATTACTGGAATTGATAGCTAACTTCCTTGGGAACCAAAATATGGAAAAGTATTGGACTTAAACCTCAAGGAGGCCCATGTAATTTAACAAACAAAACCAGGCTATTTTACTGAATTGAACCCGAGACCTTCTATTTTGAATTGTAATTGAATGTAGGCCTTTTCTTCAACTTTAGCTAATGATTGTGGATTGCATTGATTGTTTTGAAAGCCTAAATCACACTATATTGAGGGATCTCCATTAGTTGGTTTAAAAACTAACCTAATTCTAAAACTGGTCAGAATAGAGGTAGTCCTGCATAGGTCCAATTTCATCAACATAATCTCCCTCAAGAACTTGACTTAACATCGAATTTCCATCATGGCATGGCACCCTGCGATGTTAGCAAACATCCAAAACAAAAATATTGTCCCTGAATAAGGTTTTGGG
Source organism: Carnegiea gigantea (assembly GCA_029747015.1). Taxonomy (NCBI): domain Eukaryota; kingdom Viridiplantae; phylum Streptophyta; class Magnoliopsida; order Caryophyllales; family Cactaceae; genus Carnegiea; species Carnegiea gigantea. The sequence continues at coordinate 291,615 of JAKOGI010000042.1, forward strand.
TGATGACCTAACCTAAACTACACACCTGGCCAGAAATGTGTCAATCATGTTCGTGTTGAATTTTAGGGTTATTTAAACAACATACCTTGGACTTCGGCCAAAATTGGTTCTTCTAAGAAAAAGTAGACATCATAGGGAGTTCAACAAAGTATGACATGACCATAATGAACCTTAGGAACATCGAGAACAACATTGCCGAAAACCATGCTTAGTTTTGGACATGAAAAGGAGATCAATGTTTGGATTTGAGTGGCTAGTGCTTGATTACCTTGAACCTCCTTGGCATGGTCAGTACATAGAGGATAGATTGGATTATAGGAGCTTTCTAGGGTACCTTGCTTTGAATCATGTGACTACAAGATAAAAATCTATCCAAACATAAGAACTAACTTTAAGTTTGGTTAGGTGTTCGTTTAGGGCTCAAATTATACCCACAAAGTGCTCCCACCAAGAAGAAACAAATGCCATAAAATGTGTTCAAAAGAATGAATTGCATGGCTAAAAAATAGGAGGATAACTAAATTTAAAAACAAGCTTAAAATAAAGTTCTTTTTTCATTTAGGGACCCAGTTACACCCACAAAGAACTCTCACTAAGTGGGATCAAATGGCCTTTAGTGAGTGAAAAAGAACAAATGATATGGACATAATAAAGTACCTAGCCAAACCTTTGGACTAACTTTATCGCTAGTTATCTTTTCAATTAGGGCTCCGATTTCTCCTATAATGAGCTCTCATAAAGAGGAAACACATACTGTAAAATGGGTATAAAAGAATAAATGGCGTGATTACAAACCAAGAATCTAGCCAAACATAAGAATTAACTTTTACACTAGTTCTCATTCATTTCGGGCTAAAACAAAACCCACAAAGGGTTTCACTAACATTTGACAAATGCACTAAATGGATGTGGAAGAATCAATGGTGTGACTACAAACTAAAAATCTAGCCAAATTAATGGAGATCAAGCAATGGTACAAGATTCAGCCCCTGAAAACAATTAAGGGAATGCAAGTTCAAGCACCAATCCTTAGGCCATGGTCCACGCATTACTCTTGAAAAGTTCTATACTATCTAGGTATAAACCCTTGCAAAGACCCAATTTTGTTCATATGATTTCCTAAACCGCCCAAGGGTAGTAACATTTGTCAACTGCTTCATGTAGATTTTACCCCATAAGTCAACCGTTCCAGATTAAGCTCCATTCTCGCCCAGTTTGAGTTTCCTGCTAGTTTCCCCCCTTACACCTAATTTGGGCCTTATTTCTTTACTTGGGATGATTATTAACTTCCTAATGAAGTCATTCATAGTTTTAAATCAAGTTAAATTAAGTAGAGGCAAGGGAATCAAGCTGCTTATTTTGGTGCCAAACTAGCCAATTTGACTGTTTTAGATCAATGGCTGAGATCTCTTCAAATGGAGGCTTTGATCACCAACTTACATACTTTCTTGCTAGCCTACATTGGTGGAACATCATCATTGGCCTATTTGTAGCTTTGGAAGCATGTTTGGCCACTAGGAGGAGAGATAACGATCTCCCTTGCTTCTGATTAACCAGCTGAAAATCTAGTCAAATCAGCAGCCCTATTTCTCTACCATATTATCTGTGGTTCTGAACCTCAAACACATCCAAATGAGGGTGAAAGAGGCTCAATTTTTTTTACACTTGAAGAAGAAAACTTGGACATAATTTTTGTATTTTTTTATTCTATAAAAAGATCAAAAGAGAAGAGAATGAAGATCTAGAAATAAAGATTTAAAAGATATTAACTTAACTCATCCAAATGAATCCACACTTAGAGAGATAAGAGCTAGACTAAAGGGGATTTATGGATACAGAAAATCACCACCACCAAACTCCTCAAGGGTTCATCCAAACTAAGCTCCCTAGATGCAGCAAAAGCACCACTAAGGAGTTTGATTTGGACCTAAGAGATCACCAGTCTGTAGAACTGACTTAGAGATACAACACTTAGGAATTTAATACAACAGAATCCACCCTTGCAAGAGAGTTTTCACCCAAGCTTCCTCTTAAACTCATAATCTGATTTTTACAATCTAAATATAAGAGGATTTATATAAGCCTTCTATTTTGTCTCTCTCACTCAATACAACAGCCATGGTTCATAAAAAGCCTAACTAAAACAAGTAAAAACTAAAATCCAAAAACAACCCATATCTGGGTAGATGCCAGCAATAAATGACACCTCATATCTTGCTAATCTAGATGCCTTAAGTGTCGAATAATAACATAAAGAGGCCTAATTAGCTGTTAAGTACTACACTTGACTTCTTTTGCAAGTGGATGCCCCCTTGAGATACCAAAAACAAGTCCAAATCAGCAAATTGCCCCACTTGCTCTTTAACCAAGTAAAGAGAATTTTTCCCCTTCTTTTACTGGATAAAAGCTGAGCTTGCTTGTAATTTAGCCCTAAATTTTTATAGCCACATGATAATATTTTTAGTGAATTTTCAAGCCATAAAACTTGCAAAATGATTTGAGGACATGTGAACCCAAAATGAACCCCACTTCCAGAACTAGGCAGAATCTGGGCATAACTGCACACTTGATTTTGTGGACTAATTTGACTGATCAAATGACCTCCAAATTGCATGAAACCTGCTTCATTGGAAATGAAAATTCTTTAACTTAAGGGTGAACTGAGAAATCCTTTGAAAATCCAAAAGGCATTAAGGAAACAAGGTGCATAAGACCAGGTATATGCAGGGATGAACTGGCAATTTTGACCTTTACACCTGTCATGCCTTGAGGGATCAAATGATGTCCAAATTGAGTGATTCTTGATTCCTTAAAAATTGGACATCTTTAGCTTTTTCTTTGGGTCAATTTTCATCAACCCACGCTTTCCTATCGCCTTGTTACAACCCATTTAATTTCAGCCTGACGTGCAGCACCTGTAGAACCTTAAACTTCTAAAAGCTGTAAATTTCTCCTTACTTAGTCAAAGTGGGTGATTTAAAATTCACAATAAACTTTTGAATGTCTATTATATTATACATTTTGAATCAAATCAAAATCCTTCACGAGGAGGGAGAACCAGCTACCTGAATTGAGGTGGTCTTTTTCTAGTACTGAAATTGGCAGCATGAGGATAATGGTATTTTCCTCCTACCAACTATTGATTTGTACTGAATGTAATTACATGAAAATAAAATAGACTCCCTAAGCTTTCCTATGACAACTCATACACTCAAAATGAAGCATCTAAGCTGCAAAAACATTTACCACAAAACAGAGCAAATAAACTGGACGTACTTGACGCATCGGCACTTCGCCTTCTATACATTATTTTAAGAACTATGACTTACCTTGGCTTTAAATAAATTACATGACCCAAAAGTAGACATTATTGGCTTTTTGAGAAGCTAAATTGCAATGTCCTAAGTGCATGACAAGCTTAGAATACATGTTGCACAAAACCAGACAGAAAACAGAACTAGCTTGAGCTGTTTTAAAGCTTAGTTCTTTCCCTTTAAAATGCATGGTACTCTTGATCCCTTTTCAAAAACCCCTTTGGATAAGGCACTTTAAAGTTAAAACAAAACTCCATAAAGTGTTCTTTTTCATTAAATTCAAAAAGTGGAACCAAAGAAGAGCCTTGCGATGCATGAATTTGTATGTACCTTACCTGCCATGAAGTTGAGTTGAAAGAATAAAAATGATACCTTTGAAAATATACATCACCACATGTGCAAGTGGACTACTTAGTGAACTAATGACATGTTGAAGCTTGAGTTTAACATAAATAAGTATGGAATTAGTTAGAATCACATGGGATACTTAGGCTAAGCTAAACTAGTTTTGCTTTCTGATTTATATAAACATGTTTAAGGGTTTCCTAATGACAAAGGAAACTCTTAAGCAACGAGGAAACTGGGCAGGTGCCTATTAAAGTGCTAGCTTGTTTATTCTTCCCATTCAAATTATGAATGAAAGCCGTTTTAGTCGAGCTTTGCTCCTAAGCCCGAGTTACTCTCAAACACTCAAACTAGCTTATCTTTACTTAGGCTGCGCAAAGTGATGTTTTAGTGAGTCTTAATTATTCCTTATTATATAGTGTTCCTGCATCCTAAGAAGGATTAAGGGCCCTAAACTGATTCATGGTGGTGTTTTTGTATCCATATGTCAGCTTAATAACAATCTATCCTTGTTCCTCTCCAATCGGATTCACTTAAATCCTTGCTTCTGTTTTCATTCCCCCAGCAGCCTTCTCGCATTCCAACCTTAGACGAGAGTTTGTTAGTAAAGAGACACATCCTATTTTGTGTCAAAACAAGTTTCAGCGTGGCCCTGAACCCCTATTCTAGCCACGTTTTGTCTCTGTCCTAAACACACTCGAAACACTTAACTCGGTTTTAATCCAGTTTCAAGCATGAGTTCAAGTATGACCTTGGAAGAGATGTTTGAGGTTCTCATGAAGAATTTTGAAGCCACAATCACCAATAATGAGCAACGTAAGAACTAGAATGCCTACTTGAGACACCAACTTGCTGAATCAATAAGGTAGAAAAGAAGAAACCTAGTGAGCTCATCTAGCTCACCCGGTTCTGACCAAGAAGAAAAGGCTGAAAGAAACAACCTCCATTTGGTTTCAACTAGTGAGGAGGAGCTTCCTAGGAGACCAAGGAGGAGAGAAAGAAGACCTCAGCCTAACTTTGATGATTTCAAAGTTGACATTCCAGAATTTGAAGGGAAACTAGACCCGGATGAGTTTTTACAATGGATGCAAACCATAGAGAGGATCTTTGATTTTAAGGACATTCTAGAAGAGAGAAAGGTAAAGCTTGTTGCCCTTAAGCTTAGAAAATATGCTTCTCTCTGGTGAACTAACTTGTGTGCCAAAAGTGTAAGGTTAAGGAAGGACAAGATCAAGACTCGGGATAAGATGAAATCTAAGCTTTATGTCCCAACTTCTGCCCCCTTCTTACCATCAAGAAAGTTACTCCCAGCTACACCATTTAACCCAGGGTACCATGAGTGTAGAAGACTACACTAGGGAGTTTGGAAAGCTTTTAATTAAGTGTGATCTGTAAGAGGCAGAAGAATAAACAATTGTGAGATACTTAGGAGGCTTGGATCCTATGTATGCTATTGTTATCGAACTTCAGTAATACTCTACTGTTGATGAAGTGTATATGCTAGCTCGTAAGGTTGAGCACCAAAGAAAGACCAAAACAAACAAAGGGGAATTGCCTAAACCTCCACCTATGAGTCAACCATTTAACAAAGGGAGTTCCTTTCTAGCACCCAAACCCCCTTCCACCCCACAAAAAACCCATGCTCTACTAAAAAGCCTACCCCCACAGAATAGGCCTAGTCCCAACACCATGAGCACTAGGAGGTGTTTAAAATGCCAAGGCCTTGGCCACATTGCGTTGAAGTGCCCAAACAGAATGAGCATAACTTTGGCTGAGTGGGAGGCAGTCAAGGAGGAGGAAGTTGAGGAGGAAAAGGAGGTGCACCTAATGGAAGAACAAGATAAGAGTTAAGAGGAGGTTATGAAGAAGTTGATAAAGGTGAGCTGCTGGTCATAAGGAGAGCCTTAAGTTGACTTAAAACCAAGGAAGAGCAATAAGGGAGCATCTTTCACTCTTAGTGTATTATCCAAGGGAAAGTCTACTATTTGATCACTGATGGTGGGAGCTGTGCCAATGTGGTTTCCTTAAGCATGGTGAAAAAGCTCAATCTCTATGCTACTGTCCATCCCCACCCATATAACATGCAATGGCTGAATCAAGGGAAAGGTCTAGAAGTCACATTTTGCTTGGTAAGCCTCAGCTATTTGATAGGAGGGTTAAGCATGATGGGTAGTTAAACACCTATTCCTTTCCTAAGGATGGGAAAAAGATAACCCTTGCCCCTTTAGGCCCTTCCCAAATTCATAAAAGCATGCCACAACAGAACCCCTTATAAGTTAACCTATTCCTCACCTATGAAGAGCCAATACTAAGGCATCTTCTCATGAGATTAAGGCCGTTAAGGAGTGGATCCTCACTGCTATCCACTCCTATTGAGGAACTAGAATGCACACTCCTATATCACCCCTTTACCTTATCGTTACTTGAACAGTCTAGCCATGTCTTTATAGATGAAATACCCTCTAGCCTTCCCCCCGAAAGGTCCATCCAACACCATATTCACCTTAACTTTGGAGCTATATTCCCAAATAAGCCTAGTACAGAATGAATCCAAAGAAGACTATGGCGATACAAAGGTAAGTAGATGAACTGATCAACAAGGCGTTAGGTAGGGAATCACTTAGTCCTTGTGCTATGCTAGCTTTGGTGGTTTCTAAGAGGGATGAGAGCATGAGAATGTGTGTGGATAGCTGAGACATAAACAAGATCACCATCAAATATAGGCATCCTATCCCATGGCTTGAAGACATGTTAGATGAACTTCATGGGTATAGTGTGTTTTCAAAGATTGATTTGAGGAGTGGTTACTACCAAATTTTTGGATCAGACAGAGAGATGAGTGGAAAACAACATTCAAGACAAAAGGTTGGTTCTGTGAATGGCTAGTTATGCCTTTTAGATTGTCAGATGCACCAAGCACCTTTATAAGGTTAATTAACCAAGTGTTCAGGCCATACATTGGCAAGATTGTGGTAGTCTACTTTGATGATATTCTGATCTACAGAAGTTAGAAGATGAGCACCAAGATCATTTAGCTCAGATTTTGGTGGTCTAGGAAAAGGAGAGGCTTTATAGTAACCTTAAGAAGTGTAGTTTCTTCCCCCTTGAAGTAACCTTCTTAGGCTACATTGTGTCTCCCAATGGAGTAGACGGGGATGAGAGCAAGGTTGAGGCCATTAGATCATGGCCAGTTCCTAAGAGCATCCACAATGTGAGGAGTTTTCATGGACTTGCCTCATTTTACAAGAGGTTTATTAGAAACTTCAGTACAATCATGGCATGAATGACTGAAGTGATTAAGGTATCATCCTTTAAATGGACTCGCAAAGCTCATTCTGCCTTTGAGGAAGTTAAAACCAAGCTGAACGAGGCACCAATACTGGCATTACCTTGCTTTGATAAGGTTTTTGAGATTGAATGTGATGCTTCTAGTGTTGGTATAGGAGGAGTTCTTACTCAAGAAGGCTAATCCTTAGCCTTCTTCAGTGAGAAACTATGTGATTTTAGGAGGGAGTACTCAACTTATGATAAGGAGTTCTACGCTATAGTGAGGAGTTTGGATCATTGAAGCCATTATTTGACGGCTAGTGAGTTTCTCTTGTATTCTGATTATGAGGCCTTGAAGTACATTCAAGGGTAACATAGGTTAAACTCCAAGCATGCTAAATGGGTGAAATACTTTTAGTCATTCCACTTTACTGTCAAGCATAAGTAAGGAAGACTCAACAAAGAAGCATATGCACTTTGGGGGAGGCATTTGCTATTGTTTTGACTAGATGCTTACATTATGGTATTTCAGCACCTTAAGTCCCTTTATGCTACTGATGAAGACTTTGGGGAGTTATATTCTATTTGCTTAAAACACCCCAAAGGAGAATTTATGATCTACATGAGTACCTATTCAAGGGAACTCATTTGTGTGTTCCTAGATGTGGTACTCATGGGCTACTGATCAGGGAGGTCGATAGAGGTTCTTTAGTTGGACAATATGGAGAAAACAAGACCCTAGCCATGCTAAGAGAGCACTACTTCTAGACAGGGAAGAGTAACGATGTTCAGAACCTCATGAAAAGGTTCGCTACTTGCCAAGTAGCTAAGAGTCACTCACTGCCACAAGGGTTATACACCCCTCTGCAAGTCCCTGTCCTCCCTTGGGTTGACGTAAGCATGGATTTCATCCTTGGCTTACCAAAAACTCAAAGGAATGAGGACTCCATCTTTGTTGTGGTAGACAGATTCTCAAATATGGCTCACATAGCTTGTATCAAGACTAAAGATGGCACCCATATTACTGAGCTATACTTCAAAGAGGTTATCTTGAATGAGAGTTTGTTAGCACAAAGACACATCACAAACATAAGAACTGTATTTAACTCTGGTTCTCTTTCCATTAGGGGCTCAAAGTACACCCACAAAGACCTCTAACCTCTCTGTCTTTATTTTAAAAAAAAGCTGGTGTTACCTATCTAAGATTCACACAAATGTGGGCTATTGATGTGCTAACCAAGAGGAAACAAATGGCTTGGAATGAGTGCAAAACAATTAATGGCATCGATATTAATAAAAAATGTTACAACTTTTAAAACTTACTGGTAACTCTAGTTCTCTTTTCATTTGTGGCTCCAAATGCACCAAAAAGCACTCTTACCGAGAAATACAAATACGCTGAAATAAGTGCAAATGAACAAACGATATGCCCACAAGTGAAGTATCCGGCCAGAATTATGAACTAAAGTTTTCTCTAGTTATCTAGTCAATTGAGTCTCCAATCAACCCACAATGAGCTCCCGCAGAGAGGAAACGAATGCCCAAAAGCGGTGTAGAAGCATGAATGTGTGGCTGCAAATCAAGAATCTAGCCAAGAATCTAGCCAATTATAAGAACTCAATTTAACTCTGGTTTATTTTTTCATTTGGGACCCAAATAACACACATAAAGAGCTGCGACATAGAGGAAAAAGATGCCTTGAAATGATGGCAAAAGAACAATGTCTATGCTATAAAACGGGAGTGATGGAAGAACTTGGTTTAACTTTAATTGTCTTTTCATTTTGGGTTCTAACTGTACTCACAAAGAGCTCTGACCATGAGGAAAAAATGCCCTAAAATGATTGCAAAAGAATGAATGTTGCTGCTATAAATCAAGAATCTAGCCAAAAATAAGAGCTAACTTCGACTCTACTTTTCTTCTCATTCAACTTCCCAATTACACCTACAGAGAGCTCTCACCAAGAGGAGGCAAATTACCTAAAATGAGTGTAAAACAATGAACAATGTGGCTACAAATGAAGAATCTAGAAAAATATAAGAACTAACTTTAACTCTACTTATGTTTTCATTCGACGCTCCTATACCAACAAGCAGGTCCCATCAAGAGAAGGAAAATGCCCAAAATGAGTGGAAAAAGGATATGCATATTATTGCTACAAATTAAGAACATAGCAAAACTTAAGAATATACTAGTTCTATTTTCATTTAGTGCTCCGATTACACCAGCAAGGAGCTTGCACTAAGGGGAAACAAATGACCTAAAATAAGTGCAAAGGATCGAATAATACAGTCATAGGTCATGAATGTGCCCAAAGCTTATAAGCTAACTGTAACTCTAGCTTTCTTTTCATTTAGGACTCTAATTATACCAACAAGGAGATCTTGCAAAAAGGAAACAAATGCCGTCAAATGGGTGTAGGAGCATCAACTATGTGATGTTACATAAGCTTAAACAAACTTATGCAAGGGATTCCTTGAATCTGGTTATGTGAATGAATCAAGAACAAGTCATAAGCAAGCAAGCAAGAATCAATGGACATACAAGTGACAAGGGCTCAGCCACTAACGAAGCTGGCAAGGAATCTACCCTCAAAACTATAAAGTGTAAGCCACCAAGTTTAGATCAAAGGAATCCACCCAATTAACTAACCAAATTAGATTAGCTAGGTGAGATTTTGAGAGTTAGTGTTTATAATAACTTTGCAAAATTTTAATTCACAAAATGTGTCCCACAAAACTAGCCAAGAGGGGGGGCATATACACATCCCAGCCTTGCTTCTAAGGGAGGTGTTCCTTCACAATTAGGAAACCTGTAAACTAGTTTAAATAAAATGAATTACAAGCTGAAAAAATAACTAAACTAATTATAACTGTGCATTTGGGTATTTATAATTACATTAAACTCAAGCCTAAACATGTTGTAAACACAATTAGGAGCCGCTTGCAGATGAAAGAGGCCAAAATGTTTGGCGATGCAAGTTACTATATAGCTAGCCACCAGGAAACTAGCTTGCACTCTCTCCCTTGGATGATTAGCTAGCCTTCTTCCAAAGCTACAAAAGTCCTTATGATTATGTTCCTAGTCATCCAAATTTTGAAGAAACTGAGGACATAGTTTGTCATGCCACCATGGAAGGCAAACACCACTGAAAAGTCAAACAGGCTATTTAAGCCCTAATTGACCTAAGTAGCCTTAAACTTGAGCAAAGAAGTTCTTCACCATAAACTAAACTTAGACCTAATTTTTTTTATGTATGGCTGGATTACATAAGATGTTATTGAATAGTAAAAACCATAATAATTTTCATAAATTAGATTTACTGGAAGAATCAACTCACATATCAAAACCGGGTTAGAAGGGACAAAAACTGCAACGACTAACTTGTGGGAGTTAAATCACTTAGAAAAGCTTGAATTAGCCATGATTTCATTGTAATGTAGGTTGCCCTAGGATAGTCACTAACATCCCAACTAAAAATATTGGTTATAAATTTGGTGCTGGTTTGTGAACCAAGCTAATTTCCAAAACCAGTTAGAATAGAGCAAGTCCTGCATTGATCAAATTTCATAAACAGAATTTCCCTTAAGAACTTTACTTAACCTTAGATTTACATCTTGATATGGCACCTTAGGATGTTAGGCAACATCCAAAACAAAAATATTGTCCTTGACTAAGGTTTTAGGTGGTGAAGTAACCTAAACAACACAGCTGGCTAGAACTAAGTCAATCATGTGAGTGTTGACTTTTAGGGTAGTTTGAGCAACATGCCTTGGACTTAGGCCTAAATTGGTTAGTTAATGGATGCACGAACAAACTCTACTCACACTCAAAAGGGGAATGTAAGTTACTAGAATAAGTTGAATTCCCAGCTTGAGTTTAAGTGAATCTGAATGCAATGTGGGAGAAAAGATAGAATCAAGCTTGTTTCTTGGATACAGAAACACCACCAAGAATAAGATTAGGGACTTTAACCTCAATTGGGATACAGTAACAGCACCTAATTAAGAGTTAAGACTCACTAGAATGCCATTTATCTCGACCTAAGCTAGGACATACAAGTTAAGTATTCGGTTTTGGTTTAAGGAGCAAATCTCAACTTCTCATCCAATGCTAAACTTGTTGGTTACAAATGAACTGCTTTCCCTACCTTATACATGCCCCCTTTGTTGCCTTGGAAAGGATTAGAGGTTTCTTCATGCTTAGGAAACCTCTAACTAAGATTACAACCAGCTTACATGTGGTTAAGTACAGAGCAAGATTAGCTAAGCTAATTACAATCCATGATTTGGCTAAGAAAAAGATTAAATACTACACTTATCCACAAGCTTTTCAATTAGCATTAAGAAGGCTGCTAGGAACAACCACTTTATGGCTAGCCAATTTGGTTGCTTTGTGTTTCTTTCGTTGCTTTCTAGTGGTTGTACACTTTACTAGGCCTAGAAGTGCTCATGAGTGTGTCTTTAACAACTCTTAACAACCAATAATGCAGCAAGACTTGATTAGAAGCCTGAAAAGTGGGAGCAACCAATCAAACAACCAACTGGGTGTAAGGGGCCGATTTTGCTCGATTTTTGGGCAGCTGATTTGTCTTACCTTGAATTGATTTAGGCTCGATTTCCTTGCTTGGGGGGGGAAACCTTAAGATGTGCTGAAACCCCCCTTCTTATGAAAGTAGGGTTAGATAAGCTTTTGGTGGCCTAAAACACCAAGTGGACAGAATCGGGCAGAACTGGGCTTTATTCTACACAGTTTGCAAAATTACATTCATTCTTCACTTTGCACCTGATTTAACTTGAACTTATTAGCTGGATTGATAGTTAACGTCTTGGGAAACCAAATTATATTAGAATGATGGACTTAAACCTCAAGGAGTCCTAAGTAATTTGATAAATAAAACCGGGCAGTTTTGATAAATTGAACCCATAACCTTCTATTTTGAACCCTAACTAAATGTGGGTCTTTTCTGGAGCTTTGGCTGATGATTATGGGTTGTCTTGGCTATTTTGAAGGCCTAAATCATGATGCATTAAGGGATCTCCAGCGTCCTCCCCTTGTTGAGGAGAATTTGCCCTTAAATTTACTAGATAATCATATGCCAAGTATGGACTTAAATCCACCAAGTTGAAATAGGACTGACCACCCAAATAATCCTGTTGTGGTCTTAAAAGCTTTGTAATCATCTTCAATAGCAAGAAACCACCCCTTAAAGTTCTAAGTTCGTGATAAGAGGTTTTAAGTAATGGGTCATGATAAGAAAAAAAAAAAAAAAAGGCTCAAATGCTCATGGTTCTGTTGTGGTTTTCCTTTGTGGAGTTAGGAAGGGGATGAAGGTGCTAAGGTGATCTTATTACCTCCTTTAAAGAGAGAGTATGTGTTTAGAAAACCATCATACATCACCTTCTGATCATACATCCATGACCTTCCTATTAAGATATGACATGCATCCATCGGAATCGCATTACACGAAAACTCCTCTTGGTAGTTCTATCAAATGAAGAAAGAGATTAAGCACTGAGTGTTAACTTGTGACCCTTTACTTTGGGTTACCCACTGGATGTTGTAGGAGTGTGGATGGTCCATAGCTTGGATGCCTAATTTCTTAATCATGCTAAATGAAACTACATTAGCACAACTTCCTCCATCTATGATCGATGAACTTACCTTATCTGGAACTGTACACCTACAGTAGAAGATGTTCTTTCTTTGTGCATCTTCATATAATTGAAAACCATTCTAAGCTCTCTTCAAAACAAGCATTACTCGCTCGTCAGCTTCCTCCCCAACATCTTCTTCAGTTTTTATGGGGCTAGGCTTTGATGTGGAGTTTAGCTCTTTTATGGGTTAGAACGAATGGATGCCGTGAGTTCAGGGAAAGAATTGTGATGGATACATGAACTAATTCAACCCACACTCAAATGAGGAATGTAAGTCAGCTAAGACAAAAAGAACTTAAGCCTTGAACTACCTTGAATATGGATGAATGAAGACAAAAAAGAATATATCTAAACTGATTCTTAGAAATAGAAATCACCACCAAGAATACGTTTAGGGCCCTTAGTCTTAATCAAGATACAAATACACCCTCTAAACAGGAGTTAAGACTCACTTGAATACCACTTAACTTTGCCTAAGCTAGGACAAGCAAGTAAGGATTTCAGTTAAACAAAGGAGCAATGCCCAACTTTCTCATTCAAAGGTTGAAAACTGTTTATAAATGGGAGCTACTTCCTTGTTTATACACGCCCCTGGCTGCCTAGGAAAGGGATTAGAGGTTTCTTCATGCTTAGGAAACCTCTAACTATGCTTAAAGCCAACTTACATTTGGTTTAGGTAAAAAGCATGTTTAGTTAAGCTAATTATAAGCATTGAGTCCAACTAAGCAAACGATTAATGTCTAAACTCATCCTTAAGCTCCTCAATTAGCCTTAAGAAGGCTGCCCGGACTTAGAGAAAAGAGAAAAAGGCTGCTGGGACAAGTACTTTTTGGCTAGCCATTTTGGGCATTCTTGCCTTTCTCCCCTTGATTCCCATTTGTAATGCATGTTACTAGGCCAAGAAGAACTTATGATTGTGTTTCCCACTACTTTTAACTACCAATGATGTTGCTAGGTCTTGATTGGAAGGCAGAAAGAAGGAATAACTACCACATCAACCAATCGGGTGCAAAGAAGCCATTTCTGCCCGCTTTTGTGCAGCTGATTTCTTTAGCTTGGAAATGATTTAGCCTTGATTTCCTTGCTTGGGGGGAACCTTAGAACTGTACAAACCCCCTATTAAGAAATTAGGTTTAAATCATCTTTTGATGGTCTAAAATTTCAGATAAACAGAACTGGGCAAAACCGGGCCCAATTCAACATGGTTTGCAAAATAGCCTTGGTTCTTCAATTTGCATTTGATTTAACCTAAATTTCTTAGTTGTGCTGGATAGCTAACATCTTAGGGAACCTAAATGCACAAAAATATTGGACTTAAAACTCAAGGAGGCCTAAGTAGCCTTAAACGCAAAACCTAGCTTGCAAATTGCTTTGAACCTGGCTGCTTTTGTTTATATCCCAAGCAAAATGTGCGACATTTATAGGACCTTAGATGATGAATGGAGACATCCTTGGCTAATTTGAGCATTAACATTATGGTGGCTTGATGGGACTCCATCGTCCTCCCCTTGTTGAGAAGATTTGATGCTCAAATCTATTAGGCAGTCATCTTAAAGATGAGGCTTCAAATCTGCAACATTAAATGTGGCTAATACACCATAGTCACCTGGTAAATCAACCTTAGAATCGTTGTCATTTACCTTTCTAAAACCTCAAATGAACCTTCAGCTCTTTGTATTAACTTGTTCTTGTATTTTGATGGAAAACATTCCTTCATTAAGTGAATCTAAACGATGTCTCCTAGCTAAAATACCTTCTTTTTGCTATGCTTGTTAGCTTAGGTTTGATATGATACATTACTCTTCTCTGTTCTTCCCTTGACTAACTTATGGAGCTTCTAGATTTCTTTTACTCCTTGTGGCTGCATCCGCTTTTGGTTTAATGGCCTTGGAGTGAGATTAAGTGGACTAAGGGGATCAATTCCACAGACCACCTTAAATGGGGATAGACTAGTTGCCTTCATAGGAGCCTTATTATAAGCAAATTCAGTATATGGCAGTAGCAAATCCCAAGCCTTGGCGTGAGATTTAATCAAAGCTCTTAAGAATGTTGCTAAGGTTCAATTTGTAACCTCTGTTTACCTATCAGTTTGTGGATGGCATATGGTACTATACTTCAGCTTAGTACCCAATTTCTTCCACAATGTGATCCAAAAGTGACTAAAGAACTTGATATCTCCATCAAAAACAATGGATGTAGGAATGTCATGCAACCTTGTCATCTCTTTCAAGTATAGCTCCGCAATATGTGTAGTATTATTAGTCTCATTGCATGGAATGAAATGTGTCATCTTGGAGAACCTATCCATCATAACAAAGATTAAATCCTTCTTTTTTTGGGTTTAGGCAAGCCTAGGATGAAATCCATGCTTGCATCAACCCATGGAAATATGGGGATTGGTAGAGGTGTGTAGAGGTCATGAGGTAATGAATGGCTTTGAGCCACTTCACTAGAGCTACCCCTCCTAAAGATGTCTTGAACATCTTTATCCATCCCTAGCCAGTAGTAATGCTTCCTTAGCATGATAACAGTCTTGTTCTCTCCATAATGGCTAGCTAATGACCCTCTATGTACTTCTCTAATTGGAAGTTCATGAGTACTGCAGTTAGGAACACAGAAGCATGTACCCTTAAACCAGAATACTTCTCTTGTAATAAGAAATCACATTTGGGGTGTTTATGACAAATAGAATACAAACCCCTAAAGTCTTCATCATCAACATACGAACACTTTAGATGCTCAAACCTAAGAACACAAGCATCTAACTGCAACAAGAGCAAATACCTCCTTTATAATGCATCGGCTCCTTGATTGAGTTTTCTCGACTTTTGGTTAATTGTAAAGTGAAAGGACTAGAGACACTAAACCCATTTTGCATGACGTAAGTTTAACTTATTTTGGCCTTGAATATACTTCAAAGCCTCATGATCAGAATGCGAAATAAACTCACTTGTCATTAGATAATGACTCCAGTGTTATAAGCATCGCACAATCACATAAAACCCTTTATCATAGGTGGAATATTTTTGTCTTGAATCACACAATTTCTCACTAAAGAACGCTAATGGCTTACCTTTTTGAGTAAGAACACCACCTATACAAACTCCAGGTGCATCACATTCAACTTTAAAAACCTTTTCAAAGCACGACAAGGCTAACATAGGTGTATAAGTTAGCCTCTTCATGACTTCTTTGAAGGCAGATTACACTTTAGGAGTCCATTTGGATGATATACCCTTAATTGCCTTTGTCATAGGAGCTATGATGGTACTAAAGTTCCTTATAAAGCTCCTATAAAAGGATGTAAACCCATGGAATTTTCGTACATCGTGAGTACTTTGTGAATAGGCTAAGTCCAAATGGCCTCTAGCTCACTCTCATCTACTTTTATTCCTAGACCAGTAACAATGTAACTTAAGAAAATCACTCATGAGTTAAGAAGGTGCATTTCTTCGGGTTTCCAAATAACTTCTCATGTTTAAGAACTGGCATGATCTGGATTAGATGATCTTGATGCTCTTTCTCGTTCTTGCTATAAATTAGAATATCATGAAAGTATACAACCATAAATTTCCCGATGTAAGGTCTGAATACTTGATTCATTAACCTCATAAAGGTACTTGGGGTATTGGAAAGACCAAACAGCATAATTAGCCGCTCATACAACCCTCCTTTAGTCTTGAACGTTGTCTTCCATTTATCTCCTTCTCTTATTCTGATTTGATAGTAACCACTTCGTAGATTAATCACTTGAGAGTCATACAATTCATCTAGTATATCCTGAAGTCTAGGTATGGGATACCTATACTTGATATTAATTTTGTTAATGACTCTGCTATCCACATATATACACATGTTGCCATCATTCTTATGAACTAATAAGGCAGGTACGACAAAAGGGCTTAAAGACTCATGTACTAGCCCTTTGGACATTAGTTCCTCAACTTGACTCTGAATTTCTACGGTTTCGTTTGGATTCATCCTATAAGCAGGCATGTTAGGAAGGATCAAACCTAGAATGAGATCAATATGGTGTTGAATGTCTCCCCTTAGGGGGAAAACCTGTTGGTATTTCTTCAGGACATAAGTGACTGAAACGGTGGATTAGGCAAATAGCTCTGGGGTGGCTTGGTAAGGGGGTTTCAAAATCCCCTTGAACATTGAAAGTCCACTCTATAAAAGCTTTAAACTCATGATATGAGGCCTTTAAAAGAGCTTCACTATAGGCAAGTAGTAATTCAGAATGTTCAGGCCATTTTTGAGGTTTGTTTTTATGTAGTTCAGATGGGTACAATGGACCCAAGGTGATCTTCTTCCCTCCCTTGGAAAATAATTATGTGTTTAAGAACCCATTGAGCATCACCTTTCTATCATACAACCAAGGCCTACCTCACAAGATATGGCATGCATCCATGGGGATTACATCACACCATAACTCGTTCTAGTAGTTCTTTCCAATGGAGAATAAAATGAGGCATCGGGAGTTAACTTGTAACCCCTTGCTTTGTTTTGGCCATTGGATGTTGTAAGGATAGGGATAGGCCATAGCTTACAAGCCTAGTTTCTCAATCATGCTAAGAGAAATAACATTGGCACAACTCCCTCTGTCTATGGTCATGGAACAAACCTTCCCTTGAACTGTGCACCTAGAATGAAAGATATTTTCCTTTTGCTCACCTTTAGCACCTTTTTGGCCATTCAAAAGTCTTCTTAAAACTAGTTCTTCGCCCTCAACTGCTTCCTCTTCTATGTCCTCTTGAGTTTCCTCTAGATAACCCTCTACATCCTCCTCCTTTTCCTCCTCAATCTTTTGCTCTTTCATGGATTCCCATTCGGCCAAGGTAATCACCTTTCAATTTCGGTAATCCAGGACAATGTTTCCAACTCCTTAGCACTTAAAACATCTAATAGTGCTGAAGGGGCTAGGATTATGCCTATTTTGAGGTGGTTGGTTCTTTTGTGTAGTTTGGGTTCTTTGTAGGTGGAATGGAGGTGGAACCATGGGTTTTTGAATGGAAATGGGGCTTCCCTTATTAAAGGGTTGGTTCCAAGGTGGAGGCTTTGAAAACTCATACTTAAAGTGCTTGGTTTTCCTTTATTGCTCAACCTTGTGGGGAAGGACACAAACCTCATCAAAAATAGTGCATTGTTGCTATTCCACCACATTAGCATACTTAGGTGTAAGGCCTCCTAAGTACCTAACTATGGTTTTCTCTTCTGGTTCCTAAATGTCACACTTTATCAAGAGTTTCCCAAATGCACATGTGTATTCTTCAACATTGAGGCTGCCTTGGGTCAAGTTGTGCAGTTGGGAGTAGCTATCTTGGATGTAAGTTGGGGGTAGAAACTATGACTTAAGTTTAGCTTTCATCTTTTCCCAAGTTCTGATTTTGCTCCTTCGGGTTCTAACTCGCTGAGCACATACATTAGTCCACCATAATTACGCACATTTTCTAAGTCTAAGAGCAACTAGCTTTACCATCTTATCCTCTGGAACATCCTTGTGCTGAAAGAATTGCTCCACAGTATGCATCCATTCTAGAAACTCATCTGGATCAAGCTTGTCTTCAAATACAGGAATTTCAACTGTAAAGTCATTAGAGTTGATTAAATGTCTTTGTTCCTTCCTTATTCTTCTAAATGGTTCATCGTCACTAGATGAACTAAGAGGATTGCTTGCTACTTCTTCTTCCGTAATGTGATTAGAACCGGTCGGATCATGCAACTTTTGCTTTTGTTTCATAAGCTCACCAAGCTTCCTTCTCAACTACTCATTTTGAGCCCTATGTTCTTGATTAGAATCCTTAAGTTCTTGATTGGAGGCTGAGATTGCTTGGTTGTTCTTTAAAATAGCTTCAAGTTTCTCTTCCGAACTTATGCTTGCACTCATGGGGAAACCAGTTGTGTTTGGACAGATTTAGGGATGTGTTTATGGGACTGTGTTTAGGGATGAATCTGGAAACATGGGGGTGGTTTCAAGGCCAAGGAGAAACTCAACTCTAATACCAAATTTGATGGATACATGAAGTAATTCAACTCACACTCAAATAAGGAATGCAAGTTGACTAAGATCAAAAGAACTTAAGCCTTGAACTAGCTTGAATCCGGATGAATGAAGACAGAAAAGAGTATATCTAAGCTGATTCTTGGATAGAGAAATCACCATCAAGAATAAGTTTAGGCCCTTAATCTTGATTAGGATACATATATATCACCTAAATAAGAGTTAAGATTCACTTGAACACCACCTAAGTTGGCCTAAGTTAGGATAAGCAAGTAAGGATTTCCGTTAAACAAAGGGGCAATTGTCTAATTTCTCTTTCAAAGGTTGAAACGGATTACAAATGAGAGCTAATTCCTTGCTTATGCATGGCCTTGGCTGCCTAGGAAAGGGATTATAGATTTCTTCATGCTTAGGAAACCTCTAACTATGCTTAAAACTACCTTACATCTGGTTTAAATACAAAGCATGCTTAACTAAGCGAATATCAAGCATTGAGTCTAGCTAAGCAAAAGATTAAAATATAAACGCATCCCTACGCTCTCAATTATCCTCAAGAAGGCTGCTTGCACATGTACGAGATGGAAAAAGGCTGCTAGGATAAGTACCTTTTGGCTAGCCAATTCGGGCATTCTTGCCTGTCTTCCCTTGATTCCCATCGGTAGTGCACCTTACTAGGCCAAAAAGGAGTTATCATTGTGTTTCCAACTACTCTTAACTACCAATGATGCTACTACGTCTTAATAAGAAGGTAAAAGCAAGGAATAGCCACTACAACAACCAATCGGTTGCAACGGAGCTGTTTCTACCCGATTTTGTACAGCTGATTTCTTTGGCTTGGAAATGACTTAGCTTAATTTCCCTACTTGGGGGAAACCTCATGATGTGTACAAAATCCCCTGTTGTGAAATCAAGTTTACATCATCTTTTTCAATGTCCTAAAGCTTCAGATAAACAAAACCAGGCAGAACCAGGCCGATTCAGCATGGTTTGCAAAATGGCCTTGGTTATTCACTTTGCACCTACCTTAACTTGAATTTCCTAGCTGGCTAGACAGCTAACATCTTGGGGAACCAAAGTGCACAAAAATATTATACTTAAACCTCAAGGAGGCCTAAGTAATCATAAACACAAAACGGGCTTGCAAACTATTTTGAACTCGGGTGCTTGTGTTTGTGTCCCAAGCAAAATGTGGGACATTTCTTGGGCCTTAGCTAATCAATGCAGACTTCCTGGACTAATTTGAGTATCAACAATGGGATGGCTTGATGGGACTCCATTAAAATGAGGCTTCCCTTGTTAAGGTTCATCTTGAAGTGGGGGCTTTGTAGACTCACGCTTAAAGGGCCTTGCTTTTCTTCGTTCTCAACCTTGTGAGCAAGGACACAGTCTTCATCAAAAGTTGTATATTGTAGTGATTCCACCACATTAGCATTCTTAGGTTCAAGGCCTCGTAAGTACCTAACTATGGCTTGCTTTTCTGGTTCTTGAATGTTACACTTGATTAGGAGTTTCTCAAACTCATGTGTGTATCCTTCAACATTGACACTACCTCGCTTTAGGATGTGGAGTTGAGAATTGCTATCTTAGATGTATGTTGGGGGTAGAAATTATGACTTAAGTTAGCTTTCATCTTTTCCCAAGATCTGATTTTCCTCTTTTGGTATCTCACTCTCTGTTTAGTTCCTATCTTCTTCCATAAGGTAATCCAGAAGTGACTTAACAACTTTGCATCACGATTAGAAAGAATGGATACAAGGATCCCATGCAATCTCATAACCTGTTTCAAGTACAGCGCATCAACGTGGGTGGCATCGTTAGTCTTGGTGCAAGCTATAGAATGAGCCATCTTTGAGACTCTGTGTACTACCACAAAGATGGAGTCCTTGTTCCTTTGAGTTTTTGGTGAGCCAATGATGAAATCCATGCTTACATTAACCCTAAGAAGGGAAGGAATTAGCAGTGGGGTGTATAACCCTTGCGACAGTGAATGACTCTTGGCTACTTATCAAGTAGCCCACCTTTTCAAGAGGTCCTAAACATGCTTACTCATTGCTGGCTAGAGATAGTGTTCCCTTAGCATGGCTAGGCCTTGTTCTCTATATAATTTCCAGCCAGAGAATCTCTGTGGACTTCCCTGATCATCAGC
Organism: Carnegiea gigantea; assembly: GCA_029747015.1. NCBI lineage: Eukaryota > Viridiplantae > Streptophyta > Magnoliopsida > Caryophyllales > Cactaceae > Carnegiea > Carnegiea gigantea. The sequence goes on from JAKOGI010000042.1 coordinate 312,348, forward strand.
TCACAAGTACCACACCTAGAAATACACAAACGATTTCCTTTAAACAAGTACTCATTCTGGATTATAAACTCCCCTTTGGGATGTTTTAAGCAAACATAATACAACTTCCTAAAGTCTTGATTAGTAGCATAAAAGGACTTAAGGTGCTCGAATCCTAGAATGTAAGCATCTAGTTGAAACAATGGCAAATGCCTCCTTGAAAGTGCAACTACTCCCTGGTTGAGTTTTCCTAACTTATGCTTGATAGTAAAGTGGAATAACCAAAGGTATTCCACCCATTTAGCTTATTTAGAGTTTAACTTGTGTTGCCCTTGAGTGTATTTCAAGGCCTCATGATTAGAATGCATGATAAACTCACTAGCCAGCAAATAATGGCTCCAATGCTCTAAACTCCTCACTATTGCATAGAACTCCTTATTATAAGTCAAGTGCCTCCTTGAATCACATAGTTTCTCACTGAAGAAGGCTAAGGGCTAGCCTTCCTAAGTATTCTTCCTCCTATACATACATCAAAGCATCACATTCAATCTAAAAAACCTTGTCAAAGCAAGGAAATACTAGTACTGGTGCCTTAGTCATCTTAGTTTTCACTTTCTCAATAGTAGAATCATCTTTAGGAGCCCATTTGAAGGATGAACCATTAATCACTTCAGTCATGGGTGCCATGATTGTACTGAAGTTTTTAATAAATCTCCTTTAAAATGAGGCAAGTTCCTGAAAACTCCTCACATCATGGATGCTCTTAGGAACTGGCCATGATGTAATGGCCTTAGCCTTGCTCTCATCCATCTTTGCTCCTTTGGCGGCCACAATGTAGCCTAAGAAGGTTACTTCCACGAAGAAGAGAGTACACTTCTTAAAGTTACCATAAAGCCTCTCCTTTTCTAGGACCACGATAATATGAGCCAAATGATCTTGGTCCTCATCTTCTGACATGCTGTGGATCATAATATCATCAAAGTACACCATCATATAATTACCCATGTAAGGCCTGAACAATTGGTTCATTAAGCTCATAAAGGTAGTTGGTGCATTTGATAATCCAAATGGCATAACTAGCCATTCATACAACTCACCTTTTGTCCTGAATGCTGTCTTCCACTCATCCCCCACTCTAATCTAAATATGGTAGTAACCACTCCTCAAATTAGTCTTTTAAAATATAGTAGAACCATGAAGTTCATCTAGCATGTCTTCAAGCCTCGGGATAGGATACCTATATTTGATGGTGATCTTGTTTATGGCTTGGCTATCCACAACGTTCTTATGCTCCCACCCCTTTTAGGGTCTAGCAAAGCTGGCAGAGCACAAGTACTAAGTGATTCCCTAACCAACCACTTGCTAATCAGTTCATCTGCTTGCCTTTGTTTTTCCATAGTCTCCTTTGGATTTATTCTATATGCTAACTTATTAGGGAATATGACTTCTAGTTAAGGCCAATGTGGTGCTGGATGGACCTTTCAGGTAGAAAGCCAGAGGGTATTTCATCTTGAAAGACATAGCTAAACTGCTCAAGAAATGATAAGGCAAAGGGGTGACATGGTGGTGTGTATTCTGGTTCCTCAATGGAAGTAAGGATCCATTCCTTAAAGCCCTTAAACTCATGATAAGATGCCTTAAGTAATAGCTCTCCATAGGTAAGGAATAGGCAAGCTTATGGGGGGTTCTTTTGCAGCTTGCTTTTTTGAATTTAGAAGAGCATAAAGGTGCAAGAGGTATCTTTTTGCCATCCTTAGAAAAGGTGTAACACCCTGATTTTTCCTAATCCCTTTTTATTTACTAATATTACCCTATGTGGTAGCGGAAAACCAAAGTTGGGTATTACCATCATATTTTCTTTTTTGATATACCAGGCTGAGTAGCAACCAAAGACATTAATGAACTGTTTAATCTCAAGTTAAGCAATAAGTTCAGGTCCTGATGATGAACACAACAATGTCCAAACTAAACAACAATCTTTAAAACAAATTTAACCCGAAACTAATTCATTTTAACTAAATATTATGTAACGAGGCCTTGCTCTAATTTGGATTCGCATCCCCATGTTCATGCACATCATGTGAAAGGAAAAACCTTAGGGCGTTTTAGTTCCCCCCACAAAGAGTTCAAATCTAAAAAAGAACATCATAGGGTGGGCGACCATAAATTCCATGGCTAAATTAAGGATTTTTTTGTGGAAGAAATAATGGCAAATCCATCATCTTAGGCTAGGGTTTAAGATGCTTACAAAATGATCAAAGGATAGATGGAGAGAAAGAGAGGCAGACAGCAGCCGACTGTTCACGGGAGAGAATAGAGAGAGCCGTGGGGAGGGGATAGAGAGATCCACGGGAGAGAGGAAGAGAGCCATGGGTGAGAGGGATGGATTGGCTTGGATATTTTGAAGGCCTAAATCCTACTACATTGATGGATCGCCATCATCCTCCCCTTATTGAAGAGAATTTGCCCACTAATTTACTTAACAATCATCTGCCAAGTATGGACTTAAATCTGCTAGGCTGAAATAGGACTGACCAACCAAATAAGCCTTTTTTGGTCTTAAAAGCTTTGTACTCATCTTGAATAGTAAGAATCCATCCCTTAAAAGTTCTAAGTTCATGATAAGGGGTTTTCAGTAATGGTTCATGACGAGTAGGAAAAAGGTTCAAATGCTCATGGTTCTTTTGTGGCATAACATTTTAGAGGACCAAAATATGCAAAAATAATGGTTTAAACCACATGGAGGCCAAAGTAATTTGGTAAATAAAATTGGGTTGTTTTGCTAAATTGAACTTAGAACCTTCTGTTTGGAACCCTAATTAAATATAGGTCTTTTCTTGAGCTTTAGCTAATGATTATGGATTATCTTGGCTGTTTTGAAGGCCAAAATCATGTTGAGATGAGGGATCTCGATCATCAGTGCTTGATTACCTTAAACCTCCTTGGCATGGTCAATACATTGAGCATAGATTGGATTATAGGAGCCCTCTAAGGTACCTTGCTCTGCATCATTTGACTACAAAATAAAAAGCCATCCAAACATAAGAACTAACTTTGAGTTTGGTTATGTGTTCATTTAGGGCTTGGATTATACCCACAAAGTGCTCCTACTAAGAAGAAACAAATGCCATAAAATGTGTTCAAAAGAATGAATTATGTGGCTACAAATCAGGAAGATAGCCAAATTCAAGAACAAACTTAAAATCTAGTTCTCCTTTCATTTAGGGCTCCAATTACACTCATAAAGAACTCTCATTAAGAGGGATCAAACGGCCTTTAGTGAGTATAAAAGAATGAATGATATGACCATAATGAAGTATCTAGCCAAACCTATAGACTAACTTTATCTCTAGTTCTCTTTTCAATTAGGGAAGGCCGCATGTTATGCATCGTTGGCCTTGTGGCAAGGGATGAAATGTGCTAGCTTTAAAAATCGATCCACCACCATCATGATTGAGTCCTTGTTGTGTTAAGTTCATGGAAGGCCTAGCGCAAAGTCCATGCTAACATCTAACCATGGTCCTTAAGGGGTAAGAAGTGTTGTACATAAGAGATGAGAAAGGCAATGACTTTTGGCTACTTAGCATCTTGAACCCCTTTTGATAATGCCTTGAATATCCTCGAGCATCTAAGGCCAACAGTAGTATTCCTTGGCCATCACGTAGGTCTTGTCTTCACCAAAATGCCCCACCATTGATCCTCCATGAACTTCCCTAAGGATGAGGTCAAGGGTTCCATACTTAGGCACATATAATCTTGGTCCATTAAAAAGATAACCTCCTTGAAGCATGACATCATCTATTGGTTGAATTTGAGAAGCCTCAAATAGCTCATCGAAGTCAGAATCTCCTTGGTACAAAAACTAAAGATGCTCAAAGCTAAGTACATAAGAGTTGAGTTAGAATAGCACGAGGTGTCTCTTTGATAACGCACCTGCACCTTGATTAAGCTCCCCGGACTTATGCTTGATAACAAGGTGAAAAGATTTTAATTACTCAACCCACTTTACATTCTAGAACTCTACTTGTGTTGCCCTTGGATGTATTCGAGAGCCTTGTGGTCCCAATGAAGGATGAACTCATTAGCGATCAAATAGTGAGTCTAATGCTCAAGAGCTCGGATGATGGCTAAGAACTCTTTATTATAACTTCAATATCTCCACCTTACATCACTTAATTTCTCACTAAAGTATGTAAGGAGTCTTCCTTCTTAGATTAAAACTGCACCTATGCCAACTCCGGAGGCATCACAGTCTACCTCAAACACCTGGTCAAAGCCTGGCAGCACTAAAACTAGTATATGATTGAGCTTGTCTTTTAGTTTTTCAAAAGATTTCTAAGGTTGTGGTGCCCACACCAACTTGGTTGCTTTCAGTACTTCGGTCATACAGTGACCAAAGAGCTAAAATGGCGAATGAACCTCCTATAAAAGGAAGTAAGGCCATGAAAACACCTAACATCATGCGGGGAATGGGAATAGGCCATGACTTGATTCCATCAATCTTGCTTTAGTCAACTCAGATCCCTTAGGCTGAGGCTATGTAACCTAAGAACATGACCTCAAGAGAGAAAAAAGAACACTTCTTAAGGTTCCCATACAGCTACTCTCGTTCAAGAACCATCATAACTTTCCTTAAAGGCTTGAGATGCTCCTCTCGATCTTACTAAATACCAATATGTTATCAATGTAGACCACCACAAACTTTCTAATAAATGGCTTGAATAGTTGATTCATGAGCCTTATAAATGTGCTTGGGGTATTAGAGATGCCAAATGGCACGACTAACCACTCATAAAGTTCAATCTTGGTCTTGAATGTAGTCTTCCATTCATCTCCTTCATGAATCCAAAGTTGATAATACCCACTCCTTAGGTCTATCTTGGAGAAGTATCTAGACTTGTAGAGTTCATCAAACATTTCCTTAAGTCTTGGTATGGGATGCCTATATTTGATTGTGATTTTGTTGATGGCTTGGCTATCCACACACATTCTCACATAATCCTTCTTGGGCATAAGAAGGGCGTGCACGACATGTGCACTTAAGCTCTCACATAACCAACCCTTGGAGATTAGCTCCTCTTCTTATCTTTAAATCTCCAAAGTATCTCTATAAGCTAGTTTGTCAGGTAGAATTGTTCTAGGGATGAGGTCAATATAGTGTCATGTGGATCTTTGAGGAGGTAGGCCAGATGGTATCTCTATGGGAAAGACATGAGAGAATTCTTAGAGTAGTTGTAAAGATAGGGGATGGAGTGGGGTTTTATCTTGATTTAGAACAGTTGACTTGTGGGAGCAAAATCTTCATAAGCAGCTGACTTAACGTCATTTTCTCTTCATGGCTTGTTACTTGAGGATGTTAGGTCACATCCTATGCAAAAATATCAGCTCTAAACCCTTGTGAGGGTTAGGAAATTATATGAACAAACTTGGGACATTACAAGGGATTATACCCGAGTAGGTCAGAACTTTGCTAAAGTAATGCTTGGACTATGGCATGAGGATTAATGCTTGAACTTGCAATTCCTTGACTGTTTTAAAGGGCTAAATCTTATACCATTACAAGCTATGAAGTGAGCCATCCTTGAAAATCTGTCCACCACCACAAAGGTGGAGTCCTTGTTCCATTAGGTTTTTAGCAAGCCAAGGATGAAATCCATGCATACATCAACCTAAGGGAGGGAAGGGACTGGCAAAGGGGTGTATAACCCTTATGGCAGTGAGTGACTTTTAGCTACTTGGCAAGTAGCACACCTTTCAAGAGGTCCTAAACATCCTGACTCATTCATAGCCAGAAGTAGTGCTCCCTTATCATGGATAGGGTCTTGTTCTCTCTGTAATTTCCAGCTAAAGAACCTCCATGGACTTCTTTAATCAGTATCTCATAAGTACCACATCTAGGAAGACACAAATGCCCTTGAATAAGTACTCATTCCTAATCAAAAACTCTCCTTTGGGGTGTTCTAAGCAAACAGAATACAACTTCCCAAAGTCTTCATTAGTAGCATAAAGGGACTTAAGGTGCTCATATCCCAAAATGCATGCATCTAGTTAAAACAATAGCAAATGCCTCCTTGAAAGTGCATCTGTTCCCTGGTTAAGTTTTTCTAACTTATACTTGATGGTAAAGTGGAATGACTGAGGGAATTTCACCCATTCAGCATGCCTGAAGTTTAACTTGTGCTACCCTTGAATATATTTCAAAGCCTCATGATCGTGATGCAAGATAAACTCACTAGCCATCAAGCATTGGCTTCAGTTCCCAAAACTCCTCACTATTGCATAAAACTTCTTGTCATAAGTCGAGTACTTGCTCCTAGAATCACATAGTTTTGCTCTAAAGAAGGCTAAGGGCAGGCCTTCTTGAGTAAGAACTCCTCCTATACCAACACCAGAAGCATCATATTCAATCTTAAAAACCTTATCAAAGCAAGGTAATGCTAGTATTAGTGCCTCAGTTAGCTTGGTTTTGACTTCTTCAAAGGTAGAATGAGCTTTACGGGTCCATTTAAAGGACGAACCCTTAATCACTTCAGTCATTGGTGCCATGATTATACTAGAAGTTTCTAATGAACCACCTATAAAATGAGGCAAGTCCATAAAACTCCTCACATCATGGATGCTCTTAGGGATTGGTCATGATCTAATGGCCCCAACCTTTCCCTCATTCACCTTAACTCCTTTAGCCGTCATAATGCAACCTAAGAAGGTCACTTCTGAAGAGAAGAAAGTATACTTCTTAAGGTTTCCATAAAGCCTCTCCTTTTCTATGACAACCATAATATAAGACAAATGACATTGGTGCTCATCTTCTGACTTGCTGTAAATCAAAATATAATCAAAGTAATCCACTACAAACTTACCAATTTAAAATCAAAACACTTAGCTCATTAACCTTATTTCTGTACTTGGTGCATTTCACAATTCGAATGCCATAACTAGCCATTCATACCAGCCACCTTTGGTCTTAATTGCTGTCTTCCACTCATCTCCCTCTCTAATGCGAATCTAGTAGTAATCACTCCTCAAATCAATCTTTGAAAACACAGTAGAACCATGAAGTTCATCTAGGATGTCTTCAAGCTGTGGGATATGATGCCTATATTTGATGGTGATCTTGTTTATAGCTCGCCTATCCACACACATTCTTATGCCCCATCCTTTTTAGGGATTAGCACAACTGGCTCAGCACAAGGACTAAGTGATTCCCTAACCAACCTCTGTTGATTAGTTCATCTACTTGGCTTCAAATCTCTATAGTCTTCTTTAGATTCATTCTGTATGTAGGCTTGTTTGGGAGTATGGCTCCAGGATTACGGTAAATATGGGGTTGGATGAATCTTTTAGAGGGGAAGGCCAGACGGTATCTCATCTAGAAAGACATGGCTGCACTGCTCAAGTAATGATAAGGCAGAGAGGTGGCTTGGTGATGAGTGTTCTGGTTCCTCAATGGCAATGAGGATCCGCTCCTTAAAGGCCATAAACTCACAATAAGATGCCTTGAGTAATGGTGCTCCATACGTAAGGAACAGGTTAGCTTATAAGGGGTTCTTTTGTGGCTTGCTTTTCTGAATCTGGGAAGGCCTTTTGGGGGCAAGGCTTATCTTTTTTGCAACCTTAGAAAGGAATAGGTGTTTAGGTACCCATCATGCTTAGCCTCCCTATCAAACAACGAAGGCATACCAAGTAGAATGTGACAAGCACCCATAGGGATAACATCACACTAAAACTCATCTTGGTAATTCTGGTATATAGAGAACGAAATCAAGCATCTGCAATTGACTTGCAAACCTTTATCTTGATTCAACCATTGTATGTTGTATGGGTAGGGATGGATAGTAAAATGAAGATTGAACTTTTCCACCATGCTTAAGGAAACTACATTGGCACAGCTCCTGCCATCAATGATCAAAGAGCAGACTTTACCCTGGACAATATACCAAGAGTGGCATTTTCTCTCAGTGTTCTTCCTTGGTTTTAAGTCCACTTAAGGCTCTCCTTATGGCCAGCATCTCACCTTCATCAGCTTCCTCCACAACCTCCTCTTGACCCTCATTTTGTTCCTCCATTAGGTGTACCTCTTTTTTCTCCTCAATTCCCTCCTTCTTGACTACCTCCTACTCGGCCAAAGTAATGATATTTTTATTTGGGCATTACAAGGCAATGTGACCAAGCCCTTGGCATTTGAAACATCTCCTAGTGCTTATGGGGTTGGAATTAGGTCTATTCTATGGGGGAAGGAATTTTAGTGGAGCTTGGGTTTTTTATGGGCTGGAAAGGGGTAATGTCATAGCTTTGGGTGCTGGGAAGGAACTCCCTTGTTAAAGGGTTGATTCCTAGGTGGAGGTTTAGGCAATTCCCTTTTGTAGGCTCTGGTCTTTCTTTGCTACTCAACCTTATGAGCTAGTTCATCAAAAATGCAGGATTGCTGAAGTTAAACAACACTAGCTTATCTAGGATCAAGTCCTCCTAAGTATCTCACAATCACTTGTTCTTCTGCTTCTAGCATATCATACTTAATCAAAAATTTTTCAAACTCCCTACTATTTTCCTCTACCCCCACTGTTCCCTAAGTTAAATGGTGTAGCTCGGAGTAACCTTCTTGTTGGCAAAAAGGGGGTAGAATAGGACTTAATCTTGGACTTCATTTTATTCGAAGTTCTGATCTTATCCTACCTTAACCTAACTCTTTTGACACATAAGTTGGTCCACCAGAGATAAGCATATTTTCTTAGCTTAAGGGCAACAAGCTTTATCTTTCTCTCTTCTGGAACGTCATTGAAATCAAAGATCCTCTCTACCATTAGCATCCATTCCAAGAATTAGGGATGGGTAATGGACTGGGTTGAGCCGGACTGGGTCAGCCCATCAACTTAATGGGCTGGGATGGGTCCAGTACATTTATTAATGGGCTGGGCTGGGCTATAGGCCAAACGAACCCGGCCCACCCCTGACCCGCCCATTACCATCTAAGCAATATTTTTGGTTAGTTAATTTTTCAACTAATGTATTTGTAATTTTCTAATCAAATTAAACTAGTCCATATTCAAAGTTAGAAAATACACAATCGAACTAATAAACAGCTCATGTCAAATAGGCCCATGGGCGGCCCGCTTTGGGCCTATTTAAAAACGGAACAAACTTACACGAAACGACGGTGCATAGTTATTATTGTTACATACAACGTGTTGGCAATGAGGTTAACTAATTAGAGCATGTAAACTACTGTGACAATTAGGTTAAAAAAATAATGGGTCACCAAACGGGCTGTTACTGGGGCCGTCCAGTCCGGCCCGTTAATATGCCTTAATGGGCTGACCTATTAACACCCTAGTCCATTATTGACCAGACCCTTTATTAGCTCTATTTTAAACGAGCCGACCGTAATAGCCCGACCCTAAACCATGTTTATTTATTTAATTAAGCCATGTTATTAATTTTTCACATTTATTTTTCTCACTTAATCATCCTGGTTGGAAAAATTTAATTTTGGGCCCCACTTTGCAATTCAAGTTTCATTTACTGTACTAATTTCAGGAAAATTGATAGTAGGCCTCGATAATTATGATTTAGAAGATAAAATTATTTTTCATGTTATCACATTTAATTTCGAGTTTCGGAAAAACCAATTTAATTAATCGCACCCGGTTTGGCTTTTTTTTCCCAACCCGAGCTCATTTAAGGCCAATTTCGGCCCAACAAGTTTCGAATGCATTTGTTTAGCTAATTACCATCATTACTCCTAATTTTCATTGGCAAGTGATATTTTGGAGGATAAAATCTCAGCTAAGTTTTTTGCTTTGCCTTCATTTCATTTCTAGCCAAGTAAAATGCACAAACCAACTAAGCAAGCAAGACCATGTTCTTCCTCCTCCACCTCCTCCTCCACGGTTGACCTCTGCCCAGCCTGCTACCGCCATCTTTTGCCACCAGCCAGGGCTACTGTCGACTAGCCCCACCACCATAGCACCACCAGCTGCCACCCCTTCAACCACCACTAGCACCAAACACAATACCACCTTCACATCTTCTTATATTCAAGCTTAAGTGAGGTAATCTTTAAATCCAACTTTGTTTAATTCTTGGTTTTATGTTAGTTTTGATCATGAATCATGTTGTTTTATGCAATCAAGAATTATTTTGATGTTTTATTGGCTGGATCATCTTGAAAACAAGTGATGTTTGAAGTTGTTCATGATCATGCAAGTTTAGGTGGTGATGATGGACTTTGATTGTTTTAAATGAGATTTTGTGATCTTTGGTGTTGGTCATGAGTATCAAGATGTTTATGTCGATTTAGATGAGTTAAAGAGTGATTTTAGTGGGTGGGTATGTGAAGAAAAGATTGAAAATATGTGAGTTAGAGCTGAGAAACAGACCTGAAACAGGGGCCACTTTGGGAATTAACTGGTACTGTTTAGCACATCAAAAAATTGTGATTTTTGGTGTAGGGATAGCCTAATGAGTTAGCTTTTAATAGGTTCTAGAATTACTCAATGTTGAATTGTGTGGACAAAGGTATGACCAATTTACTGAAGACTGCGCAGAATGCATCGAAACTAGGAGCATATTTGAACAGGAGAATTTACGGAAAACCTGGTATTGATTGGGTTGTTGAAAAATGGTGATTTTTGGTATGTGGGTATATCAATGCGTTATCTTTTACATGCCATTTGAATCACCATAATCTGAGTTCTGTGGAAAAAGTTATGGTCATTTTGCTACGACTGCGCAAATTGGACCGAAGTTGTGCACGGTTGTGTTCTAGGCCAATTTTAGGGACCTTACTATGTGAATTATATTTTATATCCTCAATAAACATTTTATAGGAGTTCCTAAGCTTTACGTATTCGGGTTTTATATCTCAATTCAAGGTCAGGAGTGAAAGATATGGATTTTCTAATGTAGACCATCAAACGGTAACATGAGTGAATACAGAAATCGTGACATTTAGAAATATTTTCAGAAGTTTCTATATAATTATGGATATTTGCAAGGAAATTACAAAGTGTAGTGAGTTCAACAAGTTTGAATATGTATAGAAGCTTACTTGGGTTTGAAAACCGAGTTAAATGAGCATGAAAATGAAATTTGAGAAGTGGGCACAGTAATGACTCAAATTAGTATCTATCGGATCAACTGAGGTTATTTGAGCTTTTTATGAACCTCACAACACCCCTCATGGCATTGAACCATTCTATTATCTATTTCAGAAGTATCACACTTTCCATTATCCATTCCAGAAATATCAGAAACCCATATTTCATTTATATCAATTAAAATCTTTTCATTATTACGTCAATCATTTCCATTTGTTCTATTTTGCTTCAATTTGTTGTATTTCAAGTTCGATAACCTAACTGATTTATTATTCAGATCATTTTGGTTTAACTTGTCTTATATTGAATTAAAATCGGTTCATTTGATTTAACTTGTCTTATATTAAATTATTGAAATTGTAGAAGTCTTTTTAAATAAATCAATTTTCATTAAAGTTACAAATCATGTCAGTGAATATAGTTTACTAACTACATTTACCAATAATTACATTTCTTTAGCAGAATCGGGGTCTAGTCTATCATTTCCATTGTGCATAAGTATTATCAAGTGAAATATCATTTTAAAGACTTCAGGCACATCCATTGCCTGCATCTTTGGAAATCCGAGTGTATTTATCAACGTTATCATATTTTGGTAAGTACATCAATGAATCAATTTACACAGTGATTTATCAGTTAATTAGTGACCCCGTCAGTTATCACCTATAGGGCATTCGCCCTTCAGTTACCCACGTAGCTTCAGGCCAGGTCCCCGATCGGCTTGGCAGGTATACACCTATCCATAGGTTGTAACAGTATTAAGGGGTTCACTATCGGATAATAAGTAGCAATGCAATTTTACATTCATCTCATTTTCACTGTTTTAACTTAAATTGAATTGCAAAGTGGCCACCTAAACAATTTATTCAGAGATCATTTAACAATTCAAGGAATGCATGTACTGAGCGTCGGCTCACAGTTCGAAATGCTTGTCATGTTTTGTTTTAGGCAAATGCTCAGAGGATTGCCCTCATGCTAACAAATCAGTTGAAGAGAATAAGCAAAGCAAGGAAATCTAGATGGATCAGAAGTAATACAGTATATGCATACTTTAAAGCTGTATATTGAATTCTTCAGTGGATAGAGATGCATTACATGGTGAATTGTTTTTACTATGGTGTAAAAACCTTATATTAGTTAACAGTTGATTATATATAGATTGATCAGGTGTGTATGTATATGTTTGAGGTTATGCTTAACTATGTTATTTATAGGACTCACGTTTCAAGCCTCGTCCTTTTTGGGCGGCGGTAATGCCCCTATCATTGGGTTTATCAGATTATAATTGAGGGACTATTAAGAAAAATACAAACAGTGAATCATGTTTAATTTAGGGGCGTTACAGATTTGGTATCAGAGCTAGGTTGAGATCTTCTTTATGGGATATAGAGTATGGAGTTAAGATACTGAGAAATTGGTTAGTGAGGACTGAGGATTATTATGATATCCTTGGAGATTTGTATCATTGGTAATGTATGCTTATCTCGTACATATTCTACTCGTATATTCTTCTTTGTCAGATGGATCCATATAAAGTATATATAGTTTGATCTCAAGCAGCAGATTTGACGGTGATTTTGAATAACAAGTTGAAGGTGCTCCAATGCATTTAGGTAAGTATGGTCATATGAGCCACCCATCTGAATGGTATGTCGTTCTTTTAGCTGGAATTGTTTATTTTTGGGATGTAAACCCTTGTACTCCAGGCATGTAGCCCGTAGAGTTATGGTCTCCGGTGTGTAGCCGTTGAGCTTGATTTGATATCCTTTTATACTTCTATTCAATACAGGGGATGTGATGTAAGACTTTAAGCCTGGAAAATGGCTAGTTTGCAGGTGAAACTCTATCCGTTTCGCCCCAGAAATTTTAGAATCACTAACACTCGTAGCCCTAGGGTTGGGGGTTGTTACAGATATGTCCTATGAAAGGCCCTTGACTCATTTTGAGGTTAAATGCATAGGGAAAACCGAGTATGGGAAGAATATACAAGTTTAATCAACTTGATAGTTTTGATCATTGCACAAGGACCGACTTTGAAGTAACTTTTGTCCATGATTAACATAATTTATGCAAGGGTTTCCTATCTTGAATTTAAGGTTTGGGAGATATCTTTCATATGAAACAAGCTTCAAGTGGAGTGGAGGTCACTTGATTATTCAAAACTACTGGACAAGTCAAAGTCTGCAAATTGGGCAGAATCCTAATGCACAAAGTCTGTGTTTAGTCCACTTGCAGCCTATGCATTCCATCAGATAGAGATGTTTTAGCTAGTTAGTTTGTGTCAAAGTATAAAAAGTAAGCTTTCCAATTACCCATATTACAGCACATTTGGAGTCCAGTGGTTAATGGAATTTAGCCTCGAAATCTGATGGTACACACTGTTCAAGTTAGTGGATACATACAATTTTGAGCTTATATTTCCTCATCATATGGGTGCCATTTTGTGCGCTTCTCAAATTCAAGTGGCAATTACTTCAATATGCCTCATTGATTGCAGATATTTTCTTCTGTAACCCAAGAATTTCATCTAAGTGAGCTATATGAGGGTTCTTGATGTAGTATCCCCTGAATTGTAGTATTTTGGGGAGGCTTGTTCTATGGTACATTAGTTTGAAACCATTGACTACAGACTATTCCATATAAGAGAAACCAATGATACTTTAGAGAGATATTTTGCTTCAATCTATTGCAATTCAAGACTTGCTTAAAGTGCCCAAACTCTACAAGCAGACCATTGACTCCACCTCCATCTGTGAAGTAGACATTGCTCTTGAAAATATTTCACTGTATTTTCTGATAATATACCCTCTACTATTGTCCTTATTGGATTATCAAATGTTGGACACTCCTCACTTTGACCAGGGGCTTCATCATTTTGTCCTCATGGCGTCTCGCCATCCAATTGCATCATCATTCACTCTCATGTTACATCTTCTTCAGTTCTGGTCAACTTTTCCTGCTTTTAAGAGCCCAATTGCTGCTAGTAGCTGGTTTATAATTGGGTTGCACCCATGTCAATCGACGATAATTTTGTAGCACACTTGTATAGAAGGTAAATATTAACTACGCTTTTTATAAGTTTAATTGTTGCCCAATTTGTGGAACCCATTGCTAAGAGAAACGTAATGTGCCTACCATTTTAGCTGATTCAATCTAAGTTCCCTGTGGAAGACCACTTGTGTAAAGCTTAAGTTTGATAATCAAAATTTCTGCCATGCATTTGGATTGCGTCAGTGAGAAATTTTGATGGGTTACTGCCCATTGGAAACATATCTTCAGCTGATTCATACTAAAGAACTCTAGAGTGGAAACTATGACCCAGTGGAACCGTAAGAATGGATTCTAGAATGGAGAAACTTTTCACTGTAGTCGAGGTTCCAGGGGATAAAAAGGTGAACATTGAAACATTTTATCTAACGGGTGAAACTGATATTTGGTAGAGCACTCTTAAGAGTAGTCTCTTATGGTATGACTTCATTTGGAGCCGATTTATGAAAGAACTAATTACACTGCTCCGGATTGCTAAGTGGGAACTCATAAATGCACGTGGTGTGGTAGCCCAGAGCGCCTCATCGCTGATTGCTCCCGAAAACTAAAGGTTGTAGATAAGGGCTCTAACTTTCAAGGCCCGCAGCTGTAGGAAGGGGTTATGTGTTGAGCAAAAAGGAAGCTGCCACCTCTGGTACAGCACTGAAGCTCTCTTTTAATTTCAAAGCTATTTTGTGTATTGATTGATTCAGTTGCCACTCATTCATTTGTATTCACACGATCTGCCATGCAAGTGAACCTTGAGAATAAGAAGGTAAAAACCAATTATGGAATCAAGTTATCCAACGACTCTAGAGTTGAGTGTTCTACATCTCATAAATTTGTTTCAATTACTATTGGCGAGATAGTTTTCCCTGGAGTTATGATTCAATTTGACTAGTCAGCCTTTGATATCATTTTGGAAATAAGCTGGTTATGTACTTATGGGGTCCAGGTGGATTGTGATGACCCTAAGGTTATTCCAAGAGATGAGCAAGGTAGAGAACTATGTTTCATGGTCACAGAGAGGAAAAATCTTGTCCTTCAAATTCTGTTATGTAAACAAGTGAGCTCTTATGTCAAGGATATGTTGTGCATTGGTGTTGTGCTATTAACATTCATCCTATGGAAGAAAACACAGAAGATACCCCGATAGCTTACGAATTTATAGATGTTTTCCTGAAGAATTATCAGGAGTGCTCTGCGAAGAGAAATTGATTATGAGATTGAATTAGTCCCTTATGCTCAACCTATCTCCAACGCCCCATATCGTATAGCTCTAACAGAGCTTAGAAAACTGAATATTCAGTTAGTTAAGCTATTATCGAAAGTATTTATCAGACCATCCAAATGTTCCTCAACGGGATGCCCAGTTCTATTTGTAAAGAAAAAGAATGGAAGCTTGAGGTTATGCATTGATTTCAAGGAGCGGAACAAGATCACCATCAAAAACAAATACCCATCGCCCCAAGTAGATGACTGATCAACTGCAGGGAATATGAGTCTTATCTAAGATTGATTTGAGATCAGGGTACTATCAACTTAGGATTATACCTGAAGACATTACCAAAACCACACTACGGACCATGTTTGGGTCATGATAAATTCACTGCGATGCCTTTTGGCCTAATCAATGGCCCTGCAGCCTTTACGAATCTTATGAATAGAGTTTCAGACCATATCTAGACAAGTTGTGGTGGTGTTCACAAAAGATATCTTGAAATACTCCAAGGATAAAGATGAGCATATTGTTCATTTAAGGATAGTATTATAGACCTTGAAGGAACATCAATTACATAGCAAATACAAGAAGTATGAGTATTGTTGGAAGCAATGGTATTTTTGGAACATATGGTTTCAAAGGAAAAGCTTAAGGTTGATTTACAAAAGGTGAAAGCAGTTACAAAGTGCTCAAGACCCACCAATGCACTAAGATTATAAACTGTTTGAGTTTAGTAGGGAATTATCGAGTTAAGGAAGGACTTGACAAATATTGTCCTCCCTGACCAATTTGTTGAAGAAAGCTATAAAGTTAGTAAGAAGTTAAACTGGTGGCTTATGCCTCTCAACAACTCAAGCCTTATGAGAAGGATTACCTACCCATGATATGAAGTTAGCAGTTGTAGTTGTTGCAGTGAAAATTTGGAGACATTACTTATATAGAGTACCATGCAAAATCAGTGCTGATCATCAAAGCTTGAAGTACATCTTCTCTCAAAAGAAGCTCAGTCTACATGAAACATCAGTTATGGCAGATCTAATGTCAACAAAGAAAGAGAAATGTTGTCGCAGATGTCCTGAATAGGAAGGCACAACATACCTTGAACACTGTAGTAACTACTCAACTGAATCTCTTGAGAGAACTTGAGGACTTGGACATTTAATTAGTGTCGCACAGGAAGATGAATGTTCAAATGTCGGCACATACCTTACAATCCTCCCTAATGGAGGAAATTAGAGTGAAATAGGATGATGATCCTGAGATCCAAAGGATAAAGCAAAACCTTAAGAAAGGGATTCAATTTCAATAGACTTTGTCATGGGATTCCCTCATATATGGTGTATGATCAAGATCAGAGATTTCAAGCCTGTTATGAGAAGCACTTTAGAGAACCTTTAGAACTAGATTGAACTTTTGCAGTTCTGATCGTCCTGAAACAAATGGGCAAGTATCTAAAAATATCAATGGATCAACTCTTCTAAGTTGGAGCCTATAGTACTTCATGACCTATGACCAACATTTGCAGTTGAAGAAAGTATGGAACTTCCAGCAGTCAACGTTGTGATAGCAATAGCAAAGAATCCTTCATTAAACATCAGGACAAAATGACGGCAGACATTGACAACAAATCATCTTATGGACATTGACAACAAATCATCTTATGGGTCACAAAGATCTTCTGCGGCATTTAATAAGGTGACACATGTTAGAAGATTCCTAAAAATATCCTATTGAAAGCGACAGAAATGCTATGCTGATAAAAGAAAGAGATTCCTGGACTTTCATGTATATAATAAGGTTTTTTAGAAAGTTTCATCAATTAAGGGTGTAAGAAAGTTTCACCATATCAGTTCATTGAAAGGTCGAATTCCATAACTTGTCTACCAGATCTACCTATATAACTCAAACACGTGTATAATGTGTTTCTTACCTCGCAATTCAGTTGACACATTTTAGATCCTGACCACGCTGTCATAATCAAATCTATTGCAGTCATTGGGGGTCTTGTGTTTTCAAAAGCACCCAGTTCAGATGTTATATCATAGGATTAAGCAGTTAAGCACTAAGCAGATATCATTAACCAAATTACTTTGGGCAAATGATACTTCCTCAGAAGCTACTTGACAAACTGAGATGCAACTGAAAGCCGAGTACCCATACTTATTTGAAATAACCTTGCATGTTTTGACAAAGTTCATAAGTTTCGAGGACAAAACTCTTTAAGGAGGGAAGGCTGTGATAGGCTGACCCTAAATCATGTTTATTTATTTAATTAGGCCATGTTATTAATTTTTCACATTTATCTTTCTCACTTAATCATCCCGGTTGGAGAATTTAATTTTGGGCCCCACTTTACAATTCAAGTTTCATTTACTGTACTAATTCCAGGAAAATCGATAGTAGGCCTCGATAATTATGATTTAAAAGATTAAATTATTTTACATGTTATCACATTTAATTTCGAGCTTCGGAAAAACAAATTTAATTAAACGCACCTGATTTGGCTTTTTTTTTCCCAACCCGAGCTCATTAAAGGCCAATTTCGGCCCAACAAGTTTCGAATCCATTTGTTTAGCTAATTACCATTGCTCCTTGTTGAGTTATTATATTTAGTTTTGATGGTAACAAATCCAAGTGTAAAAATTTGTCCTAGTAATGTTGCTCCAAACACTTTCTCCAAACAGGCCTAACTGGTGTTTGTATTCTTTATTATACTAACTGGTTTGCTACATGCGAGAACAAGTCTTCAAAACAGGTTTTACTTAGTGATTCTATATTAAGTCAAGAACACCATCTCGACAGTTGATTGTAAGGCATGTTTCTGAACTCTAGCAATGGAAAGAACAACCCCAGCAAACAAGGTGGCCTTGGTGTTCACAGCAGCACCATAAATCTTAGACAAGATGACATTCAAAACAAGAAGTCTCGGGTATATAGGTTTTATTTATTTAGACTCTTGTTAATATGCCAATATTGAAAACATCATTTTAAACACCTCTTGAATCGGTATTTGCGCTAAGTGCTTCAGAACACCAGTTGCGAACAACCCTGCGAACAGGGTGCCTAGGGTGTTTCTGAACTGCAGTAGCCACACCCGGTTATCTTTGAAAATTTATTTTAGTTGGCTAAGATCTCCAGATTACTTTCCTTGAATTTCAAAACTGCTATTTCTCTGGAAAGGATATTTCTTGAAAATATTATGGGAGATTTTCGAAAATAAGTTTTGGGAGATTTGCCAAAACTTAAAGATTTCCTTTGACCATATTTTCGGATATGGTAAAGTTTCAAAAGCTGAAAATTTCTGGTTGCTTTTTTGAATCCACCTCACGGTTATGGGAAGATAAGGGTTATCTTTTAAGATATCAAATCCCTTATATTTTGGCAAAATTTTATCACTAGCCGTAGGAGAACATTTCCTGATTGAAAATCGTTTTCTATACTTAGCTGATTCTGTGGCTTATGACCGTTGGTTTTTGTGTTTAAAAACCTCAGCTTTTTCTCTTCCAGTAGACACACAACACACGAGAAAAGAGCAGATAGAAAACTCAGGTTGAATTTGCTTAAACATAGCTTTTTGAAAAATTCAGGAAAAATCAGAAAACACGGTCTACACTCAAAGATTCTTGAGCTTCATTCTAGAAAGCAAACCGTGACAAGCTGTGTTTGATTTTGAGTTTTCAAACCATTGGCATAATAGGATCTTCATTGTACCTTACATCTGCTTAGTAAGAAGCACCCCCTGTAAGGTGTTTGTAACCCTGATCTTAAATCAGAAAAGTGAGTGAGTGTGTCCTAGTCGTGTGGACTTGGACGTGTCTAATCTTGCGAAGGTTGGACGTGGTGTAACCTGTCTTTGGGAAGAAGGTTACGTGGTTGCAAGTTGTAACAAGGTGTGTTACATTTGTAACGTGTGAAGCCCGTTAGTGAAAGTGGTTAAATCCTACACGAGGTAGGTCGTGGTTTTTCACACCTCAGTTGGGCTAGAGGTGTTTTCCACGTAAAAATTGTGTGTGCTTTATTTTCCGCATTTATCTTGGTGATTTTCGCATCTGCAATAATTGAGAACACCCCGTGCAAACAAGCTATCAGGGTGTTTGTCATTTGAGAACAACCTCTACTAGGGTGTTTGTTATTTACAATGCAAAAGTCAGACACCACAATTCACCCCCCTCTTGTGGTTGTATACTCACGAACTCAACAAGTGGTATCAGAGCAGGTTCTCTTACAAAAGGTTAACACCTTGAGAGATTCTGAAGATGAGTACCCCACAAGGAATTCTTGAAGGGCAATCCATTACTCGTCCACCCTATTTCAACGGCCAACATTATAGTTGGTGGAAGAATAGGATGGTGAACTATATTCAGGCAGAAGATTATGAATTTTGGATGCTCATCAAGAACGGGCCCCTTGTTCCCACTAAGGTGCTTGAAGATGGTAAGAAGGTTCCCAAGGAATACATAGAGTTTGATGCCGAGGACTACAAGAAAATGGAGAAAAATGCCAAGGCCAAAAAGCTTCTATATTTTGGCCTAGGACCCGATGAATACACTCGCATCTCTGAGTGTGAATCAGCCCAAGCTATCTGGAATGCTCTGCAAGTTGCTCATGAAGGTACGAGTCAAGTTAAACAATCTAGAATTGAGCTACTTATGCGACAATATGAGTTGTTTGATATGGGTGATCATGAAACTGTGATGGACATGTATACACGGTTCACCCACATCACGAACGAGTTAAAATCCCTGGGAAGATCTTTCACCACTGAAGAGTTGGTGAGGAAAATCCTCAGAATTTTACCTCGCACGTGGGAGGCCAAAGTAACAGCCATCCAAGAGGCTAAAGACATGAACAAGATCACCCTCGACGAGTTGATTGGTAATCTCCAGACCTATGAACTCCGAAAGAACTCACAGCAAAGAGAGGAGCAAAAGAAGGATCGTGGGCTTGCCTTGAAAGCACATGAGGACACTGACTCTGACCTTGAAGATGAAGAAATGGCCCTAATGTCCAGAAAATTCAAGAAATTCTTCAAAAAGGTCAAGGAAAACAACAAAAGAAAAGACTTCAGCAAGTCCAGAAACACCTCCAAAGAACAGCTCACAGGGTGTTTCAAGTGCGGCAAACCAGATCACTTAGTCAAGAATTGCCCTCTGCTTCGAGAAGATCAGACGCCAGAACACCCTCGAAAACAGGGTTGAAAACACCCTGTAAACAATTTGGGCAAGCGATTCTCGAAAGCTATGCTGGCTGCTTGGGGAGATTCCTCTGAGGATGAAGGAGAATCTAAAGCTGAAGAAGGAGTCGTAGCACTTATGGCACAAAGTGATTCAGATTCAGATGATCAATCAACAATCAGCTTCTCAGATCTCAAGAACAAGGTACATGGTCTTAACAAAGCCACTTTAGAAGAACTTCTATATAATTTGATAGGCACATGTGCTGATCTAAAAAGAGAAGTTCATGACCTAGAGCTTGAAAATGAAATTCTTAAAAATGAAAAACTCGGTTTACATGAAAATGTTAATATACTCAAAGAAAACCTCTTTATAAAAGAAGGAGATTACTCTCGAATAGAGGAAAAACTCTTTGAGGTGGAAGGAATGGTTGAGTCCCTGCTCAAAGAGAACAAGGGTTTGCATGCTAATAAAGAAAAACTGGAAACCGAGCTTAGCACAAACAAACGCTAGAACAAATCTTCACAGGCCCTTGCTTGGTTAAACACTCACTACAGTCGAAACAAAAAGGGACTTGGGTATAAGTCTAAACGAACAGTTTACCCAATTCATAGAAAGTATGTGGGATTGCCTGAAAACATTGTTGGCTTTCATTGTGGTAAAACTGGTCACTATCGATATTCTTGTCCTTTAAGAAAACATGCCAATGAAAAGAATGAAAGGTATGTGAAACAAATCTGGATTAGAAAAGATGAGCTTTACATGTCTAAAGGAATGGGACCCAAGTGGATTTGGGTTCCCAAAACTAACCCGTGATTTGTTTTGCAGGCTGAAGTGAGAGAGAACAATCCCACAAACAACCCAGCAAACAGGGTAAGAAACACCCTGTCAAACAGATCAGAAAACAACCTTGAAAACAGGCAGCTGTGGTATGTTGATAGTGGGTGTTCGCGGCACATGACTGGAGAAAGATCAAATTTTCTCTCACTTACA
This sequence comes from Carnegiea gigantea, assembly GCA_029747015.1. Lineage (NCBI taxonomy): Eukaryota > Viridiplantae > Streptophyta > Magnoliopsida > Caryophyllales > Cactaceae > Carnegiea > Carnegiea gigantea. The sequence goes on from JAKOGI010000042.1 coordinate 333,839, forward strand.
GCTTTGAATGGTGGGAGTGTAGCATTTGAAAACGGCAAGTCTGGGATAATTGTCGGTATAGGTAATATTGGTGAAACTCTCTCCCATTCAATTGACAATGTGCACTTGGTTGATGGTTTAAAGCACAATTTGCTAAGTGTGTCCCAACTATGTGACAAGAACAACCTAGTGGTGTTCTCACGAACACGTTGCTTGGTTGTGAATGACGACACAGGAGATGTTGTGTTGAGGGGGAATCGATGCCAGAATGTTTATAAAGTCTGTATTTCCACGCTTCCCCAAAATAATCTGACTTGTTTAAATACATTAAATGATGATATAATGCTATGGCACAAGAGACTAGGTCATGCAAGCCTATCTTTGTTAAACAAACTAGTTTCCAAAGATTTGGTTGTTGGACTACCTTCCATCAAGTTTAATGATGACAAGGTATGTGAAGCTTGTGCAAAAGGCAAACAAGTCAGATCTTCTTTTAAATCGAAAAAATGTGTAAGCACTACTCGACCTCTAGAATTATTACACATTGATTTGTGTGGTCCCATGAGGGTAACCAGTAGAGGTGGGAAAAAGTATGTGCTTGTTGTAGTGGATGATTACTCTCGATTTACTTGGACCTTGTTTTTGGCATCCAAAGATGAAACCTTTGAGAATTTTATTGCCTTTCTCAAAAAGGTTGAAAAGAGAGTAGGACACTCCTTAATTAGCTTGAGATCTGATCATGGAACTGAGTTTGAAAATGCAAGTTTTATCAACTATCGTAATGAACATGGTGTTGATCATAACTTCTCAGCTCCAAGAACACCCCAACAAAATGGGGTGGTTGAGCGCAAAAATCGCACCCTGGAAGACATGACCAGAACAATGCTTATTGCTAGTGGTCTTCCTAGGTATTTTTGGGCAGAAGCATTGAACACCTCATGTTACATTATAAATAGATGCATGATCAGACCCATGTTGAATAAAACTCCTTATGAACTTTTCAAAGGCAGAAAACCCAATATTATGCACCTAACGACATTTGGTTGTAGGTGTTTTGTGCATAATAATGGGAAGGATGCCTTAGGAAAGTTTGACCCTAGGAGTGATGAGGCAATATTCCTTGGCTATTCTTCTCACAGCAAGGCATACAAAGTCTTTAACAAAAGAACCTTGTGTGTTGAGGAAAGTGTGCATGTGCTTTTTAATGAATCTAACGTGTTGAGTGAGAATGATGCACAGGAAGATGAACTTGAATTAGGTCTTGTTCGAAAAGAAGTGTTGCTCCAAGATAAACGAGGTAAGAACACCATGGAGAAAACAACTCCTGAAGGTGTTCCTCAGAACAGCAGGCAAGGTGAACACCAAACAGGGGAAAACACCGCTGAACCCTGTTCGGAACCGTGTTCTTCAGGAATAGACTTACAAACATGTGCAGAAACAGGCTCGGGAGATGATCGTAAGCATTATGTTACGACTAGAGTAGAGCATGGGTCTGTGGATCCTCTTACCCCACGACCATGGAAGCACCATAGTTCGCACCCTCTTGATCAAATCTTGTCAGATATTAATACTGGAGTGCAAACTAGATCTAAACTAAAGAATTTTTGTGCTTTCTATGCTTTTCTTTCTAACATTGAGCCAAAAAGTGTGAATGAAGCTCTTGCAGATTCAGATTGGATCACGGCTATGCAAGAAGAGCTTCATCAATTTGAGAGAAACAAAGTATGGCACCTTGTACCTAAACCTGCAGAGAGAACAATCATTGGAACCAAGTGGGTGTTCCGAAACAAACTGGATGAGTCAGGAACAGTCACTAGGAACAAGGCACGGCTGGTTGTACAAGGATACAATCAAGAAGAAGGGATCGATTATGAAGAAACCTTTACACCAGTTGCTAGAATTGAGGCTATTCGAATCTTAATAGCCTTTGCAGCTCATATAGAAATCAAGCTATATCAAATGGATGTTAAAAGTGCATTCCTAAACGGATACCTTAAAGAAGAGGTGTATGTCAAACAACCCCCTGGTTTTGAAAATGGTGATTTTCCAAATCATGTTTTTAAACTTGACAAGGCACTTTATGGTTTAAAACAAGCTCCAAGAGCTTGGTATGAACGGTTGTCAAGTTTTTTACTTGAAAATGATTTTAGAAGAGGCAAGGTAGACAATACCTTGTTTCTAAAATCTAAGGGGGAACATTTTTTGATTGTCCAAATATATGTTGATGATATTATATTTGGTGCAACTCATCATGATTTATGCAATGAATTTTCAAATATGATGAGGAGTGAGTTTGAGATGAGCATGATGGGTGAGCTTAATTTTTTCTTAGGCTTACAAATCAAGCAAACTCCAAACGGCACCATGATCCATCAGCAAAAGTATATCAAGGAGTTACTTAAGCGTTTTGGGATGGAGTCAGCCAAACCCATAGACACTCCTATTTCTCCTTCAACCAAGTTGGTTATGGATGATGGGAGTCCCTCAGTTGAGGAGAAACTCTATAGGGGTATGATTGGGTCACTCTTATACCTAACCGCTAGTAGACCTGATATTGTTTTTAGTGTTGGTTTATGTGCCCGTTTTCAGGCTAACCCTAAGGAAACTCATCTTAAGGCTGTTAAACAGATACTAAGGTATTTGAAACATACACCCAATTTAGCTTTATGGTATCCTAAAGGTTGCAATTTTGATCTTGTTGGATATGCTGACGCTGACTATGCTGGATTCCTAGTTGATAGAAAGAGTACCTCAGGTATGGCTCACTTTCTTGGACCTTGTTTGGTATCTTGGGCTACCAAGAAGCAACATTCAGTTGCCATGTCCACAGCAGAAGCTGAATATATTGCAGCAGCTTCATGTTGTGCTCAACTGTTGTGGATAAGGCAACAGCTTAAGGACTTTTGTGTTGACATTGGATACATTCCTATTTTTTGTGATAACACAAGTGCAATTAATATTGCCAAAAATCCATGTCAACATAAAAGAACAAAGCATATTGACATTCGACATCATTTCTTGAGAGATAATGTTGAAAAGGGTTTAATCTCTATGAATTTTTGCTCAACGGAAAATCAAATTGCTGATATATTCACTAAGGCACTAGCTAGAGACCAATTTGAGAGAAACAGACTGGAATTGGGGTTGGTGAAAACACCCTGAGAACACCTGTTCTCAGAGTTAGATCAAGCTGACAAAACACCGTATAATACCTGTTCTATCCACTTGTTTGCAATTATTGCTATCAAAACAGTGGTCTATGCTTAACAAATATGTGTAGTCTTGTGTGCTATTATGATTATTTATGAAGACTGCTGCCTTGGGAGATGGAGAAAGAGTATTCATGACAGACCTTGGAATGAGAGAAGCATGTTCAAGAACAGATGGCTCGAACAGGTATGCCTTGATTGTCATTAATGTATGCTGCCTGCTTAAATTCTAGGTGTTTCCTAGGTGGCCCTTCATAACGGGTAGGGAGTTTAAAAACCCCCTTTGCGTGTGTCTGTTTTCCCCGTCTTGCTCTCTCTCTCTCTCTCTCTCTCTCCTCTGTTCTTGCTTTCAAACCCTAGCAAAACCCTCTAAACCCTAATCTCTCTCCTCTAGCAAACAATGGCTTCCAACAACACCTCTCACTCAAAAGCCCTCGTTCTTGCTTCCTCAATCCCTGCTCCTTCTCGCCCAATCTCGTACAAGCCTTTCAAATTCCTGAAAAGCTTGTCCCTAAAATCAGTGGGAATGGGGATGGATGATATTCCCTTTGAATGTCGAAGGGAATTGGTGTTCCTCGTAGGGGCAATTGCTTGTCCCATTTCAGTTGAGTCAGAGGGAACAAAGTCGGGGTCTCAAGAACAATTCTTGGAAACCCCTGAAGGGTTTAATTTTGAGCCCTATTCTTCTGGGTTGTTCTCTGACACCGCGACAGAAACAGGGGCTGCCTCTGTCGAAGGTGTGTTTGTGGAAGATCTGCATGTCGACTTCCAAGGGAAGTCGAATGAGTTGTCAGAGGAGAATCTAGAGAAGAATTCTCTCCCTGAGGCTGAAATCTCCCTTCCAGTCTTTCAAACTGGAGAGAAAAGGAAGAGGGTGAAAATCGTGGCTAGGCGTAGCAGAACGCCAAGAACAAGGCCACAACCAAGGTCTCAACCCTGTCTAACTCCTCAATCCTCTAAGCCCTCTCGAAAATCTGCAAGGCTAGCGTTTCAATCCTCTCATCGTCCCTCCAAACCCTCTGCTCCTATCATTGAGGAGATTTCTTCTTCTGAAGGGTTCTCGAGTTTTGACTCTGAGAACACCACCTTCAAACAGGGAACACCGGTGTTTTCCGAGTCCTCTGAAGAGCAATCTCTTCCAAAACCAACCAATAAACCTGCTGTGAAGCCCTCTCCTGCCAAAACACCCCTCAAGCGAAAGCCCAGAACAGCCCCCCTACCAGAAACTACCACCTCTGTTCCTATCCTTAAACGCCCAAAGCAGTTCACTCCCTCTCCTATGTCTGACAAACATGCGCAGTTGCTGAAGCGCAATGTCGTCAGGGGGAAGGTAGTGAATGTAAGCTTTTTCGAGGAACAGGGTCTGGGGGTGTTCTTGACCAAGCTTCGAGCCCAAGGCTGGCTTGAGTTGTTTGCAAACACCCAGCAAGGGTGTTCTGTGCCCGAGTTGGCTGAATTCTATGCCAACTGCTCTGTCACAAATGGGGTAGTGACAAGTGTTGTCAATGAGTGTCATTTCTCCTTTGATGAAGCCACCCTAAGTGATATTCTGGGCATCCCCTCTCGTGGATTTGCTGTGTATGTGAGGGAAGACAAAACTGCCCTGGAAACAGCCAGGCTCTTAGAGGTGTCCAAACGCCTTAGTCAAAAACAGGGCCTGAGAATACCCCTTTCGGTTAAGAAGGGTGAAATGACCTCCCTGCACCAACTACTGTTTATGTTCACTATCAAGAACATAATACCGCGAGGTCAAGGGCGAAACTCAGCAGATGCCTTCGATCAATGTCTGGTGGACCTACTGGATCGGGAGGAACCAGTAAACTACCCTGCAATCATGATTCCCCACATAGAGCGAATTGCGAACACCACCCGGGCACATGATCTTGGCTATGGGTTTCTGTTGACAAGGGTGCTTGAGCACTTTGGGATAGTGCTCACACGAAGAGTGGCGGCCCAAATCATTGATGAGATTGGGATTGACACTCTCCTAGGGTGTGGTTATGAGGTTGGCAAAGGGTCAGTTTCCAAACAGGGACGTCGACCACCTCGACCACCTGTTTCTGGGCAACCTTCCGTCAAGGTTGAGGCTGTTCTTGAGGACAATGCTCGCCTCAAGGATGTGCTCTCAGCTGTCAAGGCTGCTCTTGCTGAGGAACGAGCTCTCTCGCCAAACGCCATGAAGATCTCCTTGCACTTCTCTCCACTCTTGCCTCCAGCATTCCTCCTCTGCAAACGAAACCACCCCCTGCTCCCTGATTGTATGGGCTGCTCTCTAGTCTCCTCCTTTCTTAATTTCGTTTTTGGCCTTGTATTTTTTAATGCAATATCTCTTTATTAATGCTTCTTGCCCCTTCTGCTACATACTTCTTTTCTTGCATTCATAATGTTGTTTATGCTTTTTAATAATGACAAAAGGGGGAAGAAGAGTGTAACCCTCCTATTAACGAATGAACCTAGCATTGACTTAAGTGGACCTTGACTTACGTGGATCCCTATCAGCATTCAATTTTTTTTTTGGTCAATATGGTCACTTGGTTTGTCATCATTCAAAAGGGGGAATTTGTTGAGTTATTATATTTAGTTTTGACGATAACAAATCCAAGTGTAAAAATTTGTCCTAGTAATGTTGCTCCAAACACGGTCTCCAAACAGGCCTAACTGGTGTTTGTGTTCTTTATTATACTAACTGGTTTGCTACATGTGAGAACAAGTCTTCAAAACAGGTTTTACTTGGTGATTCTATATTAAGTCAAGAACACCATCTCGACAGTTGATTGTAAGGCATGTTCCTGAACTCTAGCAATGGAAAGAACAACCCCAGCAAACAAGGTGGCCTTGGTGTTCACAGCAGCACCATAAATCTTGGACAAGATGACATTCAAAACAAGAAGTCTTGGGTATATAGGTTTTATTTATTTAGACTCTTGTTAATATGCCAATATTGAAAACATCATTTTAAACACCTCTTGAATCGGTATTTGCGCTAAGTGCTTCAGAACACCAGTTGCGAACAACCCTGCGAACAGGGTGCCTAGGGTGTTTCTGAACTGCAGTAGCCACACCGGTTATCTTTGAAAATTTATTTTAGTTGGCTAAGATCTCCAGATTACTTTCCTTGAATTTCAAAACTGCTATTTCTCTGGAAAGGATATTTCTTGAAAATATTATGGGAGATTTTCGAAAATAAGTTTTGGGAGATTTGCCAAAACTTAAAGATTTCCTTTGACCATATTTTCGGATATGGTAAAGTTTCAAAAGCTGAAAATTTCTGGTTGCTTTTTTTAATCCACCTCACGGTTATGGGAAGATAAGGGTTATCTTTTAAGATATCAAATCCCTTATATTTTGGCAAAATTTTATCACTAGCCGTAGGAGAACATTTCCTGATTGAAAATCGTTTTCTATACTTAGCTGATTCTGTGGCTTATGACCGTTGGTTTTTGTGTTTAAAAACCTCAGCTTTTTCTCTTCCAGTAGACACACAACACACGAGAAAAGAGCAGATAGAAAACTCAGGTTGAATTTGCTTAAACACAGCTTTTTGAAAAATTCAGGAAAAATTAGAAAACACGGTCTACACTCAAAGATTCTTGAGCTTCATTCTGGAAAGCAAACCGTGACAAGCTGTGTTTGATTTTGAGTTTTCAAACCATTGGCATAATAGGATCTTCATTGTACCTTACATCTGCTTACTAAGAAGCACCCCCTGTAAGGTGTTTGTAACCCTGATCTTGAATCAGAAAAGTGAGTGAGTGTGTCCTAGTCGTGTGGACTTGGACGTGTCTAATCTTGCGAAGGTTGGACGTGGTGTAACCTGTCTTTGGGAAGAAGGTTACGTGGTTGCAAGTTGTAACAAGGTGTGTTACATTTGTAACGTGTGAAGCCCGTTAGTGAAAGTGGTTAAATCCTACACGAGGTAGGTCGTGGTTTTTCACACCTCAGTTGGGCTAGAGGTGTTTTCCACGTAAAAATTGTGTGTGCTTTATTTTCCGCATTTATCTTGGTGATTTTCGCATCTGCAATAATTGAGAACACCCCGTGCAAACAAGCTATCAGGGTGTTTGTCATTTGAGAACAACCTCTACTAGGGTGTTTGTTATTTACAATGCAAAAATCAGACACCACAATTCACCCCCCTCTTGTGGTTGTATACTCACGAACTCAACACTCCTAATTTTCATTAGCAAGAGATATTTTGGAGGATAAAGTCTCAGCCAAGTATTTTGCTTTGCCTTCATTTCATTTCTAGCCAAGTAAAATGCACAAACCAACTAAGCAAGCAAGACCATCTTCTTCCTCCTCCACCTCCTCCTCTACGGCTGACCTCTGCCTAGCTCACTACCGCCATCTTTTGCCACCAGCCAGGGCTACTGCCGGCCAGCCCCACCACCACAGCACCACCAGCTGCCACCCCCTCAGCCACCACTAGCACCAAACACAATACCACCTTCACATCTTATATTCAAGCTTAAGTGAGGTAATCTTTAAATCCAACTTTACTTAATTCTTGGTTTTATGTTAGTTTTGATCATGAATCATGTTGTTTGATGCAATCAAGGATTATTTTGATGTTTTATTAGTTGGATCATCTTGAAAACAAGTGATGTTTGAAGTTGTTCATGATCATGCAAGTTTAGGTGGTGATGATGGATTTTGATTGTTTTAAATGAGATTTTGTGATCTTTGGTGTTGGTCATGAATATCAAGATGTTTATGTTGATTTAGATGAGTTAAAGAGTGATTTTAGTGGGTGGGTATGTAAAGAAAAGATTGAAAATATGTGAGTTAGAGCTGAGAAACAGACCTGAAAGAGGGGCCACTTCGGGAATTAACTGGTACTATTTGGCGCATCAAAAAATTGTGATTTTTAGTGCAATGATACCTGATGAGTAGCTTTCAATAGAGTTACTCAATTTTGAGTTGTGTGGACAAAGATATGACCAATTCACTGAAGACTGCGCAGAATGCATCGAAACTGGGAGCATATTTGAACAGGAGACTTTACGGAAAAACTGGTATTGATTGGGGTATTGAAAAATTTTGATTTTTGATGTGTGGATAGATCAATGAGTTATCTTTCACATTCCTTTTGAATCACCTTCATCTGAGTTCTGTGGAAAAAGTTATAGTCGTTTTACTACGACTGCGCAAATTGGACCGAAGTTGTGCACAGTCCTGTTCTAGCCCAATTTTAGGGACCTTACTATGTGAATCGTGTTTTTGTATCCTTAATAAACATTTTATAATACTTTCTATGCTTTATGTATTGGGGTTTTATATCTTAATTGGAGGTCGGGAGTGAAGGATATGGATTTTCTAACACAGACCATCAGACGGTAACATGAGTGAATACAGAAATTGCAACATTTCGAAATATTTTCAGAAGTTTCTATATAATTATGGATATCGCAAGAAAATTACAAAGTGTAGTGAGTTTAACAAGTTTGATTATGTATAGAAGCTTACTTGGGTTTGAAAACCGAGTTAAGTGAGCATGAAAATGAAATTTGAGAAGTGGGCACAGTAATGACTCAAATTAGTGTCTATCGGATCAACTGAGGTTATTTGAGCTTCTTATGAACCTCACAACACCCCTCATGGCATTGAACCATTCTATTATCCATTTCAGAAGCATCACACTTTCCATTATCTATTTCAGAAATATCAGAAACCCATATTTCATTTATATATATTAAAATCTTTTCATTATTACCTCAATCATTTCCATGTGGTCTATTTTGTTTCAATTTATTGTATTTCAAGTTTGATAACCCTAACTGATTTATTATTCAGATTATCTTGGTTTACCTTGTCGTATAATGAGTTAAAATCAGTTTATTTTGGTCTAACTTATCTTATATTGAATTATTGGAATTATAGAAATACTTTTAAATAAATCAATTTCCATTAAAGTTACAAATTATGTTAGTGAATATGGTTTACTAACTGCATTTACCTATAATTACATTTCTTTAGCAGAATCGAGGCCTAGTCTATCATTTCCATTGTGCATAAGTATTATCAAGTGAAATATTATTTTAAAGACTTCAGGTACGTCCATTGCCTGTATCTTTAGAAATCCGAGTGTATTTATCAACGTTATCATATTTTGGCAAGTACACTAATGAATCAGTTTACGCAGTGATTTATCAGTTAATTAGTGATCCCATCAGTTATCATCTATAGGGCATTCGCCCTTCAGTTACCCGCATGGCTTCAGGTCAGATCCCCGATCGGCTTGGCAGGTGTACACCAATCCATAGATCGTAATAGTGTTAAGGGGTTCACTATCAGATAATAAGTAGCAATGCAATTTTATATTCATCTCATTCACTGTTTTAACTTAAATTGAATTCAAAGCGGCCACCCAAATAATTTATTCAGAGTCGTTTAACAATTCAGGAATGCATGTACTGAGCTTCGGCTCACAGTTCGAAATGTTTTTCATGTTTTGTTTTTAGGGAAATGCTTAGAGAATTGCCCTTATGCTAACAAATCAGTTAAAGAGAATAAGTGAAGTAAGGAAATCTGGATGGATCAGAAGTAATGTAGTATATGCATACTTTAAAGCTATATATTGAATTCTTCAGTGGATGGAGATACCGATTACATGGTGAATTGTTTTTACTATCGTGTAAAAACCTTATATTGGTTAACAGTTGGTTATATATGGATTGATCAGGTGTGTATGTATATGTTTGAGGTTATATTTAACTATGTTATTTATAGTACTCATGTTTCAAGTCTTGTCCTTTTTGAACAGCGGTAACGCCCCTATCATTGGGTTTATCATATTATAATTGAGGGATTATTAAGGAAAATACAAACAGTGAATCATGTTTAATTTGGGGGCGTTACATCAACCGCTTAACCCGATGGGTACACGATCCGTTGCCCACCGCTACCAAGAATTCATCCGGGTCTAGCCTCCCTTTAAATTCTAGAATATCAACTTTGAAATCATTAAAGTTGGGTTAAGGTCTTCCTTCTCTTCTCCTTGGTCTCTTAGAAGGCTCTTGCTTAGTAGTTGAAACTAAATGGCGGCTATTTCTTTTAGCTTTTTCTTCTTGGTCAGAACCAGGCGAGCTAGATTAGCTCACTAGGTTTATGCTTTTCTCCCTCATTAGTTCAGGAAGCTAGTGCCTCAAATAGGCATTTTGGTTCTTGAGTTCCTCATCATTAGTTATTGTGGCTTCAAAACTCTTCATAAGAACCTCAAACTTCTCGTCCAAGGTCATACTTGAACTCATGCTTGAAACTAGATCAAAAACCGAGTGATGTGTTTGGAGTGTGTTTGGACAGATAAAAACACAGCTGGAATAGAGGTTTAGGGCTAAGATGAAACTTACCCTAATAGCAAATATGATGAATTTCCTTGGTAACAATCCCACGCTCAAGGCTGGAATGCAAGTAGGCTAATAATGGAATGAAAGCAGAAGCTAGGATTCAAGAGAATCCATTCGAGTGAATCAAGGATGGATAGTTTCTAAGATGATTTATAGATCTAGAAACACCGCTATTAATTAGCTTAGTGTCCTTAATCCTTCAGAGGATATAGAAACACCACCTAAGGAGTGATTAAGACTCACTAGAACACCACTTTACATGGCCTAAGTAAAGATAAGCTAGTTTAAGTGTTTCAGAGTATCACGGGATTAGGAGTAAAGCCCAACTGAAATGGCTTTCATTCATAAGCAAGTAAGCGTATAAATAAGCACCTGCCCAGCTGCCTAGTTGCTTAGGAGTTTCCTTACTCATTAGGAAACCCTTAAATAAGCTTGTACAAATTGGAAAGCAAATCCAGTTTAGCCTAGCCTGAGTATCCTACGTGAGTCTAGCTAGTTACATGCTTAATTAGGTTAAACTCAAGCTTACACATATCATTACATCAAAAAGCATCCCACTTGCACATGTGAGAGAGAAGAAAGGCTGCTGATTTGACTTGGATTCTGGCTGGCCAATGAAAAGCGAGGGAGATCTTTATCTCTGCTCCTAGTTGCTAATCACCTTTCCAATGCTGCAAATGGGCCAATGACGATGTTCCTAATAGTGCAGGCTATAACCAAGGAGGGCAAGTTAGTGACTAAGGCCTCCATTTGAAGAGACCTTATTCGTTGATCAAAAATAGTCAAATCGACCTGTTTAGCACCTAAAAGGAGCAGCCTGGTTGCCTTGCCTCTACTTAATTTGGACTTGATTTCAAATCATGAATAACTTCATTAGGACGTTAATAATCATCTCAACTAAAGAAATCAGGCCTAAATTAGGTTTAAGGGGGAAACAAGATGGAAATTCAAACTGGGCCAGAATAGAGGTTAATCTAGGATGGTTGACTTATGGAGAAAAATCATCATGAAGCAACTAACTTAACTTGATTTTGTCTTCATGGGTTGTTACTTAAGGATGTTAGGTAACATCCTATCCAAATATATCAGCTTTAAACCCTTGGGACGGTTCGAAAATCGGATGAACAAAATGTCTTTGTAAGGGATCATAAACAGGTAGGTCAGAACTTTGCTGAAGTAATGCTTGGACAATGGCCTAAGGATTAGTGCTTGAACTTGCATTCCCTTGATTGTTTTGAGGGGCTTAATCTAATAGCATTGCTTGATCTTTATTGATGAGTATTTCCTTCAATTTTGGCTAGATAAAGGTAGCAAAACGGGGAGCTTTGAAGGAACTTTAGCATGTTACTTGATAAATTTTTATGCCTACTTTCATGCCCTAAAGGTTCAAAAAGGTTAGACCTGATTTGGTCCACTTAATTTCCCTCTAAATTAGACTGTGCTGAATTGTCGCTTATTTTGCGCTGCCGGAATGATCTTGCTGTTTAACAAACCAAATGATGTCCAAAAGCCTTGCAACTTATTTTATTTGGGAGATAATGCCTTTAACTTTAGAAGAGTGGGCAAGACAGCCAATCATCCCTTTAGTAGCAAGCTCCAAAAGGTAGACAAGACAGGGTTAGTTTTCGGATGAAGATAGCTCCCTGTTGAACTAGGTTAGGGTGCTTCTAACCAAGGCATGTACTTCCCTTACCTTCTTGGTGTTTACTGTTTCCTGTTGGCTTAATGGCTGAGGTTCAAAAGATTCCAAATGACGGTCCCTATCCAAGGATATGCATATTGTTGCTATAAATCAAGAGCATAGCAAAAATTATGAATATATGTTACCTTTAGTTCTATTTTCATTTGGTGCCATGATTACACCAACAAAGAGCTCCTATTAGGAGTAAATAATCTCCATCAAATAAGTGCAAAGGATTGAATAATATGGCCGTAGGTCATGGATGTTTCCAAAGCTTATGAGCTAACTTTAACTACAGCTTTCTTTTCATTTAGGACTCTAATTATACCATCAAGGAGATCTCACAAAGAGGAAATAAATGTCACAAAATGTCTGCAGAAGAATCTACTATGTGATGTTACACAAGCATAAACCAAACTCATGCAAGGCATTCCTTAAATCAGATTGTATAGTTAAATCAAGAACAACTCGTTAACAAGCAAGCAAGAATCAATGGACATGTAAGTGACAAAGACTTACCCACCACCTAAGCTAACAAGGATCCACCCTCTAAATTGTAAAGTCTAAGCCACCAAGTTTTGATTAAAGGAGGACATATACTTTACTACATTTGAAGATTGAGTGTTTTTGAACAACTTTGCTACATTTTAATTAATGAAGTGTGTCCTACAAAACTAGCCAAGGGGGGACATACACTCATCCTAGCCTTGCTTCTAAAGGGGAATGTTCCTTTACAATTAGGAAACCTCTAAACAAGTTTAAATAAAATGAATTAAAAGCTGGAAACTTAACTAAACTAATTATAACAGCACGTCTAGGTGATACATGTTGTAATTACATTAAACTCAAGCCTAAACATGTTGTACACACAATAAGGACCCACTTGCACATGTAAGAGACCAAAAGTTGTGCATTGCAAGTTACTTTATAGCTAACCACCATGAAACCAGCATGCAATCTCTCCCTTGGATGATTGGCTAGCCTTCTTCCAAAGCTGCAAAAGTCCTCATGATTGTGTCCTTGGTCGTCCAAATTTTGAAGAAATTGAGGATGCAGTTTGCCAAACCCACCATGGAAGGTGAACACCATTGCAATGTCAAATAGGCTATTTAGGGCCTAATTGACCCAATTAGTGTTAAACTTAAGCAAAGAAGTTCTTCATGTTGAACTTAACTTGGACCTGATTTTTATATATGGTTGGATTACAAAAAATGTTACTAAACAGTGAAAACCTTAATAATTCCCGTAAATAGAATCTAGCTTGAAGAATCAACTCAGGTACTAAGACCGGGTAAGAAGGGAAAAAATTACAACGGTTATTTTGTGAGAGTTAAATCAGTTAGACAAAATTTAATTGGCGATGATTTATTTGCATTCCACGGTGCCCTATGATGTTCACTAACATCCCCCCCCCAAAAAAAATTACTGGTTATAAATCTGGTGTTGGTTTGAGAACTAAGCTAATTTCCAAAATTGGTCAGAATAGAGCTAGTCCTACGTAGGTCCAATTTCATCAATAGAATCTCCCTTAGGATCTTAATTTAACCTCGAATTTCCATCTTGATATGGCACCTTAGGATGTCAGCTACCTTACAAAATAAAATTATCATCCTGAAGAAGGGTTTAAGTGGTGGAATAACCTAAACCAGACAGCTAGCCAGAATTGAGTCAACAATGTGCGTGTTGACTTTTAGGGTTGTTTGAGTAACATGCATTGGACTTAGGCCAAAATTGGTTCTTTGAAGAAAAGGTAGACATCATAGGGAGCCCAACAAAGTAGGACTTACCCACAGGGCACCTTAGGAACATCGAGAACAATATTGCCCAGAACCATGCTTAGTTCTGGACATGAAAAAGAGGACAAGGTGTGCATTTGAGTGCCTAGTGCTTGATTACCTTGAACCTCCTTGGCAACGTTGAGCATAGATTGGATTATAGGAGCCCCACTAGGCTACCTTGCTTTGCATCATGTGACTACAAAATAAAAATATATCCAAGCATAAGAACTGGCTTTAAGTTTTATTATGTGTTCGTTTAGGGCTCAAATTATACCCACAAAATGCTCCGACCAAGAAGAAACAATTGCCATAAAACATGTTCAAAAGAATGAATTGTGTGGCTATAAATTAGGATGATAGCCACATTTAAGAACAAACTTAAAATCTAGATCTCTTTTCACTTAGCGCTCTCACTACACCCACAAAGAACTCCCACTAAGAGGGATCAAATGGCCTTTAGTAAGTGCAAAAGAACGAATAATATGGCTATAATAAATTATGTAGCAAAACCTATGGACTAACTTTATCTCTAGTTCTATTTTCAATTATGGCTCCAATTTCTCCTATAAGGAGCTCTCATAAAGAGGAAACACATACCGCAAAATGGGTAGAGAAGAATAAATCGTATGATCACAAACAAAGAATCTAACTAAATATAGGAATTAACTTTAACACTTGTTCTCATTCATTTTGGGCCAAAACAAAACTCACAAACATCTTCCACTAACATTTGACAAATGCCCTAAAATGGGTGTTGAAAAATCAATTATGTGACTGCACACTAAAAATCTAGCCAAAGATTAGAACTAAATTTAATGCTGGTTCTCTTTCCATTTAGGGCTTAAATTACACACACAAAGACCTCTAACTCTCTATCTTTGTAAAAAAAAATTCTGGTGTTTCCAATCCAGGATTCAGATAAATGTAGGCCATTGATGTGCCGACCGAGGGGAAACAAATGGCTTGGAATGAATGCAAAACAATGAATGACATTGGTATTATAAACAAATGTTGCAACTTCTAAACATTTTGGTTACTATAGTTCTCTTTTCATTGTGGCTCCTGTTGCACGCACAAAGTGGTCTCATCGAGAAATACAAATGCACTGAAATAAGTGCAAATAAACGAACGATATGCTTATGAGTAAAGTATCCGGCTAGATTAGTGAACTAATGTTTTCTCTAGTTATCTATTTAATTGAACCTCCAATCACACCCCCAATGACTTCCAGCAAAGAGGAAACAAATGCCTAAAAACGAGTGTAGAAGCATGACCATGTCGCTACAAGTCAAGAATCTAGCCAATCATAATAATTTTCTTTAACTCAGGTTCACTTGTTTATTTGGTCCCCAAATAACACGCACAAAGAGCTGCGGTAAAGAGGAAAAAGATGCCTTAAAATGATTGTAAAAGATCAAATGTTTATGCCATAAAATGAGAGTGTTGGAAAAATTAGGAACTTAGTTTAACTTCAGTTCTCTTTTCATTTTGGCTTCTAATTACACCCGCAGAGAGCTCCAAGTAAGAGGAAAAATACCACGACATGATTGCAAAAGGATGAATGTTATTGCTATAAATGAAGAATTAAGCCAAACATAAGAACTAACTTCAACTCAGGTTTTCTTTTCATTCAAGTCCCCAATTACACCTACAGAGAGCTCTCACCAAGAGGAAGCAAATTACCTAAAATGAGCTCAAAACACTGAACATTGTGGCTACAAAACAAGACTCTAGCAAAATATAAGAACTAACTTTAACTCCAGTTATGTTTCCAATCGTGGCTCCAATTATGCCCACTAACAGCTCCCACCAAGAGGCGGAAAATGCTTAAAGTGACTAGAAAAAGGATACGCATATTGTTGCTATAAATCAAGAGCATAGCAAAGTGCTCAACCTGAAATTATTATATTTAATACCCTTAAATTATTTAATAATTGCTCGAAATAAATTGTTAAATTAGATTTTTAATAATGTTTTTGTTTATTTTGTAGGATTTGAAAAATGTGGAAAAATAACAAGCAGCTAAGTCAAGAATTGGATCAAGTGAGGAAAAATGGAAGAGAAGGAAAATCTGAAGCCTAACCGGTCCCTTTCTCTTCTCTTCTCCCCCTCCCCCACTTCTTTTACTCACTGGGCCTGGCCCAACCGGGCCCATTTCTAGATCCCAGGCCTATCTTCTCCTTCCTTTCCTCTTCTCCTTCCCACAGTCCAGCCCAAGGCTCTCTCCCTTTTTCTTTTCCTTTCGTTTCTTCCCTTAGGCCGGTCCATTCTTCTCCTTACCCGAGCCCAGCAGCTCCATAGCCCATGCATGCCCAGTCTATTTTCTTTCCCTTTCCTCTCCTCTTGGGCCGGTCTAGGCCTGATCTTCTCCTTCTTCTCTATTTCTTTCTCCTTATCTCCTGGTAGGTCGGTCTTCTCTTTGCCAAAAAAAAAAAGGCCCAGTCTTTTGTCTTCCTTCTCTTTCTCAGACCGAAGCCCAGCACTCATCAGCCCCCTCTCCTTTTCTTTCTCGTAGACGGGCCAATGTTCTAGCCTGGTTTTTTTTTAATCTTCTTCATTTATCTCTCACACGCAAGGCATGCGAATCAGCCCCATCTCCTCCTCTTCTTCTTCTCCCTCATGCTTCGTCCCGGAGGACCCGAAAACAAGGTCAGGATATGGCACTTCATCTCCCCAATCTTTAACCGTTTTTTTTTTTTCTCTCTTCCCTTCTTCATGATTCCATAATTATCATCAACATTATCGCGGCAGTTTCAAGGCAATTATTCGAGCGTTAATGGGGGCAGTCAAAGGACTGAAGAATGGCATTCGGAGGCCATTAAAGGAGGCCGAAAACAGAGTATGGGGGTAGAGGGAGTTTAGATTTTGTTTCGGCTTCAGTTAGATTCACGTTCAACTTGTAATGCATCTGAGTTTGAATTTTAGAGTTTAAATTCGAGTTTGGTGTTTTCGGCTTTGTTCTCTCGATTTCGATTTCGATTTGTAGATTCATATTTTAGCCTTCGAATTGCACAAGTTCGGGGTTTGCTCATGCGTTGTTCGAATTGCCAAGTCCTGGTTTGTGGAAGCCTTATTCAAATTGCCCAAGTTTTGGTTCCCTGTGCTTGTTGCGTTGCTCTGCTCATGTTCCTCTCTTTTCTTTTTCTTTCGTGTTCCTCTGGTGCTCAATTTCATGGAATAATTACGGCCAGGTGTTGGTGACTCAAACATGTTACAGTTCATTGATTTTCATTTTGCAAATCATCGCTTGCAATTTGATTTTGTTTAATTTGCTCCTTTAAGTGGTAGAATTATTCAACCTTTAAGTTAGAAAATTAGCCTTTAGTTTTAAATTAGAACTTTTAATCTAATTTCACAACCATCCCCGAGGACGACACCTGTAATTCGTACAACGATAAACCATACGCTTGCGGAAAATTACAACAAGTTTTTGGCGCCGTTGCCGGGGATGGCGTTGTGAGATTAGGCTACTTCGAGTCGTAGCTTTGCGTCAATTTCGTTTCAGTTTTATTTTCGTTTAGTAGGTTTTGATTGCATTTTTATTTTGTTTAGATTATTTTCGATTGTTGAAGTAAGTTCATGTTTTGATTCTTGCTGTTTAGATTAGTTTCATTTCAATTTTTAGACATTATTCTGGTGTGATTTTTGCAGTTCTAACCAATTTGGTTTTTGTGCCAAAAAAAAAAAACAAAGCAACTTTCTGGTTAGTCTTTGCTTGTTTGGGCTTTTAGTTTATTTTCTATTTTTGTTTTAGTTTATTTTCTGTTTTCTATTTTGGATCTCGCACCCAAAAAAGAAAGCAAAAAAAAAAAAAAGATGCTCATGCTTAGTGTTTATGCTTTGTCATTTTGGTTATTTTCTTTTGGTAATCTTGCTTTATTTTTGTTGGTTTATTTTGTGTGCTGAACTTGATTATTTTAGTCTCTTGTTTTTATTTTAGTTATTAGTTTGTAATTAGTGTCCTAGAGTCATTTTTCTTTCAAAAAAAAAGAAAACCTTAAAAAAAATTGAAAAGCAAAAAAAATTGAAAAATTCTTAAAAGTCCCCCCAAAAAAAAGAGTTTCAAGAATGCCAGTTTTTAATTTTCCACAATTTGAGCATGAACCTTTCTGGAGTTATCTATCTAGGCTTAATGCTTATCGTGCTCAATTGAATCACAATTTCGAGAAATGGACAATTTGTGAGGTCATTACTGTGGGTCTAAATTATGAATCTTAAGGTTATGTTGAGTCTATTTATCCTGGAGGTGTGCCAGGTTTACTAGTTAAAATTTAAGATGAGGTATGGGATTTCTTTGAAAAATTAGCTTGGGATACTTACGAGTTTAAACAAGCTAAAAAGAATTTTGGATACTCAACTCATGGTGAGTCTGATTTTCATGCTAATCCTTACCACCATGATCACTGTATAGATTCATATGACCCCTCTCATGCTTACGTGCCTCCTGTTTTGGGTGATTACTGCGAGTCTTCTGATCATGCTGCTTGTACTTGCCCTTATCATGATTTTGATGCTAATTATGCAAGTATAGAAAAAAGGTTAAATGAATTGACTGATAAAGTGATGGAGATAATGAAAGAGAGAATTACTGAACATTCTCGCTGTTTTAATCAGAATAGGAGCACTGTAATAAGTCTGACTCTAGTTTAGGATCTCCTAAACCTGAAGTTAGTCTTTTTGATGATTTTCAGCCCTCTTATCCATCTAGGCCTCATTTGCATGATGATCTGTCTTTGCCAAGCCTTAAAAAAGAGAGCACCCTTCCTATGTCTCTATTCCCTAACCTTACACCACACACTAACTCACCAAAGTATGTCACTAATGATGTCCTAGTTTATGTCAACCCACCCACCACTTTTGATGACTCTTTTGAGTTTGAGGGTCAGGAACCTGAGAGACCTGATGAGTTAGATATGAGCATCCCATCTGCCATTGAGCATCATGATAAGTTAGACGATATTTCTCAGGAGTCGTGTGAGGAGGAAGTTGAGCCCACTACTTTAGAATTTAATGATGATATTCTTTCTATAGAATATGAATCTTTTTCATGTGGGTTTAATTTCGTTGATAATTTTGATGAGATTTTTGTGTTGAATATGAATCATTCTCTTTTAACCCTCTAATACCTCCTGAGTTATTCCCTGTTGAATATGACTCATTCACTTTTGATGTCCCTGTGGGTTTGGATGTGGACATGTGTGTTGACTATGAATCCTTTTCTTTTGACCCCATCCAAGCTAACCTCCTTTTTGAGTCTCACAAGTCTGAAGTTGTTGAGTCTGAGTCCTTTAGACCCATGGTTGCTAATTTTGACCTGCCTCTTATGCGTATTGAACTTAAGGGACTTGTGGAATTAGGACCCTCTGATTTGCCTAGACCGATCATTCATGATGATTACATTTCTAGGCTGATGACCCACTTCCTGGCTACTTTTGAGTATGTCTGCCTCTTTCCCAATTGGGCCCACCTATTTGACAAGTTGAAACGGGCCCTTACTTGTGCTGAATTGCAATGGTGGATGTACTCTTTCTTGTTCCAACTCGTTGCTGTTTCCTGCTTCCATCTTCTTGAGAGTTGGTCTTGTTTATATGATAAGCTATTATGTGCACTAATGGGTTTTGATTTGAATAACAGCTTATACAATGTGATAGAGTGGCTGACGCTCCATGAGCCTCTAGTTATATCAGGAGGCCTTAGCTTAGGTGTACTTCAACACCTGACCTGGTACGATCGTTCCATTCCCTTCTCTTCCCTCTTCTTTTTCGTTTCTTTTCTTTCTTTTCATTGTGTATCTTTAGGATTGTGATGGTGATGGGTGATCAACCTTGAGAAGAAATTTGAGATTTGTTGAGCCGCGTTGGCTGTGATCACTCTTGATTGTATTCAGTTTTGTGTCTCTTTGGAAGTTGTGGATATCTAAGATTGTTTTGTACTTTGTTATGTGAGTTTTTAATTTTCTTTGCTTTTCTTTGATTTTTTTTGGTTTTGTTCCGTGAGTTTGCATATATTTGTGTTTTGTCTCGATTTTCGGTGTTGCTTTTTGGTGCCTTAGTTCCATAATGAGGACATTGTGGAGTTTTGGTGTGGGGGTGAGGTGCCCATTTTTTTGAAATTTTTCGGAAATTTTTGAAAAAACAAAAAAAAACAAAAATTGCTAAAATTCAAAAAGATTTTTGTTTTATTTTGGGAATTTTAGTACTATTCTGATTAGTTAAAATCCCCTGTGCTTGTATTATTATCCTGTATATACGCATGATGTGCATGTTAGGGCTCCATCTTCGATGTGTCATTCTTAACCCTAATTCTAACCCCAATTGTTCATCATTGATGTACAATCCAATCCCTATTTATTTCATCCTCATTGTCTTACAGTCTTAGTTTTTCATGATCGGCTCTCCCACTTGTTTTAGACACAATTACTTTGAAGAAAAAAAAAAGAAAAAAAATGAATGAAAAAAAAGAAAAAAGGGAAAAAAAAGGAAAAAAATGGAAAAGAAAAACTGAAAAAAAAAGAAAGAAAGAATAGGAAAAAGGAAATAAAATAAAATTTGGAATGACAAGTATCCTTTTGAGGCATGCGCTACTGGGTGTCACCCTTTGAGGCACGTGCTACTAGGTGTTACCCTTTGAGACAAAAATGCTACTGGGAAAGTTTGCTTCTAATGATAATGAATCAGTAATGTAATTTGTGTCAGTCAGCGGGATTGAGTTTGATTTTGGTAAACCTAAGCCCTAGGATGATGATACGCATGCGTACAAGCACTGGGATGGATTCTAAGTCTTGATGTACAGTGGGTTGAAAAATTAGTGCTTTGATGTCATTCATGGGGTGGAGAGTCTTGATAAGTACAATTTCTTTATATAGGAGCCAATATCTTTGCCACATGGGTGATTTAATTGATTAGAATATGCATATATCTTTCCCCAGCTTGGTACATATTAATTTTTGAGAGGAAAAAAAAAAGATTTTCAAGTTACTTTTCATGTTTTCTTTTATAAATTTTATGGGTATATCTTCTGCAAACCATCACGAGACCCTTCTCGTCCACTAGGGGTAACCTAGGGGTTTAAAGGGCTTGTTGCACGTGCTAAGTGCAACCGTGATTCCTACGAAAGTGAGTTAGGATTTTATTTTTTTTCTTTTTCTAGGATTTTTAGTTTTGTTTTACTCGAGGACGAGCAAAACTTAGGTGTGGGGGTATTTGTTCAACCTCAAATTATGATATTTTATACCCTTAAATTATTTAATAATTGCTCGAAATAAATTGTTAAATTAGATTTTTAATAATGTTTTTGTTTATTTTGTAGGATTTGAAAAATGTGGAAAAATAATGAGCAACTAAGTCAAGAATTGG
The DNA here is from genome assembly GCA_029747015.1 of Carnegiea gigantea. Classification (NCBI taxonomy): domain Eukaryota; kingdom Viridiplantae; phylum Streptophyta; class Magnoliopsida; order Caryophyllales; family Cactaceae; genus Carnegiea; species Carnegiea gigantea. The sequence goes on from JAKOGI010000042.1 coordinate 355,187, forward strand.
AATAATTGCTCATGTTCCTCTCCTTTTTTTTCCCCCTTTCGTGTAACTCTGTTGCTCAATTTCATGGAATAATTGCGGCCAGGTGTTAGTGACTCAAACTTGTTACAGTTCAGTGCTTTTCATTTTGCAAATCATCGCTTGCAATTTGATTTTGTTTAATTTGCTCCTTTAAGTGGTAGAATTATTCAACCTTTAGGTTAGGAAATTAGCCTTTAGTTTTAAATTAGAATTTTTAATCTGATTTCACAACCATCTCTGAGGACGACACCCGTAATTCGTACAACGATAAGCCGTACGCTTGCAGAAAATTACAACACAAAACTTAAGAATATACTTTACCTTAAGTTCTATTTTCATTTAGTGCTTCGATTACACTAACAAGAAGCTCCCACTAAGGGCAAACTAATGCCCTAAAATAAGTGCAAAGTGTAGATTTATATGGCCATAGCGCATGAATATGCCCAAAGCTTATGAGCTAACGTTAACTTTGGCGTTCTTTTCCTTTTGGACTCTAACTATACCAACAAGGACATATCGCAAAGAGGAAACAAATGTTGTAACACGGGTGCAGAAGAATCAACTATGTGGTGTTACACACACTTAAACAAACTCATATAAGGGATTCCTTGAATCTGGTTGTATGATTGAATCAAGAACAACTCGTGAGGAAGCAAGCAACAATTAGTGGACATAAGAACGATAAAGGCCTAGCCACCACCCAAGCTAGCAAGGAGTCCACCCTCTAATATGCAAAGTTTAAGCCATCAAGTTCAGATAAAGGAATCCACTCAATTAACTAGCCAAATCAGATCAGTTAAGTGAGATTTTGAGGGTGAGTGTTTACAACTTTGCTACTTTTTATTTCAAAAAATGTGTCATACAAAACTAGCCAAGGGGGGGATACATACTCATCCTAGCCTTGCTTCTAAGGGGCGATGTTCCTTCACAATTAGGAAAGCTCTGAACAAGTTTAAATACAATGAATTACAAGTTGAAAACTTAACTAAACTTATTACAACAGTGCCTCTAGGTAATACATGTTGTAATTACATTAACTTCAGGCATAAACATGTGTAAACACAATTAGGAGCCACTTGTATGTGGAAGAGACCAAAAGTTGTGTGCTACAAGTTACTTTATAGCTAGCCACTAAGAAACCAGCTTGCTTTCTCTCTCTTGGATGAATTGCTAGCCGTTTCCAAAGCTGCAAAAGTCCTCATGATTGTGTCCCTGGTCGTCCAAATTTTAGAGAAACTAAGGAGGCAGTTTTCTATACCCACCGTGGAAGGTAAACACCAGTTCAAAGTCAAACAGGCTATTTAGGGCCTAATTGACTTGACTATGCTTTAACTTGAACAAAGAAGTTCTTCGTGTTGAAATGAACTTAGACATGATTTTTATATGTGGTTGGATTACTCACGTATCAAAACTTAACCTCGAATTTACATAAATTAAATGTTGGATCTACCTGATAGAATTGACTCACGCATCAAAATTAGGTCAGAAGGGATAAAAACTACAACGGTTAATTTATGAGAGTTGAATCACTAAGACAAACTCAAATGGACCATGATTTGTTTGTGTTGTAGGGTGCTCCAGGATGTTCACTAACATCCCGAATGAAAATATTGGTCGTAAATTAAATGCTGTTTTGAGAACCAAGCTAATTTCATTAATAAAACCTCCCTTAAAAACTTGACTTAACCTTAGGATGCCAACTAACATCCAAAACAAAAATATTGTCCCTGAATAAGGTTATAGGTGGGGCAGTAACCTAAACTACACAGCCGGCCGGAATTGAGTCAATCATGTGCTTGTTTACTTTTAGGGCTGTTTGAGCAAGATGCCTTGAACTTAGGCCTCAATTGGTTCTTCCAAGGAAAACTAGACATCATAGGGAGTCCAACAAAGTAGGAATCATCTATAGGGCACCTTAGGAACACCGAGAACAACATTTCCCAAAACCATGCTTAGTTTTAGAGATCAAATAGAGAACAAGGTTTGCATTATAGGATCCCTGTAGGGTACCTTACTCTGCATCATGTGACTACAAAATAAAAATCTATCCAAACGTAAGAACTAACTTTATGTTTGGTTATGTGTTCGTTTAGGACTCAAATTATACCCACAAAGTGCTCCCACCAAGAAGAAACAACTGCCACAAAATGTGTTCAAAAGAATGAATTGTGTGGCTATAAATCAGGATGACAGCCACATTTAACAACAAACCTAAAATCTAGTTCTCTTTTCATTTGGGGCTCTAAAAGATCTCTTATTAACATTGATCAAATGGCCTTTAGTGACTGCAAAAGAACGAATGGTATGGCTATAATAAAGTTTCCAGCCAAACCTATGGACGAACTTTATCTCTAGTTCTCTATTTAATTTGGGCTCTAATTTCTTACATAAAGACCTCTCACAAAGAGGAAACACATACTACAAAATGGGTATAGAAGAATAAATCCACTATAAGAAATGTTGCATCTATCCATGCTTAAAATCATCCCCTTCCGCACTTATGCCCATGGTATGGTCTACTTGTCATGCTTAAGGTAAGCATGCATAGGTTATCAGTGGGGAAACATTTACCACACTTAATAAGCGTGATAAGAAGTATAATACCTACCGTTATATTCATCGAAGACTGCATCATCTACCACGCTTCAGGCGTAGGTAGATTTCCCTCACCTGCATCCGTGGCCAGATTATCCTTTGAGCAAAAAATCATTCTCACCATTTCCTCACTTATAAGTGTGGCATTATGTATTCAATAACTAACTTTCAAATGATTCATATGGGTAACTAATTTTGTTGGAAAAACATTTATATAGAAGAAACAACAAGTTGTTGTTGTAAAAAATGCAAATAATATATATATATATACACACACACACACACACACACACACACACACATATATATATATATATATATATATATTGCGCGCGAGAGAGAGAGTATATATTTTACTATAATTCGAATGAGCAAGAAATAAGATAACTTTATAACCATGAACTAATTAATTGTCATGAGTAAGTTGAAAAATAACTAGTACTCCACCACATAATGAAGACTACGAGATCTGTGCAAAAAACTATTACTAAATTGCTTTCAACATGCCTATAAAGTACGCATGCACTACGCAAAAGTTAATTTTGTTTTCAATACACGTACATAAGATTAAACCTAAAATGGAGAATGGGATGGTGTAGAACTCCATATTTCTAAGTGAACACTTTACGAACCTAAATTTTATGTCCGATTTTATGGCATGCAGCCATTAGTTTCAACTTGAAACCACCAAACCATACATTAGAGTTAGGTACAACAAAGAATGCTTCTAATTTTCATGAAAGATCTAAAAATCTGAAGTGAGATAGAGGAAAATGCAACAAGACAAAAACTTTTAAGAAGATTGCAAGATGTAATATCCACATTACCCTCAGACTAAATACTCTTTCTCTACAACTATTATGTAACATCCCTACTTATAGGCCAGTCTTTTTAGTATATTCCCTGATTTAAAAAAAAATGGGCAAAGCTCCGCCTAAAATTGGGCTATTTTTGTTTTACAACCTGTCATGAATATAATAAGAAATAAAAAAACTCTTAACGATCTCAACGACCACATGCCGGAGCAAACAACTCAACTAAAGCATCCAACACATCCAATAACCCATTACCATCAACAAATCCAAGAAATCAATTGAGTTTTCCAATTGATAGACATTTTATGCCAGCATATTGGAACAAAGAGCAAGAACACCCAATTTATCCCCTTAATTTAGATAGCCTAACTTCTCTTTCTCGGTATTAATTTATCTCCTGCTTTTTAATCTCATACTTCTTCTGCAATTCATTTATTACCTATTCAATGGAAGTTAATGAATGTCACGAAAAAATAATAAATGAATTTTTTATGACTACTATGGTGTCCTGATAAAATATGTTACCTAATCATTCATGCGGGATATCTCCTTTAAATGCCTCGGTAGCTTTGATTGGTTGCTTTCAAGCATAGCATCATACTGCTTCTTAGCTTCACCGAGGTTACTTTCTGTGCTTACTAATAGCCCTTTAATATGTGAAAACACTTTCGATGGTTTAGTTCATGCCTAATGTTTCACAGATATTTGTTCTCTTTTTGGGGGGGGCATCTTAATGATCATTATGTTGCCTATGAGCCCAAAAAAACCTTGTTGGCATCCAATAGTTGAATTCCCAAATCATTGTGATTGGGTTCGAATTCGGCTCTTTTCTAATTCAACAGAATATATGGGTTAGATCCGCCTTACATAGGTCATTTTGGGTATAGGCCAATGTCAGGTAAGTCATATGTAATAAGTGCGTCAAGAAAATACAGTCGACACTAATAAGGCAAGTGTCTAGTTTGTCCAGTTACAGTCAAAACTTCCTGATTCAGCCCAAATTCGGGTTGGGCTAAGTCGATACGTTACTTTTGAGTGAGTTAATCTGCTAAATGTCGTGTGTACTAGGTCCACTAGGTCCATTTCCCACTTTGCTTAGTACAAGAAAGAAGAAAGTCACCAATTTCATCAAAATTATAAGTCGAAAACAATCATTGCACTTTTTCCCCCATCCTTCTTTTAATTGGAACCGAGTTATTATTGGCCCCTAACTGATAGACCTTTGCCCACACTAATTTTCTCTATTCACAAGGCTTAAATTCGAGCCATTACTTAAAAGCAACAAGTTTTAGACCAGTTGAATTAACCGATATTGACAATTTAAGGCTAATTTGGATGCAACAATTGCACAGAGGTATCATTTATGCGTCGTAATTCATATCCTACCAAGGAAGAGACCATGAAAAACTAAAGGTGATGTAGTCCTTGGTTGGATCAATTATCCCGTAGCCATCAGATCCTCGTACTTTCTTGTTGCTGCGTTGTAGCCAAATCTTGGGTTATCGTTGGATTGCACCTGCAGAAACAACAGGTTCATTTAGTAATAAATGAGCTTGCTGTAAATTTTTCGCTTAGGAATCATTCGTGGCCTAACATAAACTTATCTTTCCTTTTCAATTACAACAGCTCCATTGACCCCTTATTCTTGGCAATAAGGTCAAGCAGATAGATAAGCAACCTTTTTACAATATCCGCCCCAAGCTGACAATCAGTAAAGTTCAGCATAAGTGCATTCCAAAGGGAGGATTTTATAACTAAAAATGATGAAAATAAGGGTAGGCCTTTTGACATCAAACCTTTTGCTCATCATTTTTAAGAGTCTCCTTGATGGCATCGACTTTAGTGGATAAGCGCAACAAGGTGCATCCTCCACCTACAACAATACCTTCCTCTATGGCAGCCTAAAACATTTCAAAACTTTTGGTTAGTTATCACCCTTAGGATGAATAATAGACATAAAGTCGCACCAAGAGCTTGATCACTTCATCTGAATATTCCTCTTAATCAAATCAAGAAAATTTTTAAATATGGAATCAAAAATTTGAATAAATGTGGATGAATGGTGAGCAACATTTATCTAGAATTTGGTTAATTATCACTCTTAGGATGAATAATAGATGTAAATTCGCACCAAGAGCTTGATCTCTTCATCTCAATATTCCTCTTCATCAAATTAAAAAATTTTTATATATGGAATTAAAAATTAGAAATAAATATGGGTAAATGGTGAGCAATATCTATCTAGAATTTGGAAAAATTAGATCTTATATCTACAGTTTGATAAAACATTAAGTATGAATTACACATTAGTTGAGCTGAAGACAGCAAGTACTAAGGAAATACCTTTGTTGTATTAAGAGCATCTTCCACTCGTAACTTCTTTTCTTTTAGATCAATTTCAGTCTGTGCTCTAACCTACACACAACAAATAAAAGATGAAAAGCTAGTCCGTAACTATGACTATCAGGAAAGCAAAGTACAAAATTTTTAACGGTAGTGAAAGAATCACCTGGATTATAGATACGCACTTGAGAGCTTTGCAATCCTTTCATTTAACTTTTCTCTCTCATACTCATGATCAACATCCTGTATACCATTGTCTTTTGTATCAAATTCGAAGATTCTTCAATTTGACAATACCAGTAGCAAAACGACACTAGAACCACAGGCAGTGTATAGAATTTAACCTCAAGCTGACTCTTAGTCTGGGCAATTCCCTTAGTAATAGCTTCTTGCGTGCTCCCATCTCCAACAACGGTAGCATTCTCCTTAGTAAGCACTATTCTGGCAGCGTGTCCTAGGACCCCTCCACCAACTTTGTCCAATTACAAACCTACCTCATCTTTGATCGTAGTTACTGTTAATAAACCAGTTAGTTTCAAGAAACATTATAAGCATAACATAAGAAGGCAAGGACTGTTCCTGCATTAAACCTCCAGTGAGAACTATGACATTACCCCTGTATTGGTGCCTTCAATCTCCATATCCTGGAGCTTTCATTGCAGCGATCCGAAGTGTAACTTTGAGCTTGTTTACGACGAGGGTGGCAAGAGATTCCTACTCAATGTCTTTTGCAATTGTTAAGATTAGATAGTTGGCTTCAGTTGGATCTTCCAGGACATTAACTAGGTCCCATGATTTTATGATCTTTTTGTCAACTAAGAGTACCTGCATAGCCACAAGGCAGCATAAGTGATCGTGGTAAAGATTCTCTAGGCAACGAGACTATGTCATAAATAATACCACAAAGAATCCCACTGAAAAGATGCAGGATAACATAAATAAGTGCAGATTTACCCTTTGAAAGTAAAGAGCTATTTTGATTATAGGACCATCTAAGATAATGATGCAATATAGGTTGACACACCCACCTTACAGTTTTCATATTCTGTACCCATTGGGGATAAACTCTCCTAACTTTCAATGGCTTCCCAAATCCAAAAATTAATAACCACCCATAAAGATCACTTCTTGAGCACTAAAATAACTAAACTTGAGTGAAACCAATTGTCACATATTCTAAAACCATGGATCCACTTCGTAGAAGCGTCATGAAAGAAGATGATTAATATTTGCTTAACTATTTTTCCGAAGCACTAAAACCACAAATCCTATAATCATAGACTCTCCTTTGTTTCATGCTCCCCAACAATGTATTTCTTATCCTTGCCTACAATAATATTAATAAATTATGTAGCATTAAACTTTCAGAAACAAGTGCCTTGGCCTTAGCATACAATAAAGTTGACTTAGACAATTTATCGAACACCTGGTGGGCACTATAAGCTTAGCATTAATCTAAACATAAGCACCACTTAAAAATACCAAATTTACAACTAAACTCAAGTCTAATCTGCTTACTCTTTTCATTATTAGATTCAAATAGTTCGTTATCCTTCCAACACAGAGCTTCTTTAGAAGAAGCTATTGTATTTATATTACTTCAAGCATTCACACTGAGAAGCTACTGGAGATAAAATCTCCTAACTTTCAATGGCTTCCCCAATCCACAAACTGATAACTACGCATAAAGATCAGTTTTTGAGCCTTAAAATAACTAAACTTGAGCTAGAACACAAATCTTAAGCCAATTCAATAAGCCATTAGTAGGCAAAAAAATCACATAACTAATTCAGACTTTGAAACTTATAACATCAACTTAACATAAAAAATCGGCACCAACAATAGACTAAGAAAGCACACAGGAAAGAAGGAGGGCTGAGAGATAGATTGGACCTTTCAACTTAACATACTTCAAACCATCATCATTACATATCACACTATTGCCAAATTCCCTAGAAAAGATGTTAAATTGCCAAGAAAAGATGCTAAATTGCCTCACTTTGTGTTAGAAAACTGACCAAAACCTCTGCCTTTAATTAGCGAAACAAAGAAGATGAGAGAAAACCTCTACCTTTGATTAGCGAAACAGAGAAGATGCGAGACTAGGGAAACACCGCCGATGAGAACGACCACCGTTGACACCTCACTTTGCGTTGGAACGCATCGACACCTGGAATTCTATCTACCGAGCACAGCCACCATTGATGGTGAGAACGAACCAGCACAGGTATGCGTGACTGAGATGTGGAAGCCTAGGGTTTCTTAGCACTATGAGAATGAAGCAGGGCGGCAAGCAGATCACTTTTTTCTTTTTTAAAAAATATTCAATGGTCTTCACTAATTTGGTGGTGAAACTTAAAATAAATTTTAAAAAATAAAATATATGCCACCACACTTAATATCCATGCTAAGTGCGCCTTATTTACTAGATGTAAGTCCCTATGCTTAATATGTGTGAACATACCTTAATTGCTTACTACCACTCTTGTAAGAGTGGTTATATGTTTCTTCACTTATTATGTGTAGAGACAGTACCAAGCACTCATTTTTACTTATTTTCCTGCTACACTTAGCTAAGTGTGGTTAAACAATAGTGGAAGCATGACCCCTTTTTTTTCTTTTGTAGTGTAAGCCACTCATAAAGGCCTGCTTTGGTTTTGAATGCCATTTTTCATTCATCTCCCTCATAAATTCAAATTTGGTAGTAGCCACTTCTAAGATCAATCTTAGAGAAGATAGTGGCTTCATATAACTCATCAAGAAGGTCCTCCAACCTTGGGATGGGATAGCATTATTTGATGGTGATCTTATTAATTGCCATACTATCCACACATATCCTCATGGTTACATCCTTCTTGGAAACAAGCAAGGTCAAGACAGCACAAGGGCTAAGGCTTTCATAGATTAAGCCCTTAGTTAGAAATTCATCGACTTGTAGTTACACCTCCTGAGTTTCTTGTGGGTTCATTTGGTAGGCCGGCTTATTTAGGAATGCGGCATCGATAATGAGGTCAATTTTGTGTTGTATGGACCTTTTGGGAGGTAGGCTGTGAGGTACTTCATTTGAGAAGACATTTTCAAAGGCTTTTAAGAGACAGGTAAGCAAAGGATGGGAAGAATCCTTAGCTGCGGCCAGTTCTTGGCCAACTAAAATTGATTCCTGGTAAGCATCAAACTCATGGAGTTGAGAGTGGAATAGGGTAGTGAGAAAGATATCCATTCCCGAAGTGTCTTAGGGCTTTCTTTAAGAGGTGGACTTGAGAGGGGTAAGGGTGTTTTCTGGTGGTCTTTGGTGAAGGTGTATGTGTTTAAGCAACCATCATGCATAAGTCTTCTATCAAAGAGCCAAGGGTGTCCCAAAAGGACATGATAAGCATCCATGGGCATAGTGTCACACCAAATCTCATCCTTGTAATTCTTCCCAATGGATAAAGTAAGTAAACACCAAGAAGAGATTTGCAAGCTGTTACCTTGATTGAGCCATTGAATGGTCTATGGGCTTGGATGTGGTGAGACCCAAGCTTCAGTTTCTCCACCATGGTTGTGGAGGCCACATTACCACAACTTCCCCTATCAATAATGAGAGAACACACCTTTCCATTCAGGATGCACCTAGTATGGAAGATGTTTTTGCTTTATTCCAAGTCATTATGGCAAGCCAAGCCACTTAATGCTGATCCAATCACAGGCATTTCCCCTTCATTAGGTCGTTCTTCAACCACCTCAAGGGCTTCATTTAAGAGAAGGAGCTTCTCCTCTCCCTCTCCTTCCCCATTTAGATCTACAAAGGAAGCTTGGTATTCGACCAAAGACACCACCCTCTTGTTTGGCACTCGAATGCAAAGTGACTGAGGCCTTAGCACTGGACACAACTCTTCTTGTTTGTGGGTTTTGGTGGCAGTTTAGATAGAGTTCGAGGGGCAATGGGTTGTGGGGGTTTTGAGTTAGTGTTTGAGGAGGCCTTTTGGGTAGTGTAAGGGGGTTTTTGGAAGCTAAAGGGTCATAGACTTGGTTTGGTAATCACACCCTTGCTTTTAAGTTTCTTTTGTAACCCACTTTGTGATCTAAAGTGCCAAGCTCATCAAAGGGAAGTATACAGGTGTAGCTCCACAACATGAGCAATTTGCTCATCTAGCCCACTTAAATTACCTTATCAAAGTTTGTGACTCATCCTCCTTTAAATTACATTTCAAGAGCAGTTATTCAAAGCCCCTAGTATACTCCTCCACACTCTTATAACCTTGTTTAAGGTGGTGGAGTTCAAAGAATTTACCTTGCAGATAATGAGGGGGTAGGAATTTGGACTTAAGTTTGGCTTTTATTTTATCCCAAATCTTAATTTTCCCCTTTCCCTTCCTTACTCTCTTAGAAATAACATTTGACCACTAAATAAAGGCATACTTTCTAAGTTTCAAAGCAACAAGTTTTACCTTCTTTCCTTCTGGGATGTCTTTGAACTCAAAGATTCTTTTAACATTTTGGAGCCAATCTAAGAATAAGTCCATCAAGTTGGCCTTCAAACTCTTGAATATCCACCTTGAAATTATTGTAGCTCCTTTGTCTTGGTCTATGATGCCTTCTTGTTCATTTTCATACTCCTCATTACTAGAATCTCTAACCAGATTGCTTCCCTCAAAGTCATCCAAGTCTTCTTGCTTACTAGAGCTTCGTGACCTCCTTAGGCTTCTTTTTTTTTGTTGTATAAGTTGGCCTAGTTGAGATTGCAAGTACTTGAGCCTTGGCTCAAGTTTAGCCTTTTCTTTAAGAGCTTGTTTACCCACTTGTTCCGAGGTGAGACTAGAAGACATGATTGCAAACGAGTGCTTTGTGGGGTTGGTTTTGTGTTTGGTTAGGGGTGCGTTTAGGCTTCCGAAGCTACGACCACAAGAGTTTAGCCAAGCTGTGATACCACTTGATGTATTCTAGCCCCAACAACACACATAACACTCAAAGAGAACTAAGAATACAAGCTGGCCAGAATGTGACTCGCGGACAGATTCTAAGCAAATGAAGCTAAATGGGATAAGCAAGTGAGTTTACAAGGGATAATCTGAAGAACCACCCTTGGACACACTTGGGCAATCTCTTTAGATTAATTAGATTATAGAAATCAATCACCCTCTAATTGAGATAAAGAGACCTAGAGACCCACTTGAGTTGCCAGGCTCAAGATACAACACAGGATTTAAGAGAGAGAGTTTTCAAACTCAACTTAAGCATTCATTCAAATCTAATTTACGAAGGCTTTGTGAATGGCTTTTAAAGAAGCTAACACAGCCACTCAAACCTCTAAAAGTCAACAAGGGGACCGAAGGTACACTTAGAGAAAAGACGGAGATCAAATCGGTCACTTAATCTCCTAGCACATCTAATCTAACTTTGGCCACTCAGTAGGACTAATGATCCCACTATATGAAGCATCAAGCTTACAAAACATCTTAATACATCAATGAAAGTCAAATCCAGTAAGTTGTGTAATTAGAAACCTAAGAAACAAGACCCTTTCACATGCTAGTGCATAGTGGGGTAAAAGGATATTTCTTTGTTCTGTTTGCTAGATAAAGGCAGCCTAAGGGGGTGCTTTGGGGGAGCTTTGGGCATGTGAATTGATAACATTTTATGTCTTCTTTCACGCCCTAAAGTTTCAAAAAAGTTGGACTTCATTTGGTTCACTTAATCTCCCTCCAATTCGGATTACACTGGATTTTCACCTAATCTGCCCTGTTTGAATAATCTTCCTATTTGACCAACCAAATGATGTCCAAAAGCCTTGCAACATGTTTGATTGGAAGGCTAACTCTTAAAATTAAGGAGAGAGGACAAGGCAGTCAATCATCACCTTAGCATATGGCCCCAAAAGACAGACAAAATCGAGCTAATTCACGGGTGAGCTGGATAGTTCACTATTGTAATGATTTAGGAAGTGTCTGAACAAGGCATGTACTTCCCTCAACTCCATGTTGCTTACTGGCTCCTGTGGCCTTAAAGGTTGGGTTTCAGAAGGCTCTAATGGATGGTCCCCATCACCCTCGATGGTGGGTTTAGCAAACTGTCTGCTCGGTTTCTTCAAATTTGGACAATTACGGACACAATCATGAGGACTTCTGCGTCTTTGGAAGAAGCCTAGCCAATCATCTACGGGAGAGATTGCAAGCTGGTTCCCAGGTAGCCAGCTATAAAGTAACTTACAGCGGCACAACCTTTGGTCTCTTCCATGTGCAAGTGGCTCCGAATTGTGTTTACAACCTGTTTAGGCTTGGGTCTAATGTAATTAGAACATGTATTACCTATACACACTATTGTAATTAGTTTAGTTAAGTTTTTAGCTTGTGATTCTTATTATTTAAACTTACTTAGAGGTTTCGTAATTATGAAGGAACATCCCCCCTAGAAGCAAGGCTAGGATGAGTATATGTCCCCCTTTGGCTAGTTTTGTAGGACACATTTTGTGAATTAATATTTAGCAAAGTTGTTGTAAACACTCACTCTTAAAATCTCGCTTAACTAAGTTGATTTGGCTAGTTAATTGAGTGGACTCCTTTGATCTAAAATTAGTGGTTTAGACTCTACAGTTTGGAGGGTGGATTCCATGCTAGCTTGGGTGCCGGATGAGTGTTTATTTCTTGCATGTCCAATGATTCTTGCTTGCTTGCTCACAAGCTGTTCTTGATTCCATCACACAACCAGATTCCAGGAGTCCCTTGCATAAGTTTGGTTTAACCTTGTGTAATATCACATAGTTGATTCTTCTACACCCATTTTACGGCATTTGTTTCCTCTTTACGAGATGTCCTTGCTTGTTTAGTTGGAGTCCTAAATGAAAAGGAAGCTAGAATTAAAGTTAGCTCATAGGCTTTGGGCACAATCCTGACCTACGACCATATTGTTCGATCCGTTGCACTTATTTTAAGGCATTTGTTTCCCCTCAGTGGGAGCTCTCTGTTGGTGTAATCAGAGCACTAAATGAAAATAGAACTAAAGGTAAAGTACATTCTTAAGTTTTGCTATGTTCTTGATTTATAGAAACAATATGCGCATCCTTTTTTCACTCATTTTAACCATTTTCTTCCTCTTAGTAGGAGCTATTTGTAGGTGTAATTGGAGCCTAGAATGAAAACATAATTAGAGTTGAAGTACGTTCTTATGTTTTTCTAGATTCTTGATTTATAGCCACAATGTTTATTATTTTGTACTCATTTTAGGTAATTTGCATCCTCTTGGTGGAGAGCTCTCTATAGGTGCAATTAGGGACTTGAATGAAAGGAAAACTATAGTCGAAGTTAGTTCTTATGTTTGGTTGGGTTCTTAATTTATAGCAACAACAGTCATTCTTTTACAATCATTTTATGACATTGTTTCCTCTTTGTCAAAGCTCTTTGTGGGTGTGATTAGAACCTAAAATGAAAAGAGAAGTAAAGTTAAACCAAGTTCCCAAAATTTTCCAACACTCTTATTTTATAGCATAAACATTTGTTCTTTTACACTAATTTTAAGGCATCTTTTCCCTTTTATCGGAGAGCTCTTGGTGAGTGTTATTTAGGCCCTAATGAAAAAGTGAACCGGAGTTATAGTGAGTTCTTATGATTGGTTATATTCTTGATTTCTAGCCACATGTTCATGCTTCTACACCCATTTTTGGGCCTTTGTTTCCTCTTGCTGAGAGCTTATTATGGGTGTGATTGGAGAAGTTAGTTCATAATTCTGGTCGGATACTTTGCTTGTAGGCATATCATTGATTCATTTACACTTATTTCAGTGCATTTGTATTTCTCAGTGAGAGCGCTTTACGAGTGCAATTGAAGCCATAAATGAAAAGACAACGAGAGTTACCAGCAAGTTTTAAAAGTTGCATCATCTTTTTATTAATGCTAATGCCATTCATTGTTTTACACTCGTTCCAAGCCATTTGTTTCCTCTCAATCAGCACATCAATAGCCTACATTTGTGTGAATCTTAGACATGTAACATAAGAATTTTTTTTATGGAGATAGGGAGGTCGGAGGTTTTTATGGGTGTAATTTGAGCCCCAAATGGAAAGAGAACCAGTGTTAAATTTAGTTCTTATGTTTGGGCTGATTTTTAGTTTGTTTGACCACTGCCACAAGCGCACGGGTAGTCATAGTATAGATAAGGAGATCGTCCTCATGGACCAAAGTAATCTATTGAGCTTTGTCTATCGGAATATGCTAACCAAATACTAAATCAAGGGGTTTTGATTCAACAGCTTCAAATCTACTAATTCTAAATTCAATCTAGAAGAAACGCGTAGAGATTTATGCGATTAAGAAAGGTGATTGGACCAAAATGATAAACATGTGCATTTCTCTAATCGAATAATTTCAAGGAATTGCAATCTATCTAGAATTCAGTATATTCTTTCAAAATCAACCAAATTACCTGAGCTAAGCAAAAGTCGTTCTTTCAAACTAATTTGTCTTAATTCAGGTTAAATATCTTTTATTACTCTCTAGTCCTCCTAATATGCAAATCTCTCTTTCGAGTCGATGCTATGTTAGGTTTTATCAAGCAGTCTAACGATTAAATGTCACCTTTGAGTTTTTCACTCAATTGCTTCAAGTGTGCAAGCAAACTTTGGCCAAAATTTTACTCACAACATACAAATCACTTGATAAAACAAAATCAAACCAATCATGAATCAAAGCACAATTACAATGATAAACATGATCCAACTACACTTTCATTAACAAATGAATTCCTAGACAAAATAAACTACTCACGCATGATAAATGATTGAACAACTAACCAATTATTCAGTGAAAATCTGAGAGGGAAGGGCTTGACAAAGATAACCTTCAATCATGGGCTTCAAATCGCCTCAAAACTAAACTCACACTCAAGATTTCTCATTAAATCACCCATCAAACTAAAAAAATCCTAACTAAAGAGTAAACTTTTGAGAAAGAAAATGAACTAAACTATGCTTTTGTTTCTCCTCTTTCTGCTGCTGAAAAATCAAGTTTTATGGAAGAAAATGCACGTTTTCAGCCGCACAACTGAAGGAAGACGAAGGGGCCATAGTTACACAGCTCACCACGGTCTATGGCAGGCACTACGGTCCGACCGTGGTCTTGGCTGGAACCAAATTTCTGGTATTCTCTTGCTCTACAAGCATAACATCACATGGGTGTCCGTGGGGGAGGTCAAAATACATCCAACGAGGGTCAAATGTTGGGTGAAAATTGCCTAAAATCATGCAAAAACACATCAAACAATCATACCCAAGCATAAATTGACAATAGGAGTATAAATGGCAACTTAAAGCACATAATTCACCTAAAAATATGGCAAAATGGCCCTAAAATGATGTATACATTAAGCGCTTATTAAACTTCTGCATGCTTAAACTGTTGCTTGTCGTCAAGCAACGCTAAAACCAAAAATTGTGCGAAAATCTCCTCAGGATAGATATAGGTAGTGTTTCAATAGCAAAGCCAATCCAAAGTTAGCCCAAAAAGATGCAAAAATCATTTAGCAAACACACTAAGAAATGAAAATTTCGAAAACCACTTGATAAACCACAATGTCAAATTTAAATCAATCCCCCTAAATCATCAAATGCAATCATTCAACATATGAAACAAATGAATCTAGTAAGGCTGGTAGAACCTCACTGTAGTTAGGTGACACTCATCACTCATGTATTTGAAAATATATATATAAGGGTTCCCCCAATTCTCATTCATTAGACTCAAATCTACCACAAGCTTGACGAGACTCTCAAATTTGCCATCACTAAAATGCAAACACACTAAATAATCATGAGGACTTTCATAAGGTTGTAATGGGGTGATGGGCAAAGGTAGGAGGGGAATAAATGTTTTGAAAATGCGAAGTTAGAAGTGATAGACTAAGAGCTAAATGTTTCCAATGCATCATTGCAACGTCACCCTTAAACCAATATGATTTGGTAACAAAATACATCCCTAATTGAAGAGGCAAAAGTTGAAAGGCCATAAAAATTGACAATTCCAACAAGGCTAACACGCTCTTTATTATTCACTTTTTTTTTGGTGTTCTTTTCTCTTTCTTATTTTTTTTTCTGATTTTTTTCCTTTTTTTTCTTTTCTTCCTTTTTTTTCCTAAAAGAGTCAGCCAAAGGAAATCCATACCAAACTTTGAATTCCAACTCCTCTCTAAACTTTATGCAAAAAGAATAAGGGATTTTCTTTTTTCGAACAAGATCACACGTCCCTTCACCAAACAACCAAAATCCACTAAAAGATCTCAATGCTCCTTACTAGCTGTCAATCAAACTTGATGGAAAAGAATGAAACGCTCCTCAAGTCTTAGCTTAAGGGTAAGATAATCATTTAGCCATAGGCTATAGTAAGAGGTTTAAATCAAGAAAAATAGATATAAGCTGAAAGGGGCTAGCAAAGGATATACGGTGGCTATTTGGTTATTGGGTTTAATAAATCAAAGAATGCCTCAATCATATTGCCTAAACGCATATGCAATATGTGATCTTCAATGAGAGTCAAAGCAAGCTATAGAGAATTGATGTCAAGTAAGAGTCACACGTGAAAGAAATATGAGACTAAATTGATAAATAGTCTCTAAAAGCTCAAAGCTTCACGGGACATCTACCAAAGTCACAACTACCTCATTGGTGAACATATGCCAAAGTTCATGAAAAGAGTCATGGGGTAATCAATTCGCACTCAACCTGTGGTTAAAACATGGAGCTCATTTTGAAAACTCATTCTCAAACATTTTTATGCACAATTGGGTGAACCAAAGTATCAAACTAAACCAAAGAAGTCTACCTAGTCTACAAAGATCATCATCGGAGGATTTTTTTTTCTTTTTTTTCTTTTCATTTTTTTTTGGGTGCATGCTCCTAATAGCAATGCAAGGAAAAAAAATGCAAGAATTATAAGATGACACTAATAAAAGAAAAACTAAAATGCAACCTAGAGTGAAAAGAAAACTAAATGCACGTCTAAAGTGCGGCTAACACAAAAAAACTAAAACCTACAATAAAAACTCTAAAAACTATCACAAATAATATGCACAAAATACAAGCACACCAAACCGAATCAGGCATTAGACGCCAAATAGCATGGACAACTCCCCTATGCTTGAATACATTGCCCTCAATGTGAGTACATAAGAGAAAAAGGGAAGGCGAGAAGCAAAAAGTTATCAAAAAGTAGGTGGTGGAAGAGGATGGGGTGGTTGGCCATATGAGATATGCCAATCCTGTAAGGTCTCTCAACATGCCCTATAGTCCTGAAAATATTGAGTCTGGGTAGCAGGCATCCCATGAAGCCCGTCGTGGCACTCTCGGACAAAGTCCCGAAGAGCGGCGTTCTCAAAAGCAACAAATGCTCGAAGGGACACTTGCTCCTCTTAAGTGGACCTAAGGGTGGCTTGTGAGTCACCATAGTCAGTAAGGGGTGGTTGAGAGGAAGAAGAAGGTCCGGCTTGACTAGAATGAGGGGTTGGACGATAACGTGCGGGTTGAATAGCCTCAACATCAACAGGTACCCAATAAAGGTTAGCTCGGCGAAGTAAGGCAGTTCAATCGACATTAGCAGCCGGCAAAAGCCGTTCCCCGGGGTAAATCTAGCACAATCCTTTAGCCACTACTTTACAAAAGTTTATGATTTCAAAAGCAGCTTGATCAAGCCACTTAGATATAGAAACTCTATCCTCATGGTTGGGCTCAATACCTGAAAAAGTAGCAATAGCCATTATAATTCCACCGATGACTATCCTACCCTCAGTGCTAAAAGCAACACTATACAATTGCCTGGCTAAAAACGAACCGGGGTCAAGCTGGATACCGCCAAGCATACAGGATAAGAAATATAGCTCAGATAATCTCGAGACATTTAGACTATCATCCCGAGCAAAGAAATAGCAAGCTAGGATACGCTGAGCGACACAAATGCAAGGGTTCCTAATATGTGTGCACTTGGATGAAATAGTGCTGTACCTAACACTCCCTGAAAGCTGGCCCCAAAATGCATTTGAGTTGAATTCACAGGGGACTTATCAGTTCGGCAAATCCATACTATATGGAAAACCGAATATAATGTTAAAGGCACCTAAGTTCAACTCATATAATTGTCCTTACAAATAAAATGAAATGTACCCTACTTGACATTAAGGCTCTCTAATGACCTCGACATGGGTGTACTCAGGAACACTAGGGTCAGGTTCCGGTATGTGTGCTCTTTTATTTCAATGAAGTGTCCCATACCACCTCGTGCAAACAACCATATAATATCATCTAAGATTCCTAAATGTGCTAACAATTTCTCATGATAATATCGAGTTGCCATAATCATGTATTCATTCAACACAGTTATATCCAGCAACATGATCAAGATTTGTTAAACCAAGAGGGTGAGCACGTGCATCGCTGAAGGTTCGGGATGTCCTTTGAGATCAGATCGTTGCTTGACTTGAGAATCCAACCTCCTTGACACTCTTTTGTCTTTTAGTAGGTGCCATTATTTGCAAAATGAAACAAAAACTGAAACTAAAAACCTTAAAAAATTAAAATTTGAGGAAGATAAAAAAATGAAGATTTTGAGTAAAAGGAGGAAGAACTAGAGAAAGAGGACGGTTGTGGTGGATGGGTGAAAGTGAAATGAGTTTGAAGAAGCAGAAGTAAGAATGAGATGAAATTTGTGGAAGAAAGAGAAAGTTTAGGAGAAGAGGATAAATTTTAAGCGAAAATGAAGGAAAAATGAGAAGAAATAAGGGAGGATTCAACGTTTTAGCTATGGTGGTTCTAGAGAGAGAAAACAGAGGTAGAGAGAGAGAAGCTCGGAAGAAGAGGAATTTGGGGGATATGAGGGGTCACCGCGGTGAAAACCCTTGACCACGGGCCCTAGCAACTCACCACGGATCGTTGGTTCCACCACGTGCTGACCGTGGTGTCTATTGACACCAGATTTTTTTGTTTTCTAGTTTGGCACCCATGGCCACGGTGCTGAGCTTCTTGGCCATGGTGCCAAACATTTTATTGTATATATATATTTTTTTCTTATTTCTTTTTTTTCTCTCCTTTTTTTTTCTCTTTTTTCCTTTGTTTTTCTCTTGTTTTTTTTTTTTTTCCTTTTTCTCATACCAACTGCAAAAATAACGAAAATCAAAACTAAGAAAAGGAAAAGGGACTTCGGTTGCCTCCTAAGAAGCGCTCTTTTAAGGTCAAGAGCTTGGCCCTACTTCTACACCTGGTCCAGATCAGTGAGTGTATGGACAGTTGCTTTATCACGGACCACAAAATCAAATTTCTTCAATCAATGATATCATCTCAAAAGCTCTGGTTGAAGGTCCTTCACCATCATCACTCAACGCTAAAGCACATTATCAACATACTAGACAAATTGCACAGATAGTCCATCAGACGGGCTACTATCAACTTGTTCAACCCCCAAATCAAAGTCCACTTCAAATCCTTCTATAGCAGGCAACGAGAGAATAGTTCAAGCAAACCTGTAATAATCACTCGTAGTAGATTCGTTAGAAGCATGGGGCACAACCTTGGGTATGCTAGGCGGTATAAGAGCAGTAAACTCCACCTTCACATAACTTTGGTCGAGATTCTCAGTAGAAATCCAATCAAAGTCAGGAGGATCTTCACAATTCAAGAGATCCTCTATGTCAACTTCAAAGGAAGGGAGAAATCCATCCAATAGAGAAGAATTAGAAGAAACCACTTTCTCCTTCATAAGGCAGAACACAGCATAATGCCCTTGCACTTCAAATGCAATCCGTCATGTTCTTACATCCATATGGCAACCCGTTGCAACTAATATAGGCCGACCTAAGATAATTTGAGTACCATCGGTCTCGGGCATATCAACTATGATAAAGTCTTCTGATACCTAAATGTCTCCTATCTTGATTGGCACATCTTCTAATTTGCCTATGGGTTGTGTTTCAAAACCGTCTGCTAACTGTAGTGAAAAGGGTGTGGTTTGTAATAGCTCTAGGTGAAGCAACATGAAACAAAGAGTATGGCATTAAACTAATACTTACACTTAGATCACATGATGCTCTCTGAATTTCCACCTTTACTACAATACAGGGGATAGAAAAGCTGCTTGAATCAGGAAGCTTAGGTGAAAAAGTTGTATGGATCTCTAAAGTTTCATTCTCTATAATGTGGCGGCCTTGCCACCATCATTTCTCTACTTATTTCCAATCTTGGTTATTTCTCTACCCTCTTCCATTGGTATATCCTCGGGGTCAATAAAGTCCTTTACTTCTTCCTTCAAGGTAACGCAATTACATCGCTCACGAAGATTAGGTTCGGGCTTACTAGGAAGTCTATCTAGGGACATAGATGAAATGCTAGCTTTTTGGGCGATCTGTGCTTCCAAGATCTTATTATAAGTTGTAAGCACATCAACCTTAGAGGTTAATTGCTTAATACACCTACTTTTGTTTTGCCATAAGCATACTTTTCATCATTGCATCTAAATTGTACTTTTGGGGTACTTGAGAATGGAAAGGAGGTCTTTGGAAACCGTGAGGTGGTCTAGCATTCATTGGGGGTATATTTGAAGGGTTTAGATTAGACCTATATGAGAAATTTAGATGATTCCTTCAACCCAGATTGTAGGTACTAGAGTAAGGGTCATTGGTCGATCTGGGTTGAAATTTTGAACATAGTTGACTTCACTAGGGTCTTGGGAAAAAGGACACCCAACTTGACAATTCAAAGTCACATGCTCAATAGAACCACAAATTCCACAAGGGGGAGGGTCACTAGAATTCACAACATTAGCATTCATTCGGTCTAATCTTTGAGTCATAACATCAACTTTAGTAGAAAGCAAAGTAAATGCATCAGCTTCAAGCTTACCTCCAACCCATTTGGGTTGAGCTCATTTGGTGGACCATTGGAAATTGTTAAGGGACATCTCCTTAATTAGGTTGTAGGCCTCATCTTTAGTTTTGTTCATCAAGGGACCTCCTACTGCTGCATAAATAGTGGAACTTACAGGTTGGGTCACACCATTATAAAAAGCTTGGATAATCATCCATTATTGAAGACCATGATGGGGGTATAAACGCAGCAAATCTTTAAATTGCTCCTAAGATTCATAGAGCGTCTCTTTATCTTTTTGAGTGAAGTTGGTGATTTAATTCCTCAAACTTGCTGTTTTGCTCGGAGGGACGAATTGGGCAAGGAAAGCTCTCGTTAGCTCATCCCACATGGTGATACATCTCGATTGCAAACAATGCAGCCAAGCTCTTGCCTTATTCCTTACTGAGAAGGGAAATAATCACAGTCAAATGGCATCTGTGGAGGCTCCATTAAGCTTGAACATGTCACACACCTCTGAAAAGACCGAGAGGTGTAGATTTAGGTCTTCCAAAGGAGTTCCTCCAAATTGGGATTGTTGCACCATGGAAATGAGTGCCGGTTTGAGCTCAATGGATGTGGAAAATATGGATGTAAGCATGTTAATTTCTTATTTGCTTTATGAAGTATATTTGTTTAGATAAGTGAAATAAAATATATTAAGTTTGTTAAGCATGTTTGATGTGTTTTTTTTGGGTAAATAGTTTAAGTTTGTTAAATATGTTTATTTTTTGATTTGAGTTGCCAGGTATCTTAAGTATGTTAATTTTTTGTTCGGTTTGTTATATATATTAATTTTCAGTAGGTATGTTAAGTATATGTTTATTTGAGGCATGTTTAATTTTTTGTATGATTTGCTTGATTTGTTAAGTATGTTTTTTTGGTAAATAGTATTTTGTTTATTTTTTTGGCATGTCTATTTAGATGAAATGTGAAATAAATAGTTTAATTTCTGTTTGATTTGTTAATTAGGTTTATTTTGATAAATAAAATAGTTATGTTAATTTTTTTTTATAACATATATGTTTAATTACATTGTTATATTTTAGTTTTTTGTGAAAATTTATTTTCGGAATATAGGAATATAAAATGTAAACTAAATAGAATATAATTTTTTTCGGAATGTGTAAATAGAAAGTGCTAATTAAACATATTTAATTATTAATTATTGGTGTCATTAGTGAATATAAAATTTATAGTAAATAATTTAATCTTTAATTTTTTTTACAATGTATGTTTATTTGGGTAAATGAGATAGTTGCAATGTTTACAAGTAGTTATTGATGATGCAAAAAAAAAAAAAGTTATTAAAATTTTGAATGGCCATATATTGGTAGGGAAATATTTGCTTTGGTAAGTGGTGTTAGCTATGGCTTATTTGTTATGCATTTTAGATGGGGAAAACAAGAAACAATGTTGAATGACAAAAAAAAAAATCGCAATTGTTCATGTTCCTGCCACAAGCTCAGCGTTGGTTTTCGTCGATTGAACATGTTTTTTTTGTTATCTTTACCTATAAATATTTATGTGCTTCAAAATTGTGTTAATAGTCATAGATAAGTTCACTATTGTCTTCCAAGTATTGAATTGTGTGATGTATTAGAATAATTCATTGGTTGATGGTTAAATTGATTTCTATAAGATATCTGTTGAAATTAATTATAGTATATATAACAATTAAGGCAACGAGATTAGCAACATATGGATGGGCCGTTGCATTGTCAGTGGATGTATAAGAGGAGAAATCCTGATGGACATGAGCTTAGAAATGAGTGGTTGATGGGAGTAAATATGTTTGATGAATTTGTACAAAATTAGGAGGAGTATAGAATTAATGGAGTTTATAGATGTCCATATGTGAAGTACAAGAATATGCAGCACTATACGGCTGACGTTGTAAAGTCTCATATGCATAGAAAGTAGTTTGGGAAGAATTATTGGTATTCGAAAAGTCATGGGGATGATGACAATTCAGAAGTAGGGGGTACAAGTAGTTCACAATCTATGAGTCATAAGTACGATCACAATAATCATATTCATATGGAGAACATGCTTCATCCTGCCTTCCAAGCTAATGAAATGAACATGAGTAGCTCTCATGAAGTAAATCTTGAGGCCTTTTACACTATGCTTGAATCTACCCAATGACCTTTGTATGAAGGGTGTAACATAACTGAATTAGAAATGTCTGTAAGGCTACTTAGTATTAAATCAGGCCACAACATGTCTTAACGTTGTTTCAACAAATTTGTTGGTTTAGTGAAAGATACATGCCCTCCTCAAAGTCGCATTCTAAAAAATTATTATCAGCAGCTAAGAAAAGTGAGAGATTTAGGCGTGGATGTTCAGGAAATTAATTGTTGTCTGAATGGTGGCATGATTTATTATAAACATGATGAGGTTCGGTCTGCATGTAAATTTTGTGGATATGCAAGATGATTACCATAGAACTCCAACCAAGGAGGACATAGGTAGGTTTCGTGGGCTAGAATGCACTAAATACCTTTTTATCTCAAGATTACAAAGATGGTTTGCCTCAAAAAGTACTACCACCCACATGAGATGGCACCATGAGGACCACCGAGAATCGGGTGTTCTCCGGCATCCGTCGGATGGACAAGCATGGAAGTATTTTGGCCAAACGTATCTAAATTTTGTAGCAGAGCCTTGAAATGTGAGGTTAAGTTTACGTGCTTATGGTTTCACACCATTTTCACTATCTAGAAGATTATATTCTATGTGGCCAATTGTTGTTACACCTTATAACTTTTTTTTAGATATGTGCATGACCACTCCATACATGTTTTTAAGTTGTGTTGTTTTGGGCCCAACAAAGCTGAAGAACAGAATTGATGTGTACTTGTAAACCTTAATTGATGAGTTAAAAATGCCATGGGATGTTGGAGTGGATACATTTGATGTTTCATGTAGGAAAACTTTTAGATTGTATGCTGCATTAATGTGGACAATCAGTGATTTTCTTGCCTATGGAATGCTTTCTAGTTGGAGTACTCATGGGTTGCTAGCATGTTCGATTTGCAGGCACCAAAATTATCCTTCCAGTTATAGCATGGATGAAAGCTATTTTAGTTTGATTGCCACAGTTGGTTCTTGCCTCGGAATCATTGTTTTAGAGCTAATAAAGTTGCTTTTTATAAAGGTAAGAGCATACACATTGGCCTTCCTTGAAGGATTTCTAGTGAAATATTTTCTGGTGTAGCATCTAAATTGCCTAAAGTGACTACAGAGGTAGAATGTCAAATTCTCGAATTTCAGGAAAATGAACATAACTAGACAAAGCAAAGTATCTTTTGGGAGTTGCCTTATTATAAGCATCAACTTCTGAGGCAGAACCTCGATGTTATGCATATTGAGAAAAATTTCAGTGACAATATTATAAACAAAGTGATAAATGTTATGGGAAAAACAAAGGATGATATAAAAGCAAGGATGGATATGACTATTCTGTGCAGTAGACAAGAGTTAAACTTAGGCCCAAGAGGGTCCACTTATAGATTGTGTAAGTCGAAAGCCAAGTTTGCACTCTCATTAACTCAAAAGAGGGCTATTTGCCAATGGTTGTGGGAGGTTCATGTGCCTGATCTTTATTGTTCTAATGTGCAGAATGGGGTTGATCCATATAACACAAAGTTTCAAAATATGAAAAGTCATGATTATCATGTGTTTTTGGAGAATCTTCTTCTATAGCCTTTGCTGCTCTTCCGGAAGATGTTTGGGACCCTTAGTCAAGTTGAGTGAATTCTTCAGAAACCTGTGCGCCAGTGAGTTGCATGTTAGCATGCTTGAAGGGATGAATAAGGACATTGCTATAATTCTTTGTAAATTAGAGACAGTTTTCCCCCATAGATTTTGGAATGTCATGGAACATTTGCCCATTCATTTAGCAGAAGGAACTTTGTTGGGTGGTCCTGTTCAATATCGATTAATGTATCCATTTGAGAGGTATTTTGGCTAGATGAAGCCTACAGCAAAGAACAAAGCTCGTCGAGAGGCCTCCATCGTTCAGATATACTTACCATTTGACATTAAACATTTTGCCAAGTATTATTTTCAGTCAAGTTTGCATTGTCTAAGAATTGGCATAATGAGGGTATGCGATGACCCGAGCCGCAAATGCCAACTCTTTCAGTGTTCAATCATAAGGGTACTCCACTTGGAAATCGAGGAAAAAAACATCTTACTAAGCTGGAGTATTGTGCCGCTCGCATTCACATCTTATTAAATTGTGATGAAGTGCAACCATATTTGGAGTAAGTTTATCAGTTATTTAAAGTTTCATTTTAATACTTAAGTAGTGGAATAATTAATTAATTTGAATCTTTAAATACAGTTGGTTCAGATTTCAATTTCGCGATCATAATCCAAATGCGAGTTGTGTGGAAGTTGACTTATTTATCGAGTCAAATTTTACATAGTGGTTTGAGTACAATGTAAGTAATTTTTCATAACTAATCTTCAATTCTTACAAAGTGTTTTTTTAGTCTAAAAAGAATAATGTGTTTTTTTCCTCATAGGTTAATTCTTACCAGGTGTTCAGTGATAAGAGGTAAAATTTTTTGGTGAACTTATCTCATGGACCTATTGTAGTGGTGGAATGTTTTTCTGGGCATAAAGTGAATGGTTCTCAGTTTCATGCCAAGGCCACGAATGAAGGTAAAGCCACATATAACTATGGCATGTGTGTCAAAGGAGAAGGCAAAGGTGATGAAGTATCAGGAGATTATTATGGCATACTTCATGAAATGATTAATGTTGAATTCACGAGTGAATGAATTAAAAAAATGTGTGCTTATTGTGAGTGGTTTGACCAAGATGTTCCTCAGGGGCTACGTTTTCCTAAATTTACCCCTATCCAGAGGTTAATCATAGCCGACATTATAGAAAGTTCGACCCATTCATATTTGCTGATATTGGAACCTAAGTAGTATACCTTAAGTACCCTGAGGGGATAGCAAGAAAAGCCAATTGGTGAGTAGTTGTACCGAAAAAATATCGCAGTGCTCCTAAACATAAGGATAATTTAGAGCTTGCCTATCAATAGTGAGGAATGATAACCACGAATGTGGATGACGTAATAGCCGCAATATTAGTCAATGAAACTGCATTAGCTGATGATTTTGATGGACATGATTGGAGTGATGATCATAATGGGGATGGTGAACATGACGATGATGACTATGAAGAGGACGAAGAAGGTAAATGGGAGGATGAAGGTGAAGACACTAATGATGATGATGATGAAGGAGATATGACATTGCAAAGTGATGATGACAACAATGATGACGTGTCCTAAAATGGTTGATTTAATATTTGAGTTGTGTGGATGTTTATGCATGTATATGTACTTTATTTCAAATTGCAACCTTGGAAAACAATTATATGTGTTTGACACAGTTGTACCAATTTAGTTATTGAAAGTTTCTTTGTTTAGTGTAATTTTTCAATGACAATATTATTAATGTTTACATCGCTGTGTTTTGTGTCTATATTGTTCTTATTTGTTAGATGTCTAGAGCAAATGGTAGACGTGGTCAAGGTTGAAACGTTAGGAGTGGTGTGGGTAGAGGAGCACCACAATCGATCCCCCCAGAATGATCCGGTTGAAATAATAAAACAAACACCTTCAGTGGAATGTTCAGAGGTTTCCTTGACTCAACCTAGCCATTTGGAAATTATTTTTGTAGCATCAATGTGCAACCATATACCCAATCACCTTTTTTAGTATGGGTATGAACCAGCCACATGCAATGCATTTCATGCAAAGTACACATCGGAATACACCTGCCCACCCCAATACTCCTTATATCAGTGGGACTTCCGCTATTCCATTTGTTTATCAACAGTTTAGCACTATTAGCCCATATTAAAACAGTACTCAGTTTGTTGGTCAGCCTAGAGTCCCAAGCCACTCAGTCCAAAATGAAGGGGTCCAAAATGAAGGGGTAGGAAGAGATAGACAAAGTCATACACCTGATAGTGAAGCTGCAAACGCAAATAATAAGATTTATTTGCAACCTGGTGGTGATATATAAGTTGATTGTAAATTTTCTTCATCCCTAATCATATTTTTTTCATGCCTACATTAATTAATTTTAACGATTCTCTTTTTGTACTAAGTTTTGTTGAATACTAGGGCGTAGTTCTGAAAATTGTTGGAAGCTTTGGAGGTAAGTACCCATGTCCTTGGACCACGTGGCGAGAAGTTCCACAATGCCAGCGAAACATATGGTTTAATGAGTTCAAGGTTGGTTTTCTGCAAAATAAATTTGAATTTCGTCATAAAATTGTTCGATCTATTTACTAATACACTTGAACTTTGTTACAAAAAAACTGCTAGACACTGAAATACACATACGATGTAACTTTGAGATCAAAGGTGCTGCTTATCTTAAAGACATTCTTAGATTTGCTAGGAAGTTCGCAAAAAGCCGAAGTGGTTACCGCTTAGTGTTTGGAATGAGATGCTTAAGCATTGGAGTGAGGATCACAAGTTTAAGAAGTTAAGTCAAAAAAAAAAAAAAGAATAGATTGAGTGATCAAGATGGTCTTGGTCCTTCATTACATACATGTGGCTCAATCCCAATTAGTGAAAGGAAGAGGCATCTGGTAAGTAACGACTGTATCAATAAGTGATGGGGACCATCCCTTAGAACCTTTTGAAGATCAACCAACAAGTAATGACGACTCCACTAGCACCAAGGAGATCAGGAAAGTTCATGCTTTGGTCCAAGAAGTCACAAACTAGCCCCTACACCTACTGTTCGATACGAGCAGAAACTGGCCCGGTTTTGTGCAACTTTTGAGCAATGAAGACCAGGGTATGATTGACTGCCTTGGCCACACCCTTTATATTTAAGATGTTAGCTTTCAAATAAAAATCAAGTTTCAAGGAATTTAGATGTCATTCGCTACGTCAACCAGCAAGTTCTTCCAAATGGTGTAGTTTTGGCGCGAATCCAGCATAGGGCAGATTTGAGGGAAATTAAGTTGGCTTGTTAAAGTCCAACCTTTTTGAAACTTTGGGGCATAGAAGAAGACATACATATTTATCAAGCTATGTGCTCAAAGGGCCCCCAAAGCACCCCCTTGTGCTGCTTTTATCCAGTTCAAAGTACACAGAAAACACCCCTTTACACAGTTATACACTAGCCGATACAAGGGTCTCTTTTCTTGGGTTTCTCTTGTACTTTTGCTGCATTTTGACTCGTAATGATGTAATTAGGCTGCCTTGAAAGCTTGACACCTCATTTAGGAGCATTATTAGTCCTAGTAAGGTGGCCAAAGGTAGATTAGACTTGCTCTTGCACTTAGGGTGGCCGAATTGACTCTTCCCCACTCCCCCTTGTACTTTCGGTCCCCTTAGCTGGTTTTTGAGTTTGAATGGGCTGATTTGCTTCTTTAAAAGCCAGCCACTTCCCTTTTGTAACACAACCTTGAATGAATAAATAGCTTGAGTTAAGAAAACTCTCTCTCCCTTTGAAATGCTAGTGTTATATCTTGAGTGTGGCAATCTCAGGTGGGTCTCTAGGTCTTCTTGATTCAACTAAGAAGGTGATTAACTTTTGTAACTTAGCTGAACTAAGAAGATTACCTAAGTGTGTGAACCAACGTGGCTCTTTCGGATCACCCTTGCTGGCCCACTAACTCTTCTTTCTTCATCTAGCTACTTTCGGTTCCAAGTATTCTCCATTCTGCCCGTGTGCATTCTTAACTCCTTTCTGCTATTTTGTGCATTAGTGAGGCTTGAATACTTCAAGTGGTATCAGAGCTTAGGCTACCCTCTTGTGGCCAAAGCTTCCAAACCCCAAACACAACCCTTAGCTAAACACAAAACCAACCCACAAAGAACCGGCAACAGCATGTCTTCAAGCCTTACTCTGAAACAAGTGGACAAGCAAGCCCTCAAGGAGAAAGCCGAACTTGAGGCCCAAGTCAAGTATTTGCAATTTGAACTAGGCTAACTCATGTAAGAAAACAGAAGACACTTAAGAAGTTCACAAAGCTCAAGCAACTAAGAAGCTTCGGATGACTCCAAGGAGAACAACTCGATGGAGGATTTTAGTGATAATGTTTATGCAAGGAGACTAAGGAGGCATCAAAGGCTTCAAGAAAGAAGCTACAATGATTGCAAAGTAGACATTCTCGAGTTTGAAGGGTCAGTAGATCCGGATTTGTTCTTGGATTAGCTTCAAACCGTTGAAAGGGTCTTTGAGTTCAAGGACATTCCCGAAGCGAAGAAGGTAAAATTTGTTGCTTTGAAGCTTAGGAAATACGCTTCCATTTGGTGTTCAAATGCTATTGCTAAGAGAGTTATGAAGGGTAAAAGGAAGATTAAGACTTGGGAGGAAATGAAAGCTAAACTCAAGTCCAAATACTTACCCCCTTGTCTTCATGACAACTTCCTTAAACTCTATAACGTCAAACAAGGCTCTAAAAGTGTAGAGGAGTACACTAGAGACTTTGAACAACTACTTTTGAAATGTGATTTGAAGGAGGATGAGTCTTAAACATTGATTACGTACTCGAGTAGTTTGAATGAGGAGATTGCTCATGTTTTTGAACTACACCCATACACCTCCTTAGATGAACTTAGTGTTCTAGCCCACAAAGTCGAGTTGCAAAAGAGAATCAAGAGCAAGGGCATGGTTTCCAAGCCTAACCCACGGCCTCACCCCATCCAAAGACCCCCATACTCTACTCCCAAACCCACCTCAAACACAAACTCGAAACCCCTCATACCTACTGCCCCACAAGCACTCTCAAAGCCCCCACCAAAACCCATGGATAAGAAGAGATGCTTTCGTTTTTAAGGCCTTGGATACTATGCATTTGAGTGCCCTAACAAGAGAGTTGTCTCTTTGGCCAAATACCAATCTTCTTTTGAGGAGATAATGGAGGAAGCAGAGGAAGGTGAAAGGGAGCTTCTCATGACCGAAGCTCTGCAAGAAGTAGAAGAGGGATCCAATGAAAGAGAAATGCTTGTGACTAGGCGTGCTTTGAGTGGTCTTGCTTCCCAAAATGACTTCGAAGAAAGGGAAAACATCTTCCACACTCGGTGCACCATGAATGGGAAGGTTTGTTCTCTCATTAGAGATAGGGGAAGTTGTGCTAATGTTACTTCTATGACTTTTATGGAGAAGCTCAAGCTCTCGATATCACCACACCCAAGCCCTCACACTATTTAATGGCTTAACCAAGGTAAAGGATTGCATATCTCTTCTCGATGTTTACTTACTTTGTCCATTCGTAAGAGCTACAAGGATGAGATATGGTGTGATATTGTGCTTATAGATAAATGTCACGTCGCTTTGGGACGATCTTGGCTCTTTCATAGAAGTGTTATACATGATGGCCGTTTAAACACCTACACCTTCACCAAAGACCATAAGAAAATCACCCTCACCTCTCTCAAACCCACCTCTCAAAGAAAACCTCAAGACACTCCTAGCATGGATGTCTTTCTTACTATCCTTCTCCATTCCCAACTCTATGAATATGATAATTTCAAAGAGTGGATTTTACTTGGCCATAAACCGGCTGAAGTTAAGGAGTCTTCCCATCCTTTACTTCTTCCCCTTCTCAAGGCCTTTGAACATGTCTTCCTAAGTGAGGTACCCCACGGCCTCCCTCTAAAAAGGTTCATACAATACAAAATTGACCTCATCCCTCCTGCCACGCTTCCAAATAAGCCGACCTATCATATGAACCCTCAAGAAACACAAGAAGTGCAAAGGCAAGTAGATAAGCTGCTAGCTAAGGGCTTAATCCACGAAAGCCTAAGCCCTTGTGACGTGCCGCCTTACTTGTACTAAAGAAGGGTGGTAGTATGAGGATGTGTGTGGATAGTAGAGCGATCAACAAGATTACTATCAAATATTGCTTCCCTATCCCATGGTTGGAGGACCTCCTAGATGAGCTTCATGGAGCCACCATCTTCTCTAAGATTGATCTTAGAAGTGGCTATTATCAAATTTGAATCTTTAAAGGGGATGAATGAAAAATGGCCTTTAAAACCAAAGGAGGATTATGAGTGGCTTGTTATGCCCTTTGGTTTGACAAATGCACCAAACACTTTCATAAGGCTTATGAATCAAGTTGTAAAGCCCCTCATCGATAAGTTTATTGTTGTCTACTTCGATGATATATTGGCGTATAGCCATGGGGAAGAAGAGCATGCTGAGTACTTGCGCCAAGTCTTGAGTATTCTAGCTCAAGAGAAGCTTTATGGGAACTTGAAGAAATGTCAATTTTTCTCATCACAAGTCATATTCTTGGGTTATGTGGTTTCGGCTCAAGGGATTCATGTTAATGAAAGCAAAATCAAGGCCATCCGTAAGTGGCCCGTTCCCACCTCAATTCAACAAGTGCGAAGTTTTCTTGGTCTAGCCTCTTTCTATGGGAGGTTTGTAAAGGATTTTAGCACCACTGTTGCTCACATGACCAAAGTTCTCAAGGCTAAACATTTTAAATAGACCGAGCAATCTCAAAAGGCCTTTAAGGACATCAAGTTCAAGCTTACTAGTGCGCTCGTTCTTGCCCTTCCAAGTTTCTCTAAGGTCTTTGAAGTGGAATGTGATGCTTGCGGTGTGGGAATAGGGGATGTCTTATCTCAAGAGAAAAAGCCTGTAGCTTTCTTTAGTGAAAAGCTCAATGATGCAAAGAGGAAATACTCCACTTATGACAAGGAGTTCTATGCAATTGTGAGAGCTTTGGAGCATTGGCGGCATTACTTAGTGGGAGCAGAGTTCATTCTCCATTCGGGTCATGAGGCTCTCAAGTTCATTCAAGGCCAACGCAAGCTCTATCCAAAGGTGTGCAAAGTGGGTTGAGTATTTACAATCCTTTCATTTCATGATCCACCACAAGGCCAGGAAGATGAACAAGGGTGCGGATGCTTTATCAAGAAGATATCTTCTACTCTTTACCTTGGAATCCAAAGTCCTCGGTTTTGAGGGTGTTAAAGGGATGTATGCCCAAGACAAAGATTTCAAGGAAATGTATGAGAAATGCACCAGCCATGCTCACGGGTTGTTCCGTTTGGAGAAGGGGTTTCTTTTCAAGGGAAACCGATTATGTAGACCTAGATGTAGGTACAGAGAACTCTTGTTTCAAGAGCTCCATAAGGGAGCCTTGACCGGACACTTTGGCATGGAAAAGACTTATTCTATGCTCAAAGATCACTACTATTAGCCGAAGATGTCCAAGGATGTGGAGCACTTTGTCAAAAGATGCTTAACTTGCCAACATGCCAAGAGTCACTCACGGCCCCAATGCCTTTACTCTCCCCATCCCATCCCTCAAGGCCCTTGGAAGGATGTGAGCTTGGATTTCATCACAGGTTTGCCAAGGACGTAAAGGCACAAATATTCCATCATGGTGTTGGTGGACCAGTTCTCAAAAATGGCCCACTTTGTTGCATGTCATAACACCAATGATGCATCCGTCATTGCAAACCTTTACTTCAAAGAGATAGTCTGACTTCATGAGATTCCAAGAAGCACGGTCTCGGATCGGGACACCAAGTTTCTAAGTCACTTTTGGCTTACTTTGTGGAGAAAGCTTGGTACTCATCTCAAGTTTAGCACTACTTGCCACCCCCAAACCGGCGGCCAAATTGAAGTGACTAATAGAACTTTAGGCACTTTTCTTAGAGTTCTAGTTAAGAATAGCATAAAAGGGTGGGATGATTTACTTCCTCATGCAGAGCTCCTAGCAAGGCAACCAATCTTTCTCCCATTCAAGTGGTGTATGGATACAACCCTCAGACTCCATTGGGCTTTGTTCTAATCCCTAACCCCACTAATTTCAGTTGGGAGGCCGAAAAGAGAGCAAAAGAGATTTAAGAGTTACATACCAAGGTCAGGGAAAGGATTGAGAAATCTAATGAGCAAGCAAAGCAACATACCAACAAGCATAGAAAAGATGCGCAATTTCATCATGGAGACTTGGTATGGATCCATTTGAGGAAGGAAAGATTTCCTAGCAAACGCAAGTCTAAGCTTATGCCGAGATCGGATGGTCCATTTAAGGTCATTGAAAAGGTTGGTCCTAATGCATATAAAATCAACCTTCCTAGTGAATATGGAGTGTTAACCACCTTTAATTTCACCGACCTCAGCCCATACTATGATGAAGAAGAAGAATTTTCGAGTTTAAGGTCAAACTCCAACCAATCTTGGGAGTATGATGGGCGCTATCCCTTAGAACCTTTTGAAGATCAACTAATAAGTAATGAGGACTCCACGAGCACCAAGGAGATCAAGTAAGTTCATGCTTTGGTCCAAGGAGTCACAAACCAGCCCATACCCCTACTGCTCGATTCGAGCAGAAACTGGCCCGATTTTGTGCAACTTTTGAGCAATGAAGACCAAGGCATGACTGACTGCCTTGGCCACCCACTATAATTTTAAGATGTTAGCTTTCAAATAAATCATGTTTCAAGGCATTTGGAGGTCATTTGCTAGGTCAACCAGTAAGTTATTCTAGATGGTGCAGTTTTGGCATAAATCCAGCGTAGGGCAGATTCAAATGAAATTAAGTTGACTTATTAAAGCACAACCTTTTTCAAACTTTGGGCCATGAAAGAAGACATAAATATTTATCAATCCAAGCGCTCAAAGTGCCCCTAAAGCAGCCCCTTGTGCAGCTTTGATCCAACTCAAAGTACACTTAAAACACCCCTTTACCGAGTTATACACTAGCCGGTACAAGGGTCTCTTTTCTTGGGTTTCTCTTATGCTTTTGCTGCATTTTGACTTGTAATGATGTAATTAGGCTGCCTTGAAAGCTTCACACCTCATTGGGGACCATCATTAGTCCTAATAAGATGGCCAAAGGTAGATTAGACTTGCTCTTATGCTTAGGGTTGCCGAATTGACTCTTCCCCACTCCCCTTGCACTTTCGGCCCCCTTAGCTAGTTTTTGAGTTTGAATTGGATGATTTGCTTCTTTAAAAGCTAGCTACTTCCCTTTTGCAACACAACTTTGAATGAATGAATAGCTTGATTTAAGAAAACTCTCTCTCCCTTTGAAATCCTAGTGTTATATCTTAAGTGTGGCAATCTCAAGTGGGTCTTTAGGTCTTCTTGATTCAACTAAGAAGGTGATTTACTTCTGTAACTTAGCTGAACTACGAAGATTGCCTAACTGTGTGAACCACGGTTGCTCTTTCGGATCACTCTTGCTAGCCCACTTGCTCTTCCATCTTCATCTAGCTACTCTCAGTTCCAAGTATACTCCATTCTGCCTGTGTGCATTCTTAACTCCCTTTTGCTATTTTGTGCATTAGTGAGGCTTGAATACATCAATAAGTGTATTTTCGATATTCAATGTGTGTATATATATATATATATATATATATATATATATATATATATATATATATATATATATATATATATATATATATATATATATATATATATATATATATATATATATATATATATATATATATACACACACACACACACACACACACACACACACACACATATATATATATATATATATATATGTACCTACATACATACATAAATATATGTATGAACATTTTATTTTTTGGGCCAAAGCGTTAGGTAGGGAACCCACATGTGAAGAACTTTTAAGGATGCTCACTGCAAGGCCAAAGACAAAGTATTCATTGACAAGAAATCGGCAAAACAATATGTGGGCGTGGCACATTTTATTCAGACATTATTCATGTGTTATAATCGTCGCTTTAGTATACAATAGTTTTATTTTTGAAAACTTTCAGGAGGAGCACCACAAGAAATGGGAGGAGTACACTCAAGCTGCAACTCAAGGGGGATCTCAACTGCCCACTATGACCCCAAAAGAGCTGTGGCTTCAAGAAAATCTGAATAAAAGGCCGTATATGCGGTTTTGGTACTGAGGGCATCAAGTTCAAGAAATCAGCTACAATAGCAGCTACACACCACTTATTAGCTGAGCACTCTTGATCAAAGAGAGCAAGCACAACTCCTCAATCAGAGTATTACCAAGCAAGTAGAGGCCATAAGTCAAATTGCCAAGAAACAGGTGAAGACAGAGTGTATTATGAAAAAAGTTTTGAGATTTCTTAAGGGGTAAAGTGCAGGTTCTTCTAGCCAAGTCAACTTGGACACGGATGATGAGCAGGACTCCTAAAATGACAATGAAGATCCCATGAACCTATTTGATTCTGATTAGTATAAATGATCTGTCTATAGATCAAATACAATTGTGGATGTTATGAATAATTTTGAATTTAGCACTTTTAATTTTTAGACATAAAAATTTGTATTTCTTAATCGTTATATATCTTATTTGTGGTGCTTTTTTATTATATACAAAATACACACATATATCTGTAATTAGTTCATAAAAAACATTATATAAAGTACATAAATATATGAGTAATTAGTTCAGAAAAAATATTTTGCTGGCATTATTTTTTGGAGGCAATTTTTTGGGTAGAATATTTCAATTTCAGTTGGAATTTCCGATAGAATTTTCCGTCAGAAATTTTGATGGAAAACAATTTGCCATCTAAAGGATGAAGAATTCTGTCGGATTTTGTCGGAGAATCCATTTGACTAATCCGTCGGACTTCTCGTCGAACGAAATGCCCGACTGATTTGCCGTCGGGCTTTATCCATCAGAGAACCTGTTGGAAACTTGTCGGAATTCGTTGGGTTAAAATCTCGAATGAGCGCTTTCCCGATGGGCCCTTTCCATTGGATAGTTAACTTGTAATCCCTTACTTTGGTTTAACCATTGGACATTGTAAGGATGGGGATGGGTCATAGCTTGCAAGCCTAGTCTCTCAATGATGCTAAGAGAAACAACATTTGCACAACTCCCTCCATCCATAATCATGGAACAAAGCTTCCCTTGAACCGTACACCTATAATGAAGGATGTTTTCCCTCTGTTCATCTTTAGCACCTTTCTAGCCACTCAAAACACTTCTTAAAACCTGCATTTCACCCTCATCTGCTTCCTCCTCTACCTCTTCTTGAGTTTCTTGTTAACCATGTTCCACGTCCTCCTCCCTTTCCATATCAATTTCATGCTCTTTTACATCTTCCCATTCAGCCCATGTAATCACCTTTCGGTTTAGGCAGTCCGCAGCAATGCGCCCAAGTCCTTGACACTTAAAGTACCTTTTAGTTCCTAGCAGAGTAGGATTGGATCTATTTTGTAGGGGTATGCTTTGTTGTGGAGTTTGGCTCTTTTCTAGGGTGGAAGGAGTGGGTGCCATGTGTTTAGGGAAAGAAATGGGGCTCCCCTTGTTAAAGGGTTGCTTCTGGGATGGGTGTCTTAGAAACTCATGTTTAAAAGCCCTAGACCTTCTTTGTTGCTTAACCTTGTGAGCAAGGACACAAACTTCATCAAAACTAGTGTGTTATTGCAATTCCACCACATTGGCGTACTTAGGTTCAAGGCCTTCTAAGTACCTAACTACGGTTTGCTCTTCTAGTTCCCGAATATTACATGTGATCAAGATTTTCTCAAACTCACGTGTGTATTCGTCAACGTTGAGGCTACCTTAGGTTAGGTTGTGGAGTTGGAGTAGCTATCTTGGATGTACTTTGGGGGTACAAACTGTGACTTGAGTTTAGCTTTCATATTTTCCCAAGTTTTGATTTTGCCGTTGCGGTTTTTTACTCTCTTAGCTGAAAGATTAGTCCATCAAAATAAGGTGCATTTCCAAGTCTAATAGCAACTAGTTTTGCCTTCGTATCTTCCGGCACATCCTTGTACTCAAAGATTCACTCCATAGTATGCATCCTTTCCAAAAACTCATCTGAATCATGCTTGCCTTAAAATTTAAGAATCTGCACTCTAAAGTCATTAGAGTTGATTGGAGCTCTTCGTTCTCTCCTTATTCTTCTAAATGGTTTATCCTCACTAGATGAACTAAGAGGACTGCTTGCTGCCTCATTTTCCTCACCGTGAACAGAACCGATGGATCATGCATCTTTTGCTTTAGCTTTATTAGCTCACTAAGCTACCTTCTTAAGTACTCATTTTGAGCCTTAAGCTCAATTATAATCCTTAAGTTCTTGATTTGAGGATGAGATAGCTTGGTTGTTCTGCAAAACATCTTCAAGTTCCCTTCCAAACTCATAATTGCGATCATGGTGAAACAGGGTGTGCTCTCAAATCTGATTTGGGGTTTGTGTTTGGAAATGTGTTTGGGAATGAATCTGGAATCATGGGGGTGGTTTCAAGGCCAAGGAGAAGGTCAGCTCTGATACCAAAGTTAACGGATTCATGAAGCAGTGCAACTCACACTCAAATGAGAAATGTAAGTTAGCTAAGATGAAAAGAACTTAAACTTTGATTTAGGTTGAATCTAGATGAACGAAGATAGAATAGAGTGTGTCTAAACTGGTTCTTGGATGTAGAAATCACCCCTAAAAATAAGTGTAGGCCTATTAGTCATGATTAAGATACAAAAACACTTCCTAAACAAGATTTAAGACTCACTTGATCACCGCCTTAGTTAGGCTAAGCTAGGATAAGCAAGTAAGGATTTCAGTTTAACAAAGGAGCAATGCTCTACTCTCTTATTTGAGTCTGAACAATATGATCACAAGAGTGAGCTACTTGCCTTGCTTATACATGCCCCTTGCCACATAGGAACGAATTAGAGGTTTCTTCATGCTTAGGAAACGTCTGACTATGCTTAAAACCAGCTTACATTTGGTTTAATACAAAGCATGTTTAACTAAGCCCATTACAAGCAATCAGTCTAGCTAAGAAAAATATTAAAGTCTAAACTCATCCTTAAGCCCCTCAATTAGCCTTAAGATGGCTGCTTGCATATGGGGCATAGAGAAAAAGGCTGCTGGGATAAGCACTTTGTAGCAAGCCAATCCGAGCTCACTTGCCTTTCTTTCCTTGATTGCCATAGGTTGCACACTTTACTAAGCCAAAAGTGCACATGAGTGTGTCTAATGCACATGAGTGTGTCTAAAACCACCTTTAACAACCAATAATCTAGCCAGATTTGCTTGGAGGTTTGAAAAGTAGGAGTAACCAACCAAACAGCCAATCAGGCGCAAGGAGCCGATTTTACGTGGTTTTTGTGCAGTTGATTTCCCTTGCGTGCGGTGAAACCTCATGATGTGTACAAACATATCCTATTATGAAATTAGGGTTAAATCAGCTTTAAGTAGCTTAAAATGGCTAGCAAACAGAATCGGGTAGATTAGGCGTAAAACTTATATGGTTTGCAAAAAAACCTTGAATCTTCACTTTGCACTTGATTTAACTTCAAGTTCTTTGCTGGCCTTGATAGTTAACTTCTTGGGGAACCAAAATATGCAAAAATATTGGACCTAAACCTCAAGGAGGCAAACAATACCGGGCTATTTTGCTGACTTCAACTCGTTACATTTTGTTTTGAATCATAGCAAAATAGGGGTCTTTCCTTGAGCTTCGGCTGATGATTATGGATGTCATTGACTATTTTGAAGGGCTAAATTATACTGTATTGAGAGATCTCTATCTTGGCAGGAGCACTTTGTAGGTATAATTGCAGCCTTAAATGAATGCATAATGAAACCTAAAGTTAGTTCTTATGTTTGGATAGATTTTTATTTTGTTGTCGCATAATGCAGGGAAAGGCACCCTAGAGGGCTCTTATAATCCAATCTATGCTCAATATACTAACCATTCCAGGGAGGTTCAAGGCAATCAAGCACTAGCCAGTCAAATCTAAACCTTATTCTCCTTTTCATTTCCAGAACTAAGCACTAGCCACTCCCTATGATGTCTACTTTTTCATGGAAGAACCAATTTAGGCCTAAGTCTAGGGCACGTTGCTCAAATAGCCCTAAAAGTCAACATGCACATGACTAGCTCAATTCTAGCCGATTATGTGGTTTAGGTTAGTTCACCACCTAAAACCTTATTCAGAGACAATATTTTTATTTTGGATATTAGGTGACATCTTAAGGTGCCAAACCAAGTCGGAAATTCATCCTTAAGTCAAGTTCTTAAGGAGATTCTATTGCGAAAATTTGACCCATGTAGGGCTGGGTCTATTCTGGCCGGTTTTGAAAATTAGCTTGGTTGTCAAACCAACACCTAATTTATGATGGACTTTGATAAGTTTTAGAAATTAGCTTAGTTCACAAACCAACACGTAATTTAGAACTAATATTTTTATTTGGGATGTTAGCCAACATCCTAGGTTACCCTACAATGCAAAGAAATCATGACCAATTCAAGTTTATATAAGTGATTCAACTCTCACAAATTAACCATGGTCATTTTTGTCCCTTCTGGCCTAGTTTTGGTACATGAGTTGATTCTTCTAGCTAAATCTCATTTATGGGAATTACCATGGTTTTTAGTGTTCAATAACGTCTTAAGTAACCGAAGCATATATAAAAAATCAGGTCTAAGTTCAGTTTTTTAACATGAAAAACTTCTTTACTCACATTTAAGTGTAATCAGGCCAATTAGGCCCTAAATAGCCTACTTGACTTTGCAATGGTGTTTGTGTTCCATGCTAGGTTTAGCGAATTGCCTCCTCAATTTCTTGAAAATTTGGACGATTATGGACACAATCATGAGGACTTTTGCAACTTTAAAAGAGGGCTACCCAATCATCCAAGGAAGAGAGTGCAAGCTGGTTTCCTAGTGGCCAATGGTAAAGTAACTTGCAGTGGCAAAACTTTTGGTCTCTTCTATGCGCATGGCTCTTAATTGTGTTTACAACATGTTTAGGCTTGAGTTGAATGTAATTACAAGCTGTATTGCCTAGGCGCACTGTTGTAATTAGTTTAGTTAATTTTTTAGCTTGTAATTCATTTTGTTTAAACTTGTTTAGTGGTTTCCTAGTTGTAAAGGGACATCCCTAATAGAAGCAAGGCTGGGATGAGTATATGTCCCCCCTTGGCTAGTTTTATAGAACACATTTCGTGAATTGAAATTTAGCATAGTTGTTATAAACATTCAATCTCAAATTATCACTTAACTAATTTGATTTGGCTAGTTAATTGAAGGCATTCCTTTAATCTAAATTTGGTGGCTAGCTGTAACACCCCCAGATTTCTAATTCTTTATTTACTACTGATTTAACCTGAATGGCAGCAGGAACTCCTAACAGGGTGTCACCGCCATATTTCCTTCTTGGAAATACCAGGCTGGATATCATAACTGACATTTAAAAACAAAGTCTTTACGAATCAAAGCCCACCATGCATGGGTCCAAGAATTTTAACACAAAACTTGAACATTATAATTATACCAACTAGATTCTATTACAACTTCTAAAATCCTTTTTAGGCACAACCAGCATTTGAGCCTCGCTCTACTCTCCTGTCCCCAGTCCCAAGAACAGCTAGATCACCTGAAAACAAAACATTTTATAATAGTGAGATAAACTCGGTAACATTCACCCCCCAATAGTCAAAGACACGTACAAATTCATTTTGAAAACATTTTAGGGAGAGGGGCAAACAACAACACATTTCTAAGGTACACAACCCATTATCACCATCTTCCTAAATAAAATCAATTTCAGAATCACACTTCCACAGCCCCATTCAAAGTGTTCAGTTTCAGATAAGTCTTGGGTGAGCGACTCCAGTGGGTCTCATGGCCTGCGCTCTAGCATAGCGCAGCCGTTCAACTCTTTCCTAGCCTACCGCTCCTCAGGCAGTTACCGCTTAACTTTCCTGGCCTACCACCATCACGGGTGGTTACCGATAACCTGGCCTACGTCTCGACTGAGTACGTGGCCGCTCACATGCATGCACCTATTACCCGGGGAAGGCTATGGCCTTCAATCAGTTCCAATCAATTTAACTCACCCTATTTAGTTCCTTTCAGTTAATGGATACCAACTTGACACATTCAGTTTCATTCAGATTTAAATGCTTTTCCCAACAGAAATCAGAATGCAGAAACAGAACTTTAAATACAATCACAGAAAGTTTCAACTTTTACAACAGTAAGTTTTAACTTTTACAATATGGAGATTTCCAACTTCCAGAACAAACAC
The DNA here is from genome assembly GCA_029747015.1 of Carnegiea gigantea. Taxonomy (NCBI): domain Eukaryota; kingdom Viridiplantae; phylum Streptophyta; class Magnoliopsida; order Caryophyllales; family Cactaceae; genus Carnegiea; species Carnegiea gigantea. The sequence continues at coordinate 395,834 of JAKOGI010000042.1, forward strand.
AGCATTCAGTTCCCACCAATGAACCATTTATAAATTTCACATCAGCGAACATCCCATTGGAAAGGAATGCCAAGGAATCAATACAAGAACTCCCAAAACTTTCATGATTTCAGTAACACAGGGGAAAGGTTAGGGCATGACTGTTACCTGGGTATCGTACAATTTACGGGCTCGGTTACTTTAATAAGGGTTCACGACTTTGAACTGAGCCCACAAACAGCCCACAGTCAGTCCACATTCAGTGTAGGGCACCCCTGGGCCTCCCTCAAATTTAAAAAGAGGTTTTCTAGATCTTTATTCATCCAACCCTATCCGGGGTAAAGGTTCAACTGATCAGTTATAGGTCCAACTTCCAAAAATTATAACTCTAGTTCCTGATATCCGATTCGAGTGTTCTAGGTCATTCTAGAAGCCTTACAATGTCCTCTGTCTTTTCTATGTTTAGAGCTTGGCTCGGTTCTGCCCCAAACCTAGTCAAATTTTTGTTTCTTCCGGCAATGCCAAAGACTGTCTTCCCCAGGACAGTCCCGGTAAATTTTATCAAAACTTGGGCTACGCTACTCCAAATGACGTAATTCCAAAACAAAATTATTTGACACATCCAAATGCTCCTACTCAGTAAATTTCACAATTTTTAGCCACCAGTGCTAGCCTAGGGAATGTTTCTAACTTGAAGGCGAAACAGTCCAGATTCTGCTTCCCCAGATTTTACCTAGATTTTTACTCCTAATTTCCCATCCTCATAACTTTTTCTTCCGACTTCCAACAATTATGTTCTTACCTAATCCAGAAAGATAATTTGTTTAATAAAACTTTCATGTTCAAAACTTCCACAAAGCCAGAGTATAACCAAGTCTAAAAATTCAAAAACCGCACCCTATGTCTGTAGTTTCCAAATTTGACAGGGCTCGGTATTTTGGCGATAACTCTCTCAATTTAACTCTAACTCATCCAATTCAAAAACCCACGTAATCGTCACATCTGAATCTAACCATTTTAAAAATTTCATAATTTGTAGACAACCATAATAAGTATCCCGAATTTTCAAAGTTGCATCAAAAACAGTATGAATTCTGTCCAGATTGTTCGACTTCTTTTTGCACGGTTTTTGCTCGTTTCGGGTTGCCCAAAAAAAATACGCCCACACCTGTTAGACATGCTTAAACCCTTGCCCAGACCCAATCATGCCAAAAGAACCCATCTTTACCATTAAATACCAAAATAACGTTAAAAAAACGCTGTTACTAGTACATTTGTTCGAAACCGGATCTAGACTGAGGGAAACTCCTTTGTTCAAATTCAATGCCGAGAGTGCAAAAACAAGAGGGACGGCCAGTGGGGTGGCGGCACTAGGGTGGCTAGACGGTGGTCGGCGACGGTGTAAAGGTAGAGAGAGAGAGAGAGAGAGAGAATGTGAGGGGTAAGTGGGGGAATGGGTGGTTAGGATTCTAGGTTAAAAAGAAAAGAAAAGGGGGGAAAAACAAACTTTCAAATTTTTCTTTTTTTAAACATAAGTGGCTGCAGCAAAGGGGGGTTAGCGTTTGGATATTTTTTTAATAAAAGAATAATAGTAATAAAATAATAATAACGATATTAGGAGTTTTACAAAAATCGAAAAGGGAAATCTTTTTTTTTTTGGCATTTTAATACTTCCCAAAAAAAATGTATCAAGAAATTTTATTAGAAGAATTTCACGAGGATTAATTGGCACCAACTTAGGTTGACTAGGGCCTAGGTCGGTCCAACTGGGCAAGAATTTCCAAATCGAATATCCAGGGTTTTACATACTACCCCACTTAAGAAAAGTTTCGTCTTCGAAACTTCATCATGCCGCGACACACCACCAATACACCCTTAATTCCTGAGGTCTTACATGCTACCCCACTTAGGAGGTTTCGTCCTCGAAACTGATACATACCTGACTATGGAAAAAGATGGGGATATTTAGCTTGCATCTCCTGTTCCAGCTCCCAAGTGGCTTCGGACGACTCATGGTTAGCCCAAAGGACCTTTACTAAGGGCACCGTCTTTTTCCGGAGTTGCTTTTCCCATCGGTCTAGGATCTGTATGGGTTGTTCTTCATATGATAAGTTTTCTTGGAGCTGTATAGGATCGGGTTCGATGACGTGCGAGGGATCTGGAATGTACTTCCGCAATTGCGACACATGGAACACATTATGTATTCTCTGAAGCTTAGCCAGCAGTTCTGGTCGGTAAGCCACCTCCCCGATTCGCTATATGACTGAATACGGCCCGATGTACCTCGGGTTAAGCTTCCCTACCTTTCCAAACCTCGCAACTCCCTTGGTTGGGCAAACGCGAAGAAATACCTGATCTCCTACCTGGAACTCAAGGGGTTTATGCCTCTGATCTGCATAACTCTTCTGGTGGCTCTGGGTGGCTTTCATTCGTTCCTGAATCACTCTTACTTTGTCCGCGGTGGCCTGGATTAACTCTGGTCCGATGGTCAAGGCCTCATCGATCTCTTGCCAACAAAGCGGAGTCCTACATTTTCTCCCATATAGTGCCTCGTACGGGGCCATGCCAATACTCGTGTGGTAGCTATTGTTGCAAGAAAACTCAATTAGTGCCAGTTGTTCGTCCCACGCGCTCTTAGAGTCCAGGGCGTAAGCCCGCAGCATATCTTCCAAGGTTTGCATAGTACGCTCGGTCTGCCCGTCAGTTGCAGGGTGAAAGGCAGTACTAAAACGTAACAACGTTTCGAACGCTTCCGACTTCTGCCAAAATCCCAATTGGAATCGGGTATCTCGATCCGACACTATGGAGCTGGGTACTCCGTGTAGCCGTACTATCTGCTCGAGGTAGGCTCGAGCTAACTGATCTAGGATCCACGTGTTCGTTATGGCTATAAAGTGTGCCGACTTCGTGGGCCTATCCACCATAACCCAAATCGCATTGTGCTTCCTCTGGGTCAATGGTAACCCATGACAAAATCCATAGACATAGAGTCCCATTTCAACTCAGGGACATCCAACGGCTATAAGAGTCCCGTCGGTCTTTGGTGCTCTATTTTCACTTGCTGGCAGGTCAGACACTTTGCCACATAATCAGCCACTTCTTGTTTTATATTACTCCACCAGAACGTTTGTTTTAGATCCTTATATAGCTTATTTCCCCCAGGGTGTACCGAATGCAGAGTATTGTACCCCTCATCTAGGATCTTCTTCTTGAGTGCCTCTACAGCTGGAACACACACTCGATTATGGAATCGTATGGTTCCATCCTCGTGGATCACGAATCCGGGCGCTTTTCCCACTAATATCTCTTCTCTTATCCACTCTAGTTGAGGGTCCGTGGTTTGGGCTAGTCGGATTTCCTCTATGAGAGTCGGTTGGGCCTCCAGGGTGCAAAGCATGGGTCTAGCCTCTGGCATGATCACATTAAGTTCTAACTTTCTAAAGTCTCGACATAACTCCTCTGGAAGCGCTATTACACAACTCAGCGTTGGGTATGGCCTGCGACTTAATGCATCCGCTACTACATTGGCCTTTCCAGGGTGATATTGAAAATGGACGTCACAGTCCTTTAGGAACTCCAGCTACCTTGTCTGTCTCAGGTTCAGATCCTTTTGCGAGAAGAGATATTTCAGACTCTGGTGGTCGGTGAATACTTGGCCACGAACCCCGTATAGGTAATGTCTCCAGATTTTGTGATGGAGGTCCATCCCCTAACATGATCCATGGCCATCAAGGGAGCCCAAAAGGTCCAAACCTCATGTCCAAGATGCAAGAAATCAACCTAAGGGAGCAAGGAAATTATTTCCTCAAAACTGGAATTTCAGGCGTGCACAAACCCGGTTTTGTGCACGTTATTTTCTAAACTTCCCAAGGCTAAAACGGGGTTGCAGGAAGCCTAAGTTCAAGTTCAAGATGTGCTCTTTCCATCAAGACCTCTTGCAAGTCATTTGGAGTTCATTTGATACCTCAAAACCTCAAGCAAAGTCAATCACTACATCCTGGCGCTGAACTGGGCAGGGCTGAAACAAGAGGTTGTTTGGTGGCCCATTTCTCCTCTATTTGGGTTGAAACTTTTATGGTTTGAAAGTACTTTAAAAATATTATCAAGTGACCATAAAAAACCTCAGCCAAATTACACTCATGAGGAGCTATTAACCACCAAAACAAGGGAAGAAACACCCTTTTAACCAGGTAATGGGGCAGCCGGGTACAAGAGAGAAGAGTGAGGTGTTTTGTTGCTCTAACCCATGCTTAGCCACTTGCAAGAGTCATCATGAAGGGTACTTAGCTACCAAGAAGCTTCCATTCACCCCTAGGCCGGCACATCATCCTCAAGATTAGCATTGAAGAGGTGTCAAGTGGAGGATGCATCTACCCTTTTTTGTTTTGATATGATCTATGTATTTTTGCCTAGTTTAGCTTATAGTGCAACCTAGGGCCTATGATTTGTACTTGGAACTTTTGTATTAATACCCCCACAAGCCCCTTGGCCGGCCACTAAGCTTGTTTATTGAATGAAAGTTGAGCTTTGCTCCTTTGAATCCTCAAACTCTCTTCTAGCTTATCTCATCTTTTGGCCAAGTTGAGTGGTGATCTAGTAAGAGTCTTAACTTCTTTCTTGATGGTGTTTCTGTATCCAAGAGGTTGTTAAGGGCCCTAACATCAAACCTTGGTGGTGTTTCTGTATCCAAGGTAGGTGTTAGTTCCGGTTCTATCCTTCCCAACTCAAGGTGAGTTTGTGAATTCAAAGTTGCCTTGTTGTTACCTTCCATTGCTTTCATCTCACTCTCGTTCCTATCCTCTTGGGTTTTCCTTGAGGATACATCATATTTGGTATCAGAGCTAAGGCTTCCCTAGGCCTAAGCTTGTTGCCCAACGCCCTTCCACACACCCCAAACACCTTCCCCCTCAAAAACACCAAACCGTGCTCCACGGTTTTTCACCATCCAGAAAATCGGCACGGTCAGCCCGTGCCAAAGAGCATGACCGTGCCACCCTCACATTCCAGCCACACTTCCTTTTTCATCCACACCCAGTGCTTCAGCACGGTCACCCCATGCCATGTCGCACGACCGTGCCACCCCTGTTCCAGCAATATCTCAACTTCATTCCCGTCCAGAACTAGAGCACGGCCGCCCCGTGCCTCACAGCACGCCCGTGCCACATTCAGGCCGTGAAGTTCTTGCTTGTTTCAACAAAAGCACTACTAGCATGACCATGGAGGAGAAGTTTGAGGCTCTCATGAGGAATTATGAGGCCTTGAAGCTACAGAATGAAGAAATCAAAGGTCAGAACGAGTATTTGAGGCGACAACTTGGAGACTCCTTGAAGCAAAAACGAAAGGAGATTAGAAGTTCCCGATCTTCTAACTCCTCCGACTCCGAGCCGGAAGCAAGAGAAGCCCCACACTTGAGCTCGTCAAGTGAAGAGGAGGCTTATGGAAGATCAAGAAGAGGAAGGCGAACAACCTCTCACCAAGGAGACATTAGAGTGGAGATTCCAGAATTTGAAGGGAAACTAGACCCCGATGAGTTCTTGGAATGGATGCAAACCGTTGAGAGAATCTTTGACTACAAAGAGATTTCCGAGGGAAATAAGGTAAAACTTGTGGCCCTTAAACTTCGTAAATATGCTTCTCTTTGGTGGTCCAACCTTTGTGCTAAGAGAGTTAGGCAAGGGAAGGGAAAGATTCGAACATGGGAAAAGATGAAAACCAAACTCAAAGCCCGTTTCTTACCCCCATCTTACCTACAAGACAATTATTCCCAACTTCACAATCTCACCCAGGGGAACTTGAGTGTTGAGGAGTACACTAGGGAATTTGAGAAGCTGTTAATCAAGTGTGACTTGAGAGAGCCCGAAGAGCAAACCATAGTGAGATATTTGGGTGGGTTAGATCCTAGGTATGCCCATGTGGTGGAATTGCAACAATACACCACTTTTGATGAGGTGTGCGTCTTAGCCCACAAAGTTGAACAACAAAGGAAACCCAAGCTCTACAAAAGAGATCCTCCCAAACCCTTTCCCAAGAGCCAACCTTTCAACAAGGGGAGCTCTTATCCACCTCCCAAACCCACGGTTACTACACCCTCACCTCCACAAAAGAACCAAGCCCCACAAAAGACTCCACCTTCCCAAAACCGTCCCAACCCTAAGCCAAATGACCAAAGGAGATGTTTCAAGTGTCAAGGTCTTGGGCACATTGCTTCGGAGTGTCCAAATAGGAGAGTTATCACCTTGGCCGAGTGGGATGAGAGAAGAGAAGAAGAGGGAGAAGAGGAGGAAGTAGGAGAAGGTGTGTATTACATGGAGGAACAAGAAGAAGTGATTGAGGAAGCGGATGAAGGAGAGTTACTTGTATTGAGGAGAGCTTTGAGTACCAAAAGAGGAGAGCATGAAGAACAAAGGGAGAACATCTTCCATACACGTTGCACCATTCAAAGCAAAGTGTGTTCCCTCATCATTGATGGTGGGAGTTGTGCAAATGTGGCATCCTCAACTATGGTGGAGAAGCTTGGCCTTCAAGCTTCGGCTCATCCTCACCCCTACAACATTCAATGGCTAAATCAAGGTAAGGGGTTGCAAGTTAATTCAAGGTGCTTGATTTCATTTTCAATTGGGAAGCACTATCATGATGAATTGTGGTGTGATATCATCCCCATGGATGCATGTCACCTTTTGTTGGGGAGACCTTGGTTGTTTGATCGGAAGGTCATACATGATGGCTATCTAAACACCTACACCTTCCACAAAGATGGGAAAAAGATCACCCTTGCCCCATTAAGCCCTTCCCAACTCCACAAAAGTAAGCCCCAACCAAGCCATGACCATTCGGACATGCTTCTAGCCATAAGTGAGCCTCTCCTTAAGGCTTCTCACCATGAATTCAAGGCCTCCAAGGAGTGGATCCTAGCCACCCTTGAAGAATCCGAAACCTCCACTCCATCACACCCCCTAGCCCTTTCCCTCCTTGAACACTTTAGCCATGTCTTTCCCGAGGAAATACCTCCCGGCTTACCACCACAAAGAACCATCCAACACCACATAGACCTCATACCCGGTTCCATTCTCCCAAACAAACCGGCTTATCAGACAAACCCCAAAGAAACCATGGAAATCCAAAGGCAAGTTGATGAGCTTATGGATAAGGGGTTGATTAGAGAGAGCTTGAGCCCTTGTGCGGTTCCGGCCCTCCTTGTGTCAAAGAAAGATGGGAGCATGCGTATGTGTGTTGATAGTCGAGCAATCAACAAGATAACCATCAAGTATAGATATCCAATTCCCCGCCTTGAGGATATGCTTGATGAGTTATATGGTTCTAGTGTGTTCTCTAAGGTGGATTTGAGAAGTGGTTACTACCAAATCCGCATTAGAGAGGGAGATGAATGGAAAACGGCCTTCAAAACCAAAGGAGGCTTGTATGAGTGGCTAGTCATGCCATTCGGATTGTCAAATGCTCCAAGTACCTTCATGCGGCTCATGAACCAAGTGTTCCGGCCCTTCATTGGCAAATTCGTTGTGGTGTATTTTGATGACATCCTCATCTATAGCAAGAATGAAGAAGAGCACCTTCAACATCTCACACAAGTCATGAAGGTTCTAGAGAAGGAAAAGCTCTATGGTAACCTCAAGAAGTGTGCATTTTTCACTCATGAGGTAACCTTCCTTGGTTACATTGTCACAAGTGAAGGCATCAAAGTTGATGAGAGTAAAGTGGAAGCAATTCGGTCTTGGCCAACCCCCAAGAGTATTCATGATGTGCGAAGTTTCCATGGGCTTGCCTCATTCTATAGGCGGTTCATTAGAAACTTTAGTACCATTATGGCCCCTATGACCGAGGTTATCAAAGGTGCATCGTTCAAGTGGACTCCCAAGGCTCAAGAAGCCTTTGAAACCATCAAGTCCAAACTCACCCAAGCACCGGTTCTTGCCTTGCCATGCTTTGATAAAGTGTTTGAGGTAGAGTGTGATGCGTCGGGAGTTGGCATTGGAGGAGTTCTCACTCAAGAAGGGCGGCCCTTAGCCTTCTTTAGTGAGAAGCTTTGTGACTCAAGGAGAAAGTACTCCACTTATGATAAGGAGTTCTATGCAATAGTGAGGTGCCTTGAGCATTGGAATCATTACTTGGTGGCTAGTGAGTTCATCTTGCACTCCGATCATGAAGCCTTGAAATACATTCAAGGGCAACATAAACTTAACTCACGGCATGCCAAGTGGGTGGAGTTCCTCCAATCTTTCAACTTCACCATCAAGCATAAGTCCGGAAAGCTCAACCAAGGAGCCGATGCCTTGTCAAGGAGGCACTTATTGCTATTCCAACTTGATGCTTGCATTCTTGGTTTTGAGCATTTGAAGTCCCTCTATGAGAATGATGAAGATTTGGGAGAGCTCTACAAGGAGTGCCTTCGACATCCCAAAGGTGACTTCCTTGTCCAAGATGGATTTTTATTCAAGGGATCAAGATTGTGTGTGCATAAGTGTGGCACAAGAGAGTTACTCATACGTGAGGTCCATGGAGGATCTCTTGCCGGTCACTTTGGAGAAAACAAGACCCTTATGATGTTAAGGGAACATTATTATTGGCCGAGTATGAGCAAAGATGTCCAAGATGTGTTGAAGAGATGTGCAACTTGCCAAGTTGCCAAAAGTCACCTCCTACCCCACGGTCTTTACACACCCCTACCCACTCCTAATCATCCTTGGGAAGATGTAAGCATGGACTTCATCCTTGGCCTTCCAAGGACGCAAAGGGGTAAAGATTCGATCTTTGTTGTTGTTGATCGTTTTTCTAAGATGGCCCATTTCATACCTTGTACCAAGACCAATGATGCCACCCACATTGCCGAGTTATACTTCAAGGAAGTAATGAGACTACATGGCATCCCTAGATCCATTGTTTCGGATAGGGATACCAAGTTCCTTAGCCATTTTTGGGTGACACTTTGGAAGAAGATGGGAACCAAGCTCAAGTATAGCACTTCATGCCACCCTCAAGCGGATGGGCAAACCGAAGTCACCAACCGGACTTTGGGAACCCTCTTAAGAGTGCTAGTAAAATCCAACATCAAAGCTTGGGACTTAGCCTTGCCACAAGCCGAATTCGCCTTCAACAAGTCGCCTAGCAAGGCCACGGGCTTATCTCCATTCAAGGTAGTCTATGGATGGATCCTTTGAGTCCCCTTGATCTTGCTCCAAGAGAAATGAATGAGAAGCCTCACATGGAGGCTAGCAAACGGGTGGAGGAGATCCAGAAGCTCCATGAAACCGTGAAGGCCAAAATTGAGAAGGCCAATGCCTCATACAAAGACCATGCCAACAAGCATAGAAAGAAGATGGTGCTTCACCCCGGTGATTTGGTATGGGTTCACTTAAGAAAGGAACGGTTTCCTTCTAAGAGGAAGAGCAAATTGATGCCAAGGGCCGATGGTCCTTTTGAAGTATTGGAACGCATCAATGATAATGCATACAAGATCAATTTGCCCGGTGAGTATGGAGTTTCGGCTACTTTCCAGGTAGCCGACCTTAGTCCTTATGAGGAGGATGATAATCTTATCAATTTGAGGGCAAATTCTCTTCAACAAGGGGAGGATGATGGAGGTCCATCCCCTAACATGATCCATGGCCATCAAGGGAGCCCAAAAGGTCCAAACCTCATGTCCAAGATGCAAGAAATCAACCTAAGGGAACAAGGAAATTATTTCCTCAAAACTGGAATTTCAGGCGTGCACAAACCCGGTTTTGTGCACGTTATTTTCCTAAACTTCCCAAGGCTAAAATGGGGTTGCAGGGAGCCTAAGTTTAAGTTCAAGATGTGCTCTTTCCATCAAGACCTCTTGCAAGTCATTTGGAGATCATTTGATACCTCAAAACCTCAAGCAAAGTCAATCACTACATCCTGGCGCTGAACTGGGCAGGGCTGAAACAAGAGGTTGTTTGGTGGCCCATTTCTCCTCTATTTGTGTTGAAACTTTTATGGTTTGAAAGTACTTTAAAAATATTATCAAGTGACCATAAAAAACCTCAGCCAAATTACACTCATGAGGAGCTATTAACCACCAAAACAAGGGAAGAAACACCCTTTTAACCAGTAATGGCCAGCCGGGTACAAGAGAGAAGAGTGAGGTGTTTTTGCTCTAATCCATGCTTAGCCACTTGCAAGAGTCATCATGAAGGTACTTAGCTGCCAAGAAGCTTCCATTCACCCCTAAGGCCGACACATCATCCTCAAGATTAGCATTGAAGAGGTGTCAAGTGGAGGATGCATCTACCCTTTTTTGCTTTGATTTGATCTTTGTATTTTTGCCTAGTTTAGCTTGTAGTGCAACCTAAGGCCTATGCTTGTACTTGAAAAGCTTGTATTAATACCCCCCCAAGGCTTGGCCGGCCACAGTCAAGCTTGTTTATTGAATGAAAGTTGAGCTTTGCTCCTTTGAATCCTCAAACTCTCTTCTAGCTTATCTCATCTTTTGGCCAAGTTGAGTGGTGATCTAGTAAGAGCCTTAACTTCCTTCTTGGTGGTGTTTCTGTATCCAAGAGGTTGTTAAGGGCCCTAACATCAAACCTTGGTGGTGTTTCTGTATCCAAGGTAGGTGTTAGTTCCGGTTCTGTCCTTCCCAACTCAAGGTGAGTTTGTGAATTTAAAGTTGCCTTGTTGTTACCTTCCATTGCTTTCATCTCACTCTCGTTCCTATCCTCTTGGGTTTTCCTTGAGGATACATCATTTTGAGAGCAAACACGACCGCGGCTAACTCTAGGTCGTGAGTCGGGTAGTTCCGCTCATGTGTCTTCAGCTGTCGTAAAGCATATGCTATCACTCGTCCATCTTGCATTAACACACACCTCAACCCATTCCTAGAAGTATCACTATACACCACGAAGTCCTGCTCCACAGTAGCTAGAGCCAGTATTGGTGCACTCGTAAGTCTCTTCTTAAGCTTCTGGAAGGCTTCTTCACATCTTTCCGTCCACTCATACTTGATGACCTTTCTGGTCAGATTGGTAAGCGGGGTGGCAATTTTTGAAAAGTCTTGGACGAATCGGCGGTAATATCCCGCCAAACCCAAGAAACTCCTTACTTTTGTCGGGTTTTTAGGTCTACGCCAATTTGCCGCTGCCTCAATCTTTTGTGGGTCCACCGATACTCCCTCACCGGACACTACGTGTCCTAGAAAAGCTACCTTCCCCAACCAAAATTCACATTTTGAGAACTTAGCATATAACGCATTCCTCCTTAACACATCTAGGGCTACCCGTAAGTGGTGGGTGTGTTTATCTGGGGTTCTCGTAAATCAAGATATCATCAATGAAAACTACCACGAACCTATCCAAATAAGGCTTAAAGACCCTGTTCATCAGGTCCATAAATGCCGCTGGGGCATTAGTGAGACCAAAGGGCATCACTACGAATTTGTAGTGGCCGTATCGGGTGCGAAAAGCGGTTTTAGGTATGTCCTCATCCTTGATTCGGAGTTGATGGTACCCTGAACGGAGGTCTATCTTAGAAAAGGTTCCTGTGCCTTGCAGTTGGTCAAATAAATCGTTTATTCTGGGTAGGGGATAACGGTTCTTCACTGTTATCTTATTCAATTCCCGGTAATCAATACACAACCTTAGCGTCCCATCCTTCTTCTTCACAAATGAGCCCGGGGCTCCCCATGGAGATGTGCTCGGTCGGATATACCCTTTCTCTAAGAGTTTTTCCAACTGGGTCTTCAATTCCTTAAGTTCAGCTGGTGCCATCCGATAGGGTGCCTTAGAAACGGGGGTGGCTCCAGGGGTGAGGTCAATACAGAACTCCACCTCCCTAAGAGGTGGCATGCCAGGGATTTCATTGGGAAACACATCTAGGAATTCTCTATCTATAGGGATGTCCTCCAAGGAGGGCTTAGCATCCTCAGTATTCACCGCATGACACAGAAATCCCTCACATCCTTTACCCAACAACTTACGAGCTTTCATTGCTGATACTAATTTCACTCCCATTCTATGACTCTAACCCCTATGCACTATCTTCTCCGCACTGGGCCCTTTCAGAGAAACTTTCTGTTTCGAGCAGTCTATCTGAGCCTGGTAATTAGCTAACCAGTCCATCCCCAGAATAACTCCAAAATCAGTTAACTCAAACTTATATAGATCCGCCAGGAATTCACATTCATACATTCTAAGGGGGCATCCCTCGTATAGTTCTTGATGTAAAGGTGCAAGGGAAAAGAGGACCCAAGGCAACTACACACCAAAGGGGCTGAAATTTGAAGGAAGCAAACGAGCTGAAGTGGCACGGGCGTGCTGATAGGCACGGTCACTCCGTGCCAAAGTTCTGCCCTCGGAAACTAGGAAAGCCTAGTTTTAGCCGGTTTAGGTGTTCTTGAGTTTGGATTGTGTTTCTAGTCTTTTGGTGGGCTTGAACTCATGAGAAAGGTTGGGAATGATGGTAGAAAGAGTGGATTAATGGAAGGGAATGAAGAACACTCAAGTATTAGGGATTGGAAATGAAGAACACAATGGGTGAAGGAGATTAACTTGATGATTCAAGCTAATCAAATGGATTCAGGTAAAACTAAACTCTAGGATTAGATACAGAAACACCACTAATCTTTGAGTTTAGGGCCCTTAAGCTTGATTAAGATACAGAATCACCACTTAATCAAGGTTAAGACTCACTTGGACACCACTTAGTTTGGCCTAAACTAAGATAAGCAAGCAAGAGTTTGGAGTGAAAGCCTCAAATGCTCTCTATGGTTTTTCATTCAACCAAAATCTGAAGTGTTTCTTTTTCCATTCGTGTGTTTTACATAGGCAGCAAAATAATCCAAGCTAAGCAAGCTCTCACACAAGCACTTCTAGCTTTCCTTCCTAGGTAGGAAAGGTATTAGGCTTAATTACACCCGGTTAAGCTAACCGGTTTGATAATCTCCCTTAAGACTAAACAAAGTGCATTAAGCTAACTAGGAAAGCAAGACAAATGATTAATACAACTTGATTATCTTGTACTTAGGCCTAAACAGCTTGGAAACGCAGCAAAAGCCATGTGCACAGCCGAAAACTGGACCTCCCTTTGCGGCTGTCCAATGAGAAGCAAGCTAGCACCTTCCTTGTCTACCAATGACATTCAAGAGACAAGCCTTCTTGCAGCCCTTCCCTCATTGGTTGTTTTCTTCCCTAGGCTGCCTTGGACGTGTGCCAGCATGGGGGGGGTGTGCCACTCATCCAGCTAGAGAAGAGGAAACCCTTGTGATGAAGTAAACAGCCGAGTATCCTTGAACTGGGTTCAGGCAGAAAAAGACCGACTGAAATACTTGGTTTTCCCTTAGCAAAAGTGACCAAGATTTGGATTTTAAGCCATGGGACAAGGCCTTAGGGTGTGTATTAACCTTTCAAAGAAAGAAATTAAGGTTAAAACAACTTTAAACATAGTATCTAAACTAAAACTTCTAACGTGCAAAATTGGACCCGTTTGACAGTCATGGAAAGAATGCCTTGAATCCTTATCCTCTTGAAGGCATGAAGTGAAACCAATGCTTGAACCTGAAAGCTAACTTCATGAGGATATCAAAAATGCAAAAATATTAGACTTAAGCCACAATGTAGCTTAAGAAATGAGGTGCCCAAAACCGGGCTTATGCTGGCCGGTTATCCCGTTTGTGCTAGTTTCAACTTCTTGCCAAAGGTGAGCCATCTTCTTGGTTTGGGACCTTGTTCTTGGGCGACTTGGACTTGTTACATCTTGATCAAGGTCTTGGCTAGCTAGGACTCCATCATCCTCCCCTTGTTGAAAAGATTTGACCCTCAAATCTGGTGGGGAAGTGTCCGGATAAAATGGGCTCAAATCAGCTACGTTAAAGGTGGCTGAAACCTCAAAATCACCAGGGAGATCAATCTTATAAGCATTGTCGTTGATTCTCTCCAAGACTTCAAATGGACCTTCAGCTCGTGGCATGAGTTTGTTTTTCCTCTTAGAAGGAAAACGTTCCTTTCTCAAATGGATCCATACCAAGTCTCCTGGTCAAAGACAATCTTTCTCCTATGCTTGTTGGCGTGTGCTTCATAGGCTGCATTAGTCTTCTCAATTCGTGCCTTCACCAACTCATGGAGCTTTTGAATCTCTTTAACTCTTTGTGTTGCATCAATATGGGGCTTTTGGTCTTGGGGCCCTGGGGTGAGATCATTTGGACTCAATGGTTCAATCCCGTACACCACCTTAAATAGTGAAAGACCAGTAGCTTTGCTAGGCGCCCTATTGTATGCAAACTCAGCATGGGGTAAGAGTAAATCCCAGACTTTAGCATTAGGCTTAATCAAAGCCCTTAGGAGAGTACCTAGGGTCAAGTCCTCCTAAGTACCTTACAATCGTTTGCTCTTCCGGTTCTTGCAAATCACATTTAATCACAAGCTTTTCAAACTCTCTAGTGTATTCTTCAACACTAAGATTGCCTTAGCTCAGATTATGAAGTTGTGAATAACAATCTTGAACATACGTGGGGGGTAGGAATCTAGCCTTCATCTTGGTTTTCATCTTTTCCCAAGTTCTGATTTTAGTCATACGTTCCCTAACTCTCTTAGCACACAAGTTGGTCCACCATAAAGAAGCATACTTACGTAGTCTTAATGCCACCAACTTGACTTTCTTTTTTTCTGGAACATCCTTGTACTCAAATACCCTCTCCACAGTGTGCAACCAGTCCAAGAAGTCTTCTGGATCAAGTCTGCCTTCATACTCTGGAATCTCAATTCTAAAATCATTAGAGTTACCTTGTCCTCTTGGCTCTTGTCGTGGTCTTCTGAATGACTCTTCATCACTTGAGGATTCAAGGTGGTGACTAAACACTTGCTCTCGGCCTCGTGATACAGGATGGGATGGTTCTTCATTGAGCTTTTGCTTTTGCTTGAGAAAAGTACCCAGTTGCTTGCGTAGGTACTCATTATGTGCCTTAAGTTCTTGATTAGAAGAAGTAATCTCATGATTATTTTTCAAAACGGCATCAAGCTTCTCTTCTAAGTTCATACTAGTACTCATGTTTGTGTTTGGTCAAAGGAAAACCCAAAGATGACTAGTGTTTGAGAGATGGAAAAGAAGGAAGTTTGGATGCGTGGATTCAATACTAGGCCAAGATGAAACTCAGCTCTTATACCAAATATGATGTAAAGGTGCAAGGGAAAAGAGGACCCAAGGCAACTACACACCAAAGGGGCTGAAATTTGAAGGAAGCAAACGAGCTGAAGTGGCACGGGCGTGCTGATAGGCACGGTCACACCGTGCCAAAGTTCTGCCCACGGAAACTAGGAAAGCCTAGTTTTAGCCGGTTTAGGTGTTCTTGAGTTTGGATTGTGTTTCTAGTCTTTTGGTGGGCTTGAACTCATGAGAAAGGTTGGGAATGATGGTAGAAAGAGTGGATTAATGGAAGGGAATGAAGAACACTCAAGTATTAGGGATTGGAAATGAAGAACACAATGGGTGAAGGAGATTAACTTGATGATTCAAGCTAATCAAATGGATTCAGATAAAACTAAACTCTAGGATTAGATACAGAAACACCACTAATCTTTGAGTTTAGGGCCCTTAAGCTTGATTAAGATACAGAATCACCACTTAATCAAGGTTAAGACTCACTTGGACACCACTTAGTTTGGCCTAAACTAAGATAAGCAAGCAAGAGTTTGGAGTGAAAGCCTCAAATGCTCTCTATGGTTTTCATTCAACCAAAATCTGAAGTGTTTGCTTTTTCCATTCGTGTGTTTTACATAGGCAGCAAAATATCCAAGCTAAGCAAGCTCTCACACAAGCACTTCTAGCTTTCCTTCCTAGGTAGGAAAGGTATTAGGTTTAATTACACCCGGTTAAGCTAACCGGTTTGATAATCTCCCTTAAGACTAAACAAAGTGCATTAAGCTAACTAGGAAAGCAAGACAAATGATTAATACAACTTGATTATCTTGTACTTAGGCCTAAACAGCTTGGAAACGCAGCAAAAGCCATGTGCACAGCCGAAAACTGGACCTCCCTTTGCGGCTGTCCAATGAGAAGCAAGCTAGCACCTTCCTTGTCTACCAATGACATTCAAGAGACAAGCCTTCTTGCAGCCCTTCCCTCATTGGTTGTTTTCTTCCCTAGGCTGCCTTGGACGTGTGCCAGCATGGGGGGGGTGTGCCACTCATCCACCTAGAGAAGAGGAAACCCTTGTGATGAAGTAAACAGCCGAGTATCCTTGAACTGGGTTCAGGCAGAAAAAGACCGACTGAAATACTTGGTTTTCCCTTAGCAAAAGTGACCAAGATTTGAATTTTAAGCCATGGGACAAGGCCTTAGGGTGTGTATTAACCTTTCAAAGAAAGAAATTAAGGTTAAAACAACTTTAAACATAGTATCTAAACTAAAACTTCTAAACGTGCAAAATTGGACCCGTTTGACAGTCATGGAAAGAATGCCTTGAATCCTTATCCTCTTGAAGGCATGAAGTGAAACCAATGCTTGAACCTGAAAGCTAACTTCATGAGGATATCAAAAATGCAAAAATATTAGACTTAAGCCACAATGTAGCTTAAGAAATGAGGTGCACAAAACCGGGCTTATGCTGGCCGGTTATCCCGTTTGTGCTAGTTTCAACTTCTTGCCAAAGGTGAGCCATCTTCTTGGTTTGGGACCTTGTTCTTGGGCGACTTGGACTTGTTACATCTTGATCAAGGTCTTGGCTAGCTAGGACTCCATCATCACACGACACAGTCTTCCCATCCGGGAGAATCACAGATAGTACTGAAGATCTACGAGTGGGGGTGAGCCCTAACGTCTTAACCAGCCTAACAGAAATAAACGAATGTGTGGCACCCAAATCAAACAACACATCTACTAGTTGATTTAGGAGAGAGAAAGTACCCGTTGCAACATTATGAGCATCCTCTGCTTCCTCTTTTCGCATCAAGTACACTTGGCCCCCGTTATTCGGGGATGGTTGGTTGGAGGGTTGGGACTGAGCTGATTGGGGTGCCCGACTCTGCTGGTTGGAGTAGGCTGTCTGCCCTCCCCTACTTTGGTACGAGGATTGGGGCTGCTGCCCATACCCTTGGTTCTGCCTCTGTCCCTGACTCTGTCCTTGTCCTTGCCCGGGAGGCGGTGGAGGAAGCGGGCAATCTCGCACTTGGTGTTGATGGCTTCCACAGCGGAAGCATCTCTTCACTGTTCGACACTCCCTGGCGAAATGTCTTGGCTTCCCGCAAGCATTGCAGGTCACCTTGGGTCGTGTGTTGGGATACTGGCCCCCTCGATTGAAACCGCCGGAGTGCTGTCCCCCAGCGGGTCTACGGTTCTGCTCCTGCATCTGGAAGGTTCCCCGATTATCTCCCTTCCTCTTGGTACCCCTATGCTCATTCAAGTATTGACTGCACCCCTTCATTGCTCTTTCTACGTTGATTGTAGTGTCGTACAGCTCAACGTAGGAGGCATACTGCCGCACTGACATACGTTCTTTGATAGTTGGGTTGAGTCCGGCCTCAAACCTATTCATCTTCGGTGAAACGTAACAACTCCATGAATTTGGAGGCGTACTCGAGAACGGTCATACTCCCCTGCTATAATTGCATGAATTCATTCTCCTTAGCCTTCTGGAGGGAGGTGGGGTAGAAATGGTCCTTGATCATCTCCTTAAACTTACCCCACCCAAACCCAAGCTCGTGTTGTTTTTCCCGTACTGTAGCCCACCAAAGGTCGGCTTTATCCTTTAGGTAGAATACCGCAAATCCTACCTTCCACTCCTCAGGGCACTGGAGTGCATCGAACAACTTCTCCATCCCCCTAATCTAGTCTTCGAAAGTTTTAGGGTCAGGGGTACATGGGTGGGTGATGACTTGCAAATCTCTTGAACATATGGGAGTTATCCTCTTCCACCCTTTTCTCCTTAACCTCTATTAACCTGTGGATTTGTTCATTCTGGAGCCATAGTTGATCCCCTTGCTTCTGCAGCATCTCTAGCAGTAACAAGTTGGTGAGTTCGGCTTGTTTCATCGATCTGGCTACGAGACCCATTCCCGTTTCGGGGGCGCAGGGCCTCCAATCTCTCCCTAAAGGCTGCCATAGGTATGTCCTGGGTCGTAGGGACCCTCGACACTGGGTGGGGCTCCGTCTGAGAGTCTTCATTATGGTTGTTGGTGTTGTTTCCTGCCATCCTGGTCGAGAAAAATACTTCGGTTTCAGTTCCTTCCCTAATAGTTCACATCCTACAACTCACTAGGCTCCAGGAACATAATGCATGCCAGCGCATATTACCACAATTTTCTTAGAGATTCGTTCATAATACGTACCACCACATTCAGGTGGTACATCTATTACGTCACAAGCTCAGAAGGTTTATATCATACAGGCACACAGGTACATCATCCACATGTTTCACATATTTCACAACAAGGTGCACAAATATTTTCAAATAATCCAAGAACACTTTTATTGTATAAATTCTCAATTTCACAAGGGTTCCTATTAGCACCCTTTCATTACAGCACAACTTTTATCACAAATAGCCACAATAGCTAGTAACAATTTAAAGAAAAATTACTATTACTGCTTCCCTAAAAAAAAATAAAACAACTTCCTAATGCTTCTAACCTTTACTGACTGGGGGCATCCCGTGGACAGGTGCTTCTACACATCCGACCACATCTACCCCGATCCCAGCGGGTCATCCCAGCCTCATTTGCTCTTAAGTCTTCCGAGTGGCTGGAGTGCTCATCCTACACAAGGTGATTCCCGTCTTCATCTCTCTAATCTCCCCCTAAGTCCTCACTGCTCATAAGTTGCCCCTCGCTGGCCGCAGAATCTCCCTCAGGGTCTTTTTTCAGGGCCTTCCTCGGGGTATTCCTCAGGATCTTCCTCGAGGTCTTCCTCTTCCATGGGGTCTTTCTCTGGGTCTTTCTCTCCCATCGAGTCTCCCTCCTCATCAGTATCCTCCTCTACAGGTGGTGGCGGGTTGGCGTCCCCAGAGTCAGGGGTGGGGTTCGTCATAAGGACCTATATCAATAAGGTAGTCCACTAGCTCATTCAGGTTGAAGTTCATAGGCTGCCACTTGCATAAACAACAATCCCCAGCAACCATAAATGCTCTCTCCTCAGGGTGAAGCTCATTGACTCTATAACGCCACAAGAGGTCTCCCTAAAGAGTTAAAAGGAAGAACAGGGCTTGGTTGTGGTCGAACCTCAAACAATCATCAGGAACTTCAGCTAGTCTTCTATAAAGAAAAATCTCCACTCGCTCCAAGTGACTCTCAAACCTGGCCCCGGGAATCTTCTCCGATCTCTGGTGGCGACAAAGCCATCCCATACACCCACAATGACGGGCCGCATTCATCCTAGACATTAGTAGGCCCAAATCAGATATATATATATATATATATATATATATATATATATATATATATATATATATATATACACAAAAAGGTAACATATATATAAGTATATTCCCTTCCCAACCTACACTCACACTCCGAGCAGTCCTTATGTCTACCTGTTTTAGGGTTATTAACTAATATTATTCTCTTTATCCTTTAGGCGAGCCTTCAGGTCAGTTAACCTGGGCTCTAATACCACTTTGTAACACCCCCAGATTTCTAATTCTTTATTTACTACTGATTTAACCTGAATGGCAGTAGGAACTCCTAACGGGGTGTTACCGCCATATTCCCTTCTTGGAAATACCAGGCTGGATATCATAACTGACATTTAAAAACAAAGTCTTTACGAATCAAAGCCCACCATACATGGGTCCAAGAATTTTAACACAGAACTTGAACATCATAATTAAACCGACTAGATTCTATTACAACTTCTAAAATCCTTTTTAGGCACAACCGGCATTCGAGCCTCGCTCTACTCTCCTGTCCCTAGTCCCAAGAATAGCTAGATCACCTGAAAACAAAACATTTTATAATAGTGAGATAAACTCAGTAACATTCACCCCCAACAGTCAAAGACACGTACAAATTCATTTTGAAAACATTTTAGGGAGAGGGGCAAACAACGACACGTTTCCAAGGTACACAACCCATTATCACCATCTTTCTAAAAAAAATCAATTTCAGAATCACACTTCCATAGTCCCATTCAAAGTGTTCAGTTTTAGATAAGTCTTGGGTGAGCGACCCCAGTGGGTCTCATGGCCTGCGCTCTAGCATAGCGCAGCCGTTCAACTCTTTCCTGGCCTACCGCTCCTCAGGCAGTTACCGCTTAACTTCCCAGGCCTACCACCATCATGGGTGGTTACCGATAACCTGGCCCACGTCTCGACTGAGTACGTGGCCGCCCACATGCATGTACCTATTACCCGGGGAAGGCTATGGCCTTCAATCAGTTCCAATCAATTTAATTCATCCTGTTCAGTTCCTTTCAGTTAATGGATACCAACTTGACACATTCAGTTTCATTCAGATTTAAATGCTTTTCCCAACAGAAATCAGAATGCAGAAACAGAACTTCAAATACAATCCCAGAAAGTTCCAACTTTTACAACAGTAAGTTTCAACTTTTACAATATGGAGATTTCCAACTTCCAGAACAAACACAACATTCAGTTCCCACCAATGAACCCTTTATAAATTTCACATCAACGAACATCCCATTAGAAAGGAATGCCAAGGAATCAATACAAGAACTCCCAAAACTTTCATGATTTCAGTAACACAGGGGAAAGGTTAGGGCATGATTGTTACCTGGGTACCGTACAATTTACGGGCTCGATTACTTTAATGAGGGTTCACTACTCTGCACCTGAGCCTACAAACAGCCCACAGTCAGTCCACATTCAGTGTGGGGCACCCCTGGGCCTCCCCCAAATTTAAAAAGAGGTTTTCTAGATCTTTATTCATCCAACCCTATCCGGGGTAAAGGTTCGACGTGCTAGTTATAGGTCCAACTTCCAAAAATTATAACTCTAGTTTCCGATATCCAATTCCAGTGTTCTAGGTTAGTCTAGAATCCTTACAAAGTCCTCTATCTTTTCTGTGTTTAGAGCTTGGCTCGGTTCTGCCCCAAACCCTGTCAAATTTTGTTTTTTCCCGCAATGCCAAAGACTGTCTTCCCCAGGATAGTCCCGGCAAATTTTATCAAAACTAGGGCTACGCTACTCCAAATGACCCAATTCCAAAACGACATTATTTAACACATCCAGATGCTCCTACTCAGTAAATTTCACAATTTTTAGCCACCCGTACTAGCCTAGGGAATTTTTCTAACTTGAAGGCGAAACAGTCCAAATTTTGCTTCCCCCGATTTTACCCAGATTTTTACTCCTAATTTCCCATCCTCATAACTTTTTCTTCCGACTTCCAACAATTATGTTCTTACCCAATCCAAAAAGATAATTTTGTTTAATAAAACTTTGATGTTCAAAACTTCCACAAAGCCATGGTATAACCAAGTCTAAAAATTCAAAAACCGTACCCTATGCCTGCAGTTTCCAGATTTGACAGGGCTTGGTATTTTGGCCATACCTCTCTTAATTTAACTCCAACTCATCCAATTCAAAAACCCACGTAATCGTCACATCTGAATCTAACCACTGTGAAAATTTCATAATTTGTGGACAACCATAATAATTATCCTGAATTTTCAAATTTGCATCAAAAACAGTATGAATTCTGTCCAGATTGTTCGACTTCTTTTTGCACGATTTTCGCTCATTTCGGGTTGCCCAAAAAAAATACGCCCATACCCGTTAGACACGCTTAAACCCTCTCCCAGACCCAATCATGCCAAAAGAACCCACCTTTACCATTAAATACCAAAATAACATTAAAAAAATGCTGTTACTAGTATTTTTGATCGAAACCGGATCTAGATTGAGGGAAACTCCTTCGTTCAAATTGAATGCCGAGAGTGCAAAAACAAGAGGGACGACCGGTGGGGTGGCGGCACTAGGGTGGTCAGACGGTGGTCGGCGACGGTGTAAAGATAGAGAGAGAGAGAGAGAGAGAGAAAGAGAGAATGTGAGGGGGAAGTGGGGGAATGGGTGGTTAGGATTCTAGGTTAAAAAGAAAAGAAAAGGGGGGAAAAAACAAACTTTCATTTTTTTTTTTTTTAACATAAGTGGCAGCAGCAAAGGGGGTTAGGGTTTGGATATTTGTTTTAATATAAGAATAATAGTAATAAAATAATAATAACGATATTAGGAGTTTTATAAAAATCGGAAAGGGAAATCTTTTTTTTTGAGGAATTTTAATGCTTCCCAAAAAATTATATCAAGAAATTTTATTAGAAGAATTTCATGAGGATTAATTGGCACTGACTTGGGTGGACTTGGGTCTAGGTCGGTCCAACTGGGCAAGAATTTTCAAATCAAATTTCCAGGGTTTTACACTTGCACTTTACGGTTTAGAGGGTGGATTCCATGGTAGCTTGGGTGGTGGCTGAAACTTTATCGCTTGCCTGTCCATTGATTCTTGCTTGCTTGCTCACGTGTTCTTTATTCAATTATGCAACCAGATTCAAGGAATCTCTTGCATGAGTTTGATTAAGCTTGTGTAACGTCAGACAGTTGATTCTTGTACACCCATTTTACAACATTTGTTTCCTCTTTACGAGATGTCCTTGTTGTTATAACTGGAGTCCTAAATGAAAAGAAAGCTGAAGTTAAAGTTAGTGTATAAGCTTTGGGCACATTGTGACCTACGACCATATTACACGATCGTCTACACTTATTTCAGGGCATTTGTTTCCCCTTAGTGGGAGTTCTTTGTTAGTTTAATCGGAGCGCTAAATGAAAATAGAACTAAAGGTAAAGTATATTCTTAACCTTGCTATGTTCTTGATTTATACCAACAATATGCATATCCTTTTTCCACTCATTTTAGGTATTTTTCTTCGTCTTGCTGGTTGCTGTATGTGAGTATAGCTGGAGCCCCGAATGAAAACATAATTAGAGTTAAAGTTAGCTCTTATGTTTCACTAGATTCTTGATTCGTAGCCACACTGTTCATTATTTTCTACTCATTTTAGGTGATTTGCATCATCTTGGCGAGAACTCTCCATAGGTGTAATTAGGGACTTGACTGAAAAGAAAACTAGAGTCGAAGTTAGTTCTTATGTATGGCAATCATTTTAGGGCATTTTTAGCAACCACATTCATCCATTTGCAGTCATTTTAGGGCATTGTTTGCTCTTAGTTGGAGCTCTTTGTGGGTGTAATTAGAACCTAAAGTGAAAAGAGAACAAAAATTAAACTAAGTTCTTGAATTGTCCAACGCTCTCATTTTGCAGCATAAACATCTATACTTTTACACTCATTTTAACGCATCTTTTTCCTCTTTATCATAGCTCTTTGTGTGCGTTATTTGGGCCACAAATGAAAAAGTGAATTAGAGTTAAAGTGAGTTCTTATGATTGACTAGATTCTTGATTTGTAGCCACATGTTCATGCTTCTACACCCGTTTTTGGGCGTTCATTTCCTCTTTACGGGAGCTTATTATGGGTCTAATTGGAGACCCAATTGAATAGATAAGCAGAGAAAATGTTAGTTCATAAGTCTGGTCAGATACTTTGCTCGTAGGCATATCATTCATTCTTTTGCACTTATTTCAGTGCATTTGTATTTCAGTGAGAGCGCTTTGTTGGTGCAATTAAAGCCACAAATGAAAAGAGAACTAGGGTTACCAGCAAGTTTAAAAGTTGCAACATTTTTTATTAATGCCAATGCCGTTCAATGTTTTGCACGCATTCATTTTTTGAAAGTTGCCTCTCGATCAGCACATTAATAGCCTACATTATGAATCTTGGACAGGTAACACTAGAAATTTTCTTTTTATAAAGGCAGAGAGGGTGGAGGTCTTTGTAGGCGTAATTTGAATCCTAAATGGAAAGAGAACCAGAGTTAAATTTGGTTCTTATGTTTGTAGTTAACCCATCGATTCTTTGACGCCCATTTTAGGGCATTTGTCAAATGTTAGTGGAACCTCATTTTGCCTTTTATTTTGCCCTAAAATGAATGAGACTAGTGCAAAAGTGTATTCTTATCTTTAGTTAGATTCTTTATTTATAATCACGCGATTTATTCTTATATACCTATTTTGCGGTATGTGTTTCTTTATATGACAGCTCCTTATGGGAGAAATTAGAGGCCTAATTGATAAGAAAACTAAAGATAAAGTTAGCCCATAGGATTGGCTAGATGCTCTATTATAGCCATATCATTCGTTCTTTTGCACCCACTAAAGGCCATTTGATCCCTCTTAGTGAGAGTTTTTTATGGGTGTAATTGTAGCCTCGAATGAAAAGACGACAAGATTTTAAATTTGTTCATAAATTTGGTTGTCTTCCCAATTTATGGACACGCAATTCATTCCTCTGAACACATTTTACGGCACTTGTTGTTTCTTAGTTAGAGCATTTTGAGCCCTAAACGAACACATAACTAAGCATAAAGTTAGTTCTTATGTTTGGATAGATTTTTCTTTTATGGTCGTATGATGCATCGCAAGGCACCCTAAGGGGCTCCTATAATCTAATCTATGCTCAATGTATTGACCATGCCAAGGGGGTTCAAGGTAATCAAGCACTAGCCACTCAAATCTAAACCTTTTTCTCTTTTTCATGTCAAGAACTAAGCATGGTTTTGGGCAATGTTGTTCTTGGTGTTCTAAAGGTGCCCTATGGGCGAGTCTTATATTTAAGGCATGTTGCTCAAACAGCTCTATGATTGACTCAATTTTAGCCAGCTGTGTGGTTTGGTTAGTTCGCCACCTAAAACCTTATTCAAGGACAACATTTTTGTTTTCAATGCTAGCTGACATCCTCAGGTGGCATACCAAGATGGAAATTCGAGGTTGAGTCAAGACTCAAGTGCTATACCAAGGGAGATTCTATTGATGAAATTTGACCCATGCAAGACTAGCTCCATTCTTACCAGTTTTGGAAATGAGGTTGGTTCTCAATCCACCACTAGTTTATGGTTAATATTTTTGTTTGTGATGTCAGTGAACATCCTAGGGTCCTTAGAATGCAAAGAAATCATGGCTAATTCAAGTTTGTCTAAGTGATTCAACTGTCACAAATTAACCATTGTAGTTTTTTCCCTTCTAACTCGGTTTTGGTGTGTGAGGTGATTCTTTTAGCTAAATCTAATTTGTGGGAATTATTATGGTTTTTCCTATTTAATACCATCTTAAGTAATCCAACCATGTATAAAAAAATCAGGTCTAAGTTCAGTTTAACATGAAGAACTTGTTTGCTCAAGTTCTAGCCTAATTAGGTCAATTAGGCTCTAAATAGCCTGTTTAACTTTGCAATGGTGTTTACCTTCCATGAAGGGCTTGGCTAGTTGCCTCCCTAGTTTCTTCAAAATTTGCATGACTAGGGACACAATCATGAGGGCTTTTGCAGCTTTGGAAGAAGGCTAGCAAATCATCTATGGGAGAGAGTGCAAGCTGGTTTCCTGGTGGCTATCTATAGAGTAACTTGCAACGACACAAGTTTTTGTCTCTTCCATGTGTAAGCGGCTCCTAATTGTGTTTACAACATGTTGGGGCTTGAGTTTAATGTAATTACAACATGTGTTACCTAGATGCACCATTGTAATTACTTATGTTTTTAGCTTGCAATTCATTTTATTTAAACTTGTTTAGAGGTTTCCTAATTATAAAGGACCATCACCCCCTAGAAGTAAGGTCGAGATGAGTCTATATCCCCCTTGGCTAGTTTTGTAGGACACAATCTGTGAATTAAAATTTGGCAAAGCTGTTGTAAGCACTCACTCCCGAAGTCTCACTTAACTAATCTGATTTGGCTAGTTAATTGAGCTGTCCTTTGATCTAAACTTGGTTTCTCAGACTTTACTATTGAGAGGGTGGATTCCTTGCCAGTTTGGGTGGTGGCTGAGCCTTTATCGCTTTGCATGTCCATTGATTCTTGCTTGCTTGCCATGAGTTGTTCTTGATTAAATCATATAACTAGATTGAAGGAATCTATTGCGCAAGTTTGTTTAAGCTTGTGTAACGTCAGACAGTTGATTCTTCTGCACCCCTTGTACGATATTTTTTTCCTCTTTGCGAGATGTCCTCGTTGGTATCATTGCAGCCATATATGAAAAGAAGGCTAGAGTTAAACTTAGCTCATAAGCTTTAGGGATCTTAGAGACGTACGACCATATTATTCGATCCTTTATACTTATTTTAGGGCATTTGTTTCCCCTTAGTGGGAGCTCTTTGTTGGTGCAATTAGAGCACTAAATGAAAATATAACTAAAGGTACATTCCAAAGTTTTGCTACATTATTGATTTATAGCAGCAATATGTATAACCCTTTTCCACTCATTTTAGGCACTTTCTTCCTCTTGGCGGGACCTGTTAGTGGGTACAATTAGAGCCCCAAATGACAACATAATTAGAGTTAAAGCTAGTTCTTATATTTTGCTAGATTCTTGATTTATAGCCACACTATTCATTACTTTGCACTCATTTTATGTAACTTGCTTCCTCTTAGTGGGAGCTTTCTGTTGGTGTAATTAGGGACTTGAATGAAAAGAAAACTACAATCGAAGTTAGTTCTTATGTTTGGCTAGAATCTTGATTTATAGCAACAACGTTCATTCTTTTGCAATCATTTTAGGCCATTTTTTTCTCTTAGTCGGAACTCTTTGTTAGTGTAATTAGAAGCTAAAATGAAAAGAGAACTAAAGTTAAACCAAGTTCCGATTTTTTCCAACACTCTCATTTTATAGCATAAACACTTGTTCTTTTGCACCCATTTTAAGGCATCTTTTTCCTCTTTATTGCAGCTCTTTGTGGGCATTATTTGGGCCCCAAATGAAATAGTGAACCAGAGTTAAAGTGAGTTCTTATGATTGATTAGGCTCTCAATTTGTAGCGACATGTTCGTGCTTCTACACTCATTTTTGGGCGTTCGTTTCCTCTTTGTGGGAGCTCATTGTGGGTGTGATTGGAGATCTAATTTAATAGATAACTAAAGAAAATGTTAGTTCATAAATCTAGCCGAATGCTTCACTCATGGGCATATTGTTCCTTCATTTGCACTTATTTCAGAGGATTTTTATTTCTCAGTAAGAGCGCTTTGTGGGTGCAATTTAAGCCACAAATGAAAAAAGAACTAGAGTTACCAGCAAGTTTTAAAAGTTACAACGTTTATTCTTAATGCCAATTCTATTCATTGTTTTATACTTATTCCAAGACATTTGTTTCCTCTCGGTCAAGACATCAATAGCCTATGTTTATGTGAATCTTGGGCAGGTAACAACAGAATTTTTTTTACAAAGACGAAGAGCTTGGCGGTCTTTATGGGCATAATTTGAGCCCCAAATGGAAAGAGAACTAGAGTTAAATTTAGTTCTTATGTTTGGCCAGATTTTTAGTTTGTAGTCACACCACTAGAATTTCCACACCCATTTTATGATGTAAATTGAGGCTTAGTTCAGGACCCTCAACCAGAGAATGGGAAATCAATGCTCACTGATCTCTTCAATGATTAGTTCTATGAGGGGAAGCGGTGTAATTTTGATGCTTATTTGGGGAGGTCCGTACTTTGCTAGATGTCCTAAGTACTCTTACAAGCCAGCAGAAGTCTTTTTGAGGCTAGCCAGTTGCCTTAGTCATTAGAACATCAATAAGTTTATCTGAAGTCCATTGCATTCCTTAGTTGCTCCAACAGCTATTGGTGAATTATTTTGAGTCAAGGAGCATCAGTTCCTTTTGGAAGCTAACCTAGCTCATTTGTTAGCTTCTAAACCCACTACTAAATGATAAAGATTGCTTGAATTCTATATAGGCAATCCAGCAGATGAAGTTCCAGCAGCAACAGTTTCAAGGGGTTATTTTTTAGCTCCAACATAGCAGCTCATTTTATCTTGTTTTAGGATCAGTACATGTGTTAAAAATTTTATCAAGAAAGGTCCTAAAGTAGCAGAATCAGATCATGTAGCATCAGCTTTAATCCACCACTAACTCATATAAAACTCCCTTTAACCTAATGGGTTAAAAGCTGCATGTACCTGCTATCAGTGAATCTAATCTCAAGATAAGCTGTTGTAAATTGCTCCCAATGCCATCATTAGCAGTTCTTTAAGGTTGTATTAGCTTAACGCCTCAGTAATGGAGATTAGCAAGGCCATTAGGTGTCAAAGATCAAGGCTTAGCTACTATTTTAGGTTGTTTTGATGCAAACTATTTTTGATTTTTTTGTAACACCCCCAGCCCCTAGAGCCGGAAGTGTTACGTTTTTTTACATCTTACTTAATTTCTGGGACGAAATGGACAGAGTTTCCTCTAAAAACTGACCGTTTTCAGGCTGAAAGCATTACAAAAATCGCCTGCAAATCAACGGAAGCACATAACATTAAGAAGAAGCTCAACGGCCACACGCCAGAGTTCATAACTCAACGAGCCGCCCGCTCGGAGTACACCAAACATAATAGTTCTTTAATATATGAAAAGTAAAAGATACAACACAACGGTCTACACAACCGGAGTACTAGGGTTTACATCCCGAAACACAGCTAATTTCAAATAAAGAGATCTAACTAATCAGATGGTTGGCTCACATGGCCATACAGAGCGACTCATAAACAGTATGCATTATATGAGCTAGAAAACTTAGTTTACAACAATTACAAACTAGGAATACGTTACATGACATCGTTAAACACAAGAATCTACTTCTATATGGCACACATGACCCTTTTTCAAGTAGGGCGTAGACTCCAGCTTGCGTAAGTAACTTGACTTTCACCTGTCATAACAAAAGCCAGGGAAAAAGGGGGAAAAAGCAATGGGGTGAGCAATCACACGCTCAGTGAGAATTTCCCCTACTCCTTAAAACCAAAATAATTACAGGCAATAATACTAATAATAGTCACATATCACGTATTTTTACCTAATTATCATATTAGGCATTCATAGTCCCCAAGGATAGATTACCCTCCTTAAAACTTTATTCTAACCCCTGAACTCATTTCTAGGCCTTAAACGGCCAAACTTTCTTACTAACAAATAGTTAGGCACATAATCAAACAACTAGCAAGAGCTGAGTATAAAGCTTTCAAACATACTTTTGAAAACATAGTGACTCTTGATAAATACCAAGAAAGGTTTGTAATCCACGCCAACTCCTTTAAAGCTTATAATTCTTTCTAAAAGTTCTCAAAACATCTAAAATGATAAGAAAGACTTGTCAAGAACATACTTTCGTAGAATATGCACATTGAAATGAATAATGCAACATCTGAAACTTCATTTGACTATACTAGGAAATCCTTTCATAAAAGATGAACTGGAAGTGCATATTTGAATGCTTTCTTTCTTTTGTCAAAAACACTTTACTCAGCCTCTTAAGGCTCGTATTCTTTAAAGGAAACTCCTTTTCTCACTTATTAGAAACTTACTCATAGCATTAAAACATCATATTGTGCTGGCTAGGGAGGTCAACACCGCCTTTAAGTGAGATTGTCACTCTTCTTCTACGTTATCCCGAAGTATACGTACTTATCCTTTGGCCAAAATGCATCTTAGTAGAGCAATTCTAACCTCGATACTGTCATTTGTGGGGCAACAGCTCACACCAGGATAATCATATCCTGAGTCCAGTCCCCCTTAAGGTTTTCGTATGCGTCACACATCATAACTTATCTGGGGAATAGCTCACACCAAGATAATTAATATCTTAAGTCCAGTTCCCAGGAACAGCTCCCACCAAGATAATTCATATCTTGAGTCCAGTTCCTAACTTTTCTTTAGGGGAAAACAGCTCACACTATCTTTGCGCCCAATTTTCAGCAACAGCTTACACCAAGATAACTCGTATCTTGAGTCCAGTTCCTACCCTCTGGCCAATTGCCTAGCCGTTTCTTACCCTTTAAGATCTTCTTTCATTTCTCATGTTCAAATGCTTACTTTACCGGAAACTTACTTTTTAAATATAACGATCATGACCTTTTGAATGTTTGGAGTTTACACATTTTTGGCTTAAAACTTCTTATAAACGACATAAGTTTGCTAATTCATAAATCGACTTCGTAAATAGCTTAAAGGCTTTTCAGAATCGTAATAAGTTTGCTAACATCTAAACCAACTTCACTTTAAACTTCAAAGCTTCTTATAAACGTAATATGTTTACTGAATCGTAAAACGACTTAATTTCTAACTTGAATAGCTCGTACGAACATAATAAGTTGGCTAAATCATAAAACGACTTCGTTTTCATCTCAAAAGCTTCGTTTAAACGTGTTGGGTTTGCTAAATCGTAAAACAACTTCGTTTTTAACTTAAAAGCTTCGTATAGACGTAACACGGCTACTAACGCGCAGAATGACTTCGTTTTTAACTTGAGAAACTTCTTATAGATGTAAAATGTTTGCTAGTTTGTAAAACAACTCCATTTCTCACTTAAAGACTTCGTATAAACGTAATACGTTTAATAGCTCGTAAAACGACTTCCTTTTTAAGTTAACAGCTTCTTATAAAGGCAATAAGTTGGTTAATACTTAAAACGACTTCACTTTAAACTTAAAAGTTTCTTATAAATGTAACACGTTTACTACATCGCAAAACGACTTAGTTTCTAACTTGAATGGTTCGTATAAACCTAATAAGTCTACTAAGTTGTAAAACGACTACGTTTTTGACTAAAAGGCTTTTTATAAACGTAATAAGGGTGCCTAACCGTAAAACGAATTTGTTTCTAATTGAAAGCTTCGAATAAGTGCAATAGGGTTGCCAAATCATAAAAACGACTTTGATTTGAACTGAAAGGCTTCCTATAAATGTAAAACGATTGCTAACTCATAAAAACAGCTACACTTTTTAGCTTAATAGCTTCTTTTGAACGTGATACGTTTGGTAAATCGTAGATCGAGACTCAATAGAAACGAGTAAGCAAAATGTATGCAAATAAGCTAAGCTTCATAATTAGCGCCTTAAGGTACCCTTTTTCGGGTCGTTTAAATCCTTTTAAACTTAGGGAGAAGTCGTATACAAACTAAAGCCTTAAACATGTTCAAATCCACTTTTAGTTCACTTTTAAACTTCCTAAACCTATCGACTATTCAGTCGATTCACTAACTGAGTAGTTCGCTGATTTAGGATTTCTTATAGGCTACAAACATTTTCATAAACTACCAGACAATTGGTAAGTACTTCGAAGCATTCAAAATCATGAAAACATGAATTTAACAATCTTTCTTAAACATGTCTGCATTTCGAATACTATTCACTTAATGTCACTCAGCACTTTGAGGGAAAAGGGGATTCACACATAGCACATTCATACACTTCATATCGCCATTCATTGAGCCACACATGGTCTCGCAATCCATACGATTGCTGTAATTCACAACCCTATCTCCCTCCTCACACAGCACCGACCACGAGAGCCTCAAACCACTCAATAGTTCCGCCTTAAACCATCCAACTACCAAGCTCGGTTCAATATTGACATATACAAACCAACAGTACATAAAACGATCATATATAGGCATTACATTCATGCTTAATAACAACATAGTGTTTAAGTGAACCAACTGATGCAATTGAAACTTTAAAACGATAGTCCCAATTCACAAACCAACATCCATAGGCACCTTATTTCATTATAGTTATTACGAATAAATTCCAAACAAGCCCAAACCTGATACCCTTAACCTTTAAACAATGTCCGACTTATTCCATAATTATTTCAATCACTCGGCTAGCATCCTTAGGTTCCAAACATAATTTAACTAGTGACCAATTATTGAATTACCCTAAAAGCATACTCATTTTGCCAAGCACTCCTCCAATATGCTAGGTTATCAATATTTAGCATAAATCCGACATGCATTTAACCCAAATCAATTCCGAACTTATAAATTGTCAATATGAGTACTAATTCACCCAACATGATTTCCATACTCAACTTCAACATATTCTAGCTAATTGCAATAAAAACGTTGAAATTATTAGTAATTTAGGAGAAAATGAACCCTCACCTCGATTTCAAGCTAGAGATTCGAATCCAAGGCCGCTGGGTCAACTTTTGGTGGTCGAACAACTCCAAACCCTCGACCCTTGCTCACCCACGCTCGAACCAAACCCAAATCGTGCCCAATTTGTGCCAACCAAGCCCTAAATTCAACCCAAATGCTCACTTACTGAATTAAGGTTGAATTGGGGTTTGAAAGCAACGATTTCTACTCTAATTTACAGAAAATTGAAGCAACTAAGAGGTGAATTGCATGGCCATACCTGGGGTACGCATTGGGGCACTGATTCGTCACCCAGAGCCGCCGTAAATGTGTTTGGTTTGCTCAAAATTCTGCCCAGATTCGCACCCAACGGTGGCTAACTTGTAGGGGAGGTCGAATGGTTGAGTTTTGCAGGTAGGAGGTGGTGCAAATCCTCTGGCTTTGAGCTTGAAGGTTGCGCTAATGGAGGAGGAGAGGAGGAGGAAGAGTCGAGCAGTAGAGAAAGAGATGAGAGAGAGTGTATCGTGGGGGGGTCTCGCGGGCAGGGAGAGGAGAAATAAGGGGAGCGCGTAAAATTACCAGTTTGCCCCTCCCTACTCTCTTCATTTATTTGTCTCAAGCTGATTCATATTCAATGCCGCTAGTCTAGTTCGTAACCTAGATTCTAAACCCAAATCGATAATATAATCCTTCATAAACTATTCGTTCCCAAATTTCCCTAGGTTCGATTTAATAACATCGAACTACTTCTAAGGTTGGCAACCTGATCGTATTTGGGTTCCTAATCGATTTAATACCCGTTAATAACCGTTAATAACGTTTATTAAAAATCGTCGAAAGATTTTCAAAACTAATAACAATAACATTATTATTGTTGACAAAAATATTCTTTTTAATAAAATCAACGTTCACATTGGCACTTAGAAAATAATTTTAGCTCATATCGCTAATAATATACGATTTTTATAACGTAAAAGGCATCACGAATAACTCGACGGAATATAAAGTACGCGGGCCTTACACTCTTCCCCCCTTAGAAGAATTCCGTCCTCAAAATTGCCTACTTGGAGGAATTAATGGGTGTATTTCATCTGCATCTCTTTCACAATTCAAGTCACTTTATGCTTAGTTATTCATTCGGCCTTCACCATAGCATCCCATCCTTGGATTCCTACTCCAATCAAATCATCAGGGAGC
The DNA here is from genome assembly GCA_029747015.1 of Carnegiea gigantea. Classification (NCBI taxonomy): domain Eukaryota; kingdom Viridiplantae; phylum Streptophyta; class Magnoliopsida; order Caryophyllales; family Cactaceae; genus Carnegiea; species Carnegiea gigantea. Next base: position 428,926 of record JAKOGI010000042.1, read on the forward strand.
GCCCTTCCTCATACTATAGCAACTCGATCTCAACAAGTATGATCAGTATAGCCGATAGTTTGCATCTTATGCGGTTTACTAACAAGTTCCTTTGCAATTCAAGAATGATAAATAAGCGAGCAGTACTAGAATGACAGGATGGGGGCATAAAGTTGGTTATCAAGAGAATACCTGACCTTGTGTTGGCAGGTTCCCAAGTCTCTTTTCCCTTCTAGCTAAGCATCCGACCGCCCGTTTGTGGTTTCTGGTTGCTTTTACTGTCACCTGAGGGAGTGCCGATGGTTAGGCGATCTCGTTGTGTCACTGGCTTGATTCCCGCTCCGGATCTCTGAGTGTGACCCCGACTATTCCATGTGACCCTTGGGCAATTGGTGGCTTTGTAACCCATGTCACCACATTCAAAACATGAGCCCGTGAAGCTTCTACATGGGCCAGGGTGCTGACGTCCACACTGGCCACAGGTTTTCCTTGGTTTCCATTGGGCGGCTTGCTTTCCCTCATCCTGTTATATCTCAGATTTAAACCTCCTAAAGCTTCTGCTTCCTTGGAAATTGGGTTCTCCAGGGCCAATTTCCCTCTTTGCTCGGCCTTTTTCTTTGTTTTCAACCTTGGTCTCATCTATGATGCGGGCCACCTTCACAGTCCTCTGGTACATTTCTTGAAAGTTGGTATATGCATACCCTGCTATTATCTGCTTTATTTCTCCTTTTAATCCCTGTTCGAAGTGGTTCATTCTCATCTCTTCAGTGGCCACCTGATTTGGAGCAAATCGGCTCAGCTCATTGAACTTCGCCGCATATTCCATCACGCTCATTTCTCCTTGTTTCAAGCATAAAAATTCCCGTTCTTTAACCCTTCTTATGTCTCGAGAGTAATATTGAGCGTTCATTAAGGCTTTCAGTTGGTTCCAGGTTAGCACTAGTTCACCTACCCTAGGTTTCACTGTTCACCACTAGAATTTAGCTTCTTTTTCAAAATGGTAAGTGGCTAGGTGCACCTTGAACCTCTCAGGGCACTCCATGATCTCAAATAAGTTTTCCATTCTCTAAGGCCACTCCTCATATACCATAGGATTAGTTCCACCTTCAAACTTGGGAGGCTTAAGCTTATTAAATTGACATATCATCTCCATGACAGTTGGTTCTGGTATGAGTTCTTATCGAGGAGGCATCTATCACACAATTACACAAGGAATCACTTAGTTCTAATTTTAACTAGGATGAACTTCCTTGGTTAATGAAATGATTCGCAAAAGGTGAGAGTTGTTATGGATAGCCCTAAGTCTAATTCAGTTTAGGCTTCACATAGTCATACGCGCATATCACATCTCTTCTAAAGGAAATACGCTTGCATGCTTACACAAACTAGTGAGTCTATCACGCTTGGTCAGCACCGACTGCACTTATTTCGTTGAACACTACTAGCATGACTTTGGAGTCATATGGGATCCACCATCCTAGGACTTCATAATTTAAGGAAAACAAACTAAAAGAGCTTAAAGCCAGTCCTTGATATAACCTAATATCAACAAGGAAGTCCTTGAGGTCTCTTTCTAACATTCCAATCCTTAATTCCGCTTACTTAAGTCGTACCTAACTAGCTAAACTCACTAATATCCACATAAAACTCACATTTCCACATACAAGAGGCATATGTCACGTAGTCATAAAGTGTTCCTAGACAACTATATGAAATGCAAGACTCAGGTCGCGGCCTATAGTTGCAGGACTTTTGCTCTGATACCATCAATGTAACACCCCCAGTCCCTAAAGCCGGAAGCGTTACGTTTTCTTACGTCTTACTTAATTTCTGGGACGAAACGGACAGAGTTTCCTCTAAAAACTGACCGTTTTCAGGCTAAAAGCCTTACCAAAATCCCCCTGCAAATCAACAGAAGCACATAACATTAAAAAGAAGCTCAACGGCCACACGCCGGAGTTCATAACTCAACGAGCCGCCAGCTCGGAGTACACCAAACAGAATAGTTCTTTAATATATAAAAAGTAAAAGATACAACTCAACGGTCTACACAACCGGAGTACTAGGGTTTACATCCCAAAACGCAGCTAATTTCGAATAAAGACATCTAACTAATCAGATGGTTGGCTCACACGGCCATACAGAGCGACTCATAAACAGTATGCATTATATGAGCTAGAAAACTTAGTTTACAACAATTACAAATTAGGAATACGTTACATGACATCGTTAAACACATGAATCTACTTCTATATGGCACATATGACCCTTTTTCAAGTTGGGTGTAGACTCCAGCTCGCGTAAGTAACTTGACTTCCACCTGTCATAACAAAAGCCTGGGGAAAAGGGGGAAAAAGTAATGGGGTAAGCAACCACACGCTCAGTGAGAATTTGCCGTACTCCTTAAAACCAAAACAATTGCAGGCAATAATACTAATAATAGTCACATATCACGTATTTATACCTTGTTATCATATTAGGCATTCATAGTCCCCAAAGATAGATTACCCTCCTTAAAACTTCATTCTAACCCCTCAACTCGTTTCTAGGCCTCAAAAGGCCAAACTTCCTTACTAACAAATAGTTAGGCACATAATCAAACAAGCAGCAAGGATTGAGTATAAAGCTTTCAAACATACTTTTGAAAACATAGTGACTCAAAAAAATACCAAGAAGGGTTTGTAATCCACGCCAACTCCTTCAAAGCTTATAATTCTTTCTAAAAGTTCTCAAAACATCTAAACTGATAAGAAAGACTTGTCAAGAACATACTTTCATAGAATATGCACATTAAAATGAATAATGCAATATCTGAAACTTCATTTGACTATACTAGGAAACCCTTTCATAAAAGATGAACTGGAGGTGCACATTTGAAAGCTTTCTTTCTTTTGTCAAAAACACTTTACTCATCCTCTTGAGGCTCGTATTCTTTAAAGCAATCTCCTTTTCTCACTTATTAGAAACTTACTCAGAGCATCAAAACATCATATTGTGCTATCTAAGGAGGTCAACACTGCCCTTAAGTGAGATTGTCACTCTTCTTCTACGTTATCCCCAGGGTATACGTACTTATCCTTTGGCCAAAACGCGTCTTAGTAGAGCAATTCTAACCTCGATACTGTCCTCTGTGGGGTAACAACTCACACCAGGATAACCATATCCTGAGTCCAGTCCCCCTCAAGGTTTCTGTACGCATCACACATTATAACTTATCTGGGGAACAGCTCACACTAAGATAATTAATGTCTTGAGTCCAGTTCCTAGGAACAGCTCACACCAAGATAATTCATATCTTGAGTCCAGTTCCTAACATTTCTTTAGGGGGGAACAGCTCACGCCATCTTTGCACCCAGTTTCCAGGAATAGCTCAAACCAAGACAACTCATATCTTGAGTCCAGTTCCTACCCTCTGGCCAATTGCCTAGCACTTTCTTACCCTTTAAGATCTTCTTTCATTTCTCTTGTTCAAATGCTTACTTTGCCGGAAACTTACTTTTTAAATATAATGATCATAACCTTTTGAATGTTTGGAGTTTACTCATTTTTGGTCTAAAACTTCTTATAAACGGCATAAGTTTGCCAATTCATAAATCGACTTCGTAAATAGCTTAAAGGCTTTTCAGAATCGTAATAAGTTTGCTAACATCTAAACCAACTTCACTTTAAACTTCAAAGCTTCTTATAAATGTAATATGTTTACTGAATCGTAAAACGACTTAGTTTCTAACTTGAATAGCTCGTACGAACATAATAAGTTGGCTAAATCAGAAAACGACTTCGTTTTTACCTCGAAAGCTTCGTTTAAACGTGTTAGGTTTGCTAAATCGTAAAACAACTTCGTTTTTAACTTAAAAGCTTCATATAGACGTAACACGGCTACTAACTCGCAGAATGACTTCGTTTTTAACTTGAGAAACTTCTTATAGATATAAAATGTTTGCTAGTTTGTAAAACAACTCCATTTCTCACTTAAAGACTTCGTATAAACGTAATACGTTTATTAGCTCGCAAAACGACTTCCTTTTTAACTTAAGAGCTTCTTATAAAGGCAATAAGTTGGTTAATACTTAAAACGACTTCACTTTAAACTTAAAAGTTTCTTATAAATGTAACACGTTTACTAAATCGTAAAACGACTTAGTTTCTAACTTAAATGGTTCGTATAAACCTAATAAGTCTACTAAGTTGCAAAACGACTACGTTTTTGACTAAAAGGCTTTTTATAAACGTAATAAGGGTGCCTAACCGTAAAACGAATTTGTTTCTAATTGAAAGCTTCGAATAAGTGCAATAGGGTTGCTAAATCATAAAAACGACTTCGATTTGAACTAAAAGGCTTCTTATAAAAGTAAAACGATTGCTAACTCATAAAAACGACTACACTTTTTAGCTTAATAGCTTCTTTTGAACGTGATACGTTTGCTAAATCGTAGATCGAGACTCAATAGAAACAAGTAAGCAAAACGTATGCAAATAAGCGAAGCTTCATAATTAGCACCTTAAGGTACCCTTTTTCGGGTCATTTAAATCCTTTTAAACTTAAGGAGAAGTCGTATACAAACTAAAGCCTTAAGCATGTTCAAATCCACTTTTAGTTCACTTTTAAACTTCCTAAGCCTATCGACTATTCAGTAAAGTCACTAACTGAGTAGTTCGATGATTTAGGATTTCTTATAGGCTACAAACATTTTCATAAACTACCAGACAATTGGTAAGTACTTAGAAGCATTCAGAATCAAGAAAACATGAATTTAACAATCTTTCTTAAACATGTCCGCATTTCGAAAACTATTCACTTAATGTCACTCAGCACTTTGAGGGAAAAGGGGATTCACACATAGCACATTCATACACTTCATATCACCATTCATTGAGCCACACATGGCCTCGCAATCCACACGATTACTGCAATTCACAACCCTATCTCCCTCCTCACACAACACCGACCACAAGAGCCTCAAATCACTCAATAGTTCCGCCTCAAACCATCCAACTACCAAGCTCGGTTCAATATTGACATATACAAACCAACAGTACATAAAACGATCATATATAGGCATTACATTCATGCTTAATAACAACATAGTGTTTAAGTGAACCAACTGATGCAATTGAAACTTTAAAACGATAGTCCCAATTCACAAACCAACATCCATAGGCACCTTATTTCATTATAGTTATTACGAATAAATTCTAAACAAGCCCAAACCTGATACCCCTAACCTTTAAACAATGTCCGACTTATTCCATAATTATTTCAATGACTCGGCTAGCATCCTTAGGTTCCAAACATAATTTAACTAGTGACCAATAATTGAATTACCCTAAAAGAATACTCTTTTTGCCAAGCACTCCTCCAATATGCTAGGTTATTAATATTTAGCATAAATCCGACATGCATTTAGCCCAAATCAATTCCGAACTTATAAATTGTCAATATGAGTACTAATTCACCCAACATGATTTCCATGCTCAACTTCAACATATTCTAGCTAATTGTGATAAAAACGTTGAAATTATTAGTAATTTAGGAGGAAAGGAACCCTCACCTCGATTTTAAGCAAGAGATTCGAATCCAAGGCTGCTGGGTCAACTTTCGGTGGTCGAACAACTCCAAAGCCTCGACTCTTGCTCACCCACACTCGAACCAGCCCAAATCGTGCCCAATTCGTGCCAACCAAACCCTAAATTCAACCCAAACGCTCACTTACTGAATTGAGGTTGAATTGGGGTTTGGAAGCAATGATTTCTACTCTAATTTATAGAAAATTGAAGCAACTAAGAGGTGAATTGCGTGGCCATACCTAGGGTACGCATTCGGGCACCGGTTCGTCACCCAGAGCCGCCGTAAATGTGTTTGGTTTGCTCAAAATTCTGCCCAGATTCGCACCCAACGGTGGCTAACTTGTAGGGGAGGTCGAATGGTTGAGTTTTGCAAGTAGGAGGTGGTGAAAATCCTCTGGCTTTGAGCTTGAAGGTCGCGCTAATGGAGGAGGAGAGGAGGAGGCAGAGTCGAGCAGTAGAGAAAGAGAGGAGAGAGAGTGTATCGTGGGGGGGTCTCGCGGAGGGAGTAGAGAAATAAGGGGAGCGTATAAAATTACCAGTTTGCCCCTCCCTACTCTCTTCATTTATTTGTCTCAAGCTGATTCATATTCAATGCCGCTATTCTAGTTCGTAACCTAGATTCTAAACCCAAATCGATAATATAATCCTTCATCAACTATTCATTCCCAAATTTCTCTAGGTTCGATTTAATAACATCGAACTACTTCTAAGGTTGGCAACCTGATCGTATTTGGGTTCCTCATCGATTTAGTACCCGTTAATAACCGTTAATAACGTTTATTAAAAATCGTCGAAAGATTTTCAAAACTAATAACAATAACATTATTATTGTTGACAAAAATATTCTTTTTAATAAAATCAACGTTCACATTGGCACTTAGAACATAATTTTAGCTCATATCGCTAATAAAATACGGTTTTTATAACGTAAAAGGTATCACGAATAACTCGACGGAATATAAAGTACGCGGGCCTTACACTCTTCCCCCCTTAGAAGAATTTCGTCCTCGAAATTGCCTACTTGGAGGAATTAATGGGTGTGTTTCATCTGCATCTCTTTCACAATTCAAGTCACTTTATGCTTAGTTATTCATTCGGCCTTCACCATAGCATCCCATCCTTGGATTCCTACTCTAATGAAATCATCAGGGAGTGCTCTTCCTCATACTATAGCAACTCGATCTCAACAAGTATGATTGGCATAGCAGATAGTTTGCATCTCATGCGGTTTACTAACAAGTTCCTTTGCAATTCAAGAATGATAAATAAGCGAGCAGTGCTAGAATGACGGGATGGGGGCATAAAGTTGGTTATCAAGAGAATACCTGACCTCGTGTTGGTAGGTTCCCAAGTCTCTTTTCCCTTCTAGCTAAGCATCCGACCACCCGTTCGTGGTTTCTGGTTGCTTTTACTGTCCCCTGAGGGAGTGCCGATGGTTAGGCGATCTCGTTGTGTCACTGGCTTGATTCCTGCTCCGAATCTCTGAGTGTGACCCCGACTATTCCATGTGACCCTTGGGCAATTAGTGTCTTTGTAACCCATATCACCACATTCAAAACATGAGCCCGTGAAGCTTCTACATGGGCCAGGGTGCTGACGTCCACACTGGCCATAGGTTTTCCTTGGTTTCCATTGGGCGGCTTGCTTTCCCTCATCCTGTTATATCTCAGATTTAAACCTCCTAAAGCTTCTGCTTCCTTGGAAATTGGGTTCTCCAGGGCCAATTTCCCTCTTTGCTCGGCCTTTTTCTTTGTTTTCAACCTTGGTCTCATCTATGATGCGGGCCACCTTCACAGTCCTTTGGTATATTTCTTGAAAGTTGGTATATGCATACCCTGCTATTATCCGCTTTATTTCTCCTTTTAATCCCTGTTCGAAGTGGTTCATTCTCATCTCTTCAGTGGCCACCTGATTTGGAGCAAATCGGCTCAGCTCATTGAACTTCGCCGCATATTCCATCACGCTCATTTCTCCTTGTTTCAAGCATAAAAACTCCCGTTCTTTAACCCTTCTTATGTCTCGAGAGTAATATTGAGCGTCCATTAAGGCTTTCAGTTGGTTCCAGGTTAGCACTAGCTCACGTACCCTAGGTTTCACTGTTCCCCACTAGAATTCAGCTTCTTTTTCAAATTGGTAAGTGGCTAGGTGCACCTTGAACCTCTCAGGGCACTCCATGATCTCAAATAAGTTTTCCATTCTTCGAAGCCACTCCTTATATACCATAGGGTCAGTTCCACCTTTAAACTTGGGAGGCTTAAGCTTATTAAATTGACATATCATCTCCATGGCAGTTAGTTCTGGTATGAGTTCTTGTCGAGGAGGCATCTATCACACAATTACACAAGGAATCACTTAGTTCTAATTTCAACTAGGATGAACGTCCTTGGTTAATGAAATGATTCGCAAAAGGCGAGAGTTGTTATGGATAGCCCTAAGTCTAGTTCAGTTTAGGCTTCACATAGTCATACGCGCATATCACATCTCTTCCAAAGGAAATACGCTTGCATGCTTACACAAACTAGTGAGTCTATCACGCTTGGTCAGCACCGACTGCACTTATTTCGTTGAACACTGCTAGCATGACTTAGGAGTCACGGGGGATCCATCATCCTAGGACTTCACAATTTAAGGAAAATAAACTAAAAGAGCTTAAAGCCAGTCCTTGATATAACGTAATATCAACAAGGAAGTCCTTGAGGTCTCTTTCTAACATCCCAATCCTTAATTCCGCTTACTTAAGTCGCACCTAACTAGCTAAACTCACTAACATCCACATAAAACTCACATTTCCACATACAAGAGGCATATGTCAGGCATATGTCACATAGTCATAAAGTGTTCCTAGACGACTATATGAAATGCAAGACTCAGGTCGCGACCTATGGTTGCAGGACCTTTGCTCTGATACCATCAATGTAACACCCCCAGCCCCTAAAGCCGGAAGCGTTACGTTTTCTTACGTCTTACTTAATTTCTGGGACGAAACGGACAGAGTTTCCTCTAAAAACTGACTGTTTTCAGGCTAAAAGCCTCACAAAAATCCCCTGCAAATCAACAGAAGCACATAACATTGAAAAGAAGCTCAACGGCCGCACGCCGGAGTTCATAACTCAACAAGCTGCCTACTCGGAGTACACCAAACAGAATAGTTCTTTAATATATAAAAAGTAAAAGATACAACTCAACGGTCTACACAACCGGAGTACTAGGGTTTACATCCCAAAACACAGCTAATTTCGAATAAAGAGATCTAACTAATCAAATGGTTGGCTCACACGGCCATACAGGGCGACTCATAAACAGTATGCATTATATGAGCTAGAAAACTTAGTTTACAACAATTACAAACTAGGAATACGTTACATGACATCGTTAAACACATGAATCTACTTCTATATAGCACATATGACCCTTTCTCAAGTAGGGCGTAGACTCCAGCTCGCGTAAGTAACTTGACTTCCACCTGTCATAACAAAAGCCTGGGGAAAAGGGGAAAAAAGTAATGAGGTGAGCAACCACACGCTCAGTGAGAATTTGCCCCACTCCTTAAAACCAAAATAATTGTAGGCAATAATACTAATAATAGTCACATATAACGTATTTATACCTTACTATCATATTAGGCATTCATAGTCCCCAAAGATAGATTACCCTCCTTAAAACTTCATTCTAACCCCTCAACTCGTTTCTAGGCCTTAAACGGCCAAACTTCCTTACTAACAAATAGTTAGGCACATAATCAAACAAGCAGCAAGGATTGAGTATAAAGCTTTCAAACATACTTTTGAAAACATAGTGACTCAAAAAAATGCCAAGAAGGGTTTGTAATCCACGCCAACTCCTTCAAAGCTTATAATTCTTTCTAAAAGTTCTCAAAACATCTAAACTGATAAGATATACTTGTCAAGAACATACTTTCGTAGAATATGCACATTGAAATGAATAATGTAATATCTGAAACTTCATTTGACTATACTAGGAAATCCTTTCATAAAAGATGAACTGGAGGTGCACATTTGAAAGCTTTCTTTCTTTTGTCAAAAACACTTTACTCAGCCTCTTGAGGCTCATATTCTTTAAAGCAAACTCCTTTTCTCACTTATTAGAAACTTACTCATAGCATCAAAAGATCATATTGTGCTGTCTGGGGAGGTCAACACCGCCCTTAAGTGAGATCGTCACTCTTCTTCCACGTTATCCCCAGGGTATACGTACTTATCCTTTGGCCAAAACGTGTCTTAGTAGAGCAATTCTAACCTCGATACTGTCCTCTGTGGGGCAACAACTCACACCAGGATAACCATATCCTAAGTCCAGTCCCCCTCAAGGTTTCTGTACGCGTCACACATCATAACTTATCTGGGGAGCAGCTCACACAAAGATAATTGATGTCTTGAGTCCAGTTCCCAGGAACAGCTCACACCAAGATAATTCATATCTTGAGTCCAGTTCCTAACTTTTCTTTAGAGGAACACAACTCACGCCATCTTTGCGCCCAATTTTCAGGAACAGCTTACACCAAAATAACTCATATCTTGAGTCCAGTTCCTACTCTCTGGCCAATTGCCTAGCACATTCTTACCCTTTAAGATCTTCTTTCATTTCTCTTGTTCAAATGCTTACTTTGCTGGAAACTTACTTTTTAAACATAACAATCATGACCTTTTGAATGTTTGGAGTTTACTCATTTTTAGCTTAAAACTTCTTATAAACGACATAAGTTTGCCAATTCATAAATCGACTTCGTAAATAGCTTAAAAGCTTTTCAGAATCGTAATAAGTTTGCTAACATGTAAACCAACTTAGCTTTAAACTTGAAAGCTTCTTACAAACGTAATATGTTTACTGAATCGTAAAACGACTTAGTTTCTAACTTGAATGCCTCATACGAACATAATAAGTTGCCTAAATCATAAAATGACTTCGTTTTCATCTCGAAAACTTCGTTTAAACGTGTTGGGTTTGCTAAATCATAAAACGACTTCGTTTTTAAATTAAAAGCTTCATATAGACGTAACACGGCTACTAACTCGCAAAATGACTTCGTTTTTAACTTGAGAAACTTCTCATGGATGTAAAATTTTTGCTAGTTTGTAAAACGACTCCATTTCTCACTTCAAGGCTTCGTATAAAAGTAATATGTTCATTAGCTTGCAAAACGACTTCTTTTTAACTTAACAGCTTCTTATAAAGGCAATAAGTTTGTTAATACTTAAAACGACTTCACTTTAAACTTAAAAGTTTGTTATAAATGTAACACGTTTATTAAATCGTGAAACGACTTAGTTTCTGACTTGAATGGTTCGTATAAACCTAATAAGTCTACTAAGTTGCAAAACGACTACATTTTTAACTAAAAGGCTTTTTATAAACGTAATAAGGCTGCCTAATCGTAAAAAGAATTTGTTTCTAATTGAAAGCTTCGAATAAGTGCAATAGGGTTGCTAACTCATAAAAACGACTTCGTTTTTAACTAAAAGGCTTCTTATAAAAGTAAAACGATTGCTAACTCACAAAAACGACTACACTTTTTAGCTTAATAGCTTCTTTTGAACATGATACGTTTGCTAAATCATAGATCGAGACTCAATAGAAACAAGTAAGCAAAACGTATGCAAATAAGCTAAGCTTCATAATTAGCACCTTAAGGTACCCTTTTTCGGGTCATTTAAATCCTTTTAAACTTAAGGAGAAGTCGTATACAAACTAAAGCCTTAAACATGTTCAAATCCACTTTTAGTTCACTTTTAAACTTCCTAAAGCTATCGACTATTTAGTCGAGTCACTAACTGAGTGGTTCGATGATTTAGGATTTCTTATAGGCTACAAACATTTTCATAAACTGCCAGACAATTGGTAAGTACTTGGAAGCATTCGAAATCATGAAAACATGAATTTAACAATCTTTCTTAAACATGTCTGCATTTCGAAAATTATTCACTTAATGTCACTTAGCACATTAAGGGAAAAAGAGATTCACACATAGCACATTCATGCACTTCATATCACCATTCATTGAGCCACACATGGCCTCGCAATCCACACGATTGCTACAATTCACAACCCTATCTCCCTCCTCACACAGCACCGACCATAAGAGCCTCAAACCACTCAATAGTTCCACCCCAAGCCATCCAACTTCCAAGCTCGGTTCAGTATTGACATAGACAAACCAACAGTACATAAAACGATCATATATAGGCATTACATTCATGCTTAATAACAACAGAGTGTTTAAGTGAACCAACTGATGCAATCGAAACTTTAAAACGATAGTTTGTTTCCCAATTCACAAACCAACATCCATAGGCAACTTATTTCATTATAGTTATTACAAATAAATTCTAAACAAGCCCAAACCTGATACCATTAACCTTTAAACAATGTCCGACTTATTCCATAATTATTTCAATCACTTGGCTAGCATCCTTAGGTTCCAAACATAATTTGACTAGTGACCAATAATTAAATTACCCTAAAAGAATACTTATTTTGCTAAGCACTCCTTCAATATGCTAGGTTATCAATATTTAGCATCAATCCCACATGCATTTAACCGAAATCAATTCCGAACCTATAAATTGTCAATATGAACACTAATTCACCCAACATGATTTCCATGCTCAATTTCAACATATTCTAGCTAATTGCGATAAAAACGTTGAAATTATTAGTAATTTAGGAGGAAAGGAACCTTCACCTCGATTTCAAGCTAGAGATTCGAATCCAAGGCTGCTGGGTCAACTTTCAGTGTTCGAACAACTCCAAACCCTCGACTCTTGCTCACCCACACTCGAACCAGACCCAAATCGTGCCCAATTCGTGCCAACTAAACCCTAAATTCAACCCAAACGGTCACTTACTGAATTGAGGTTGAATTGGGGTTTGAAAGCAACGATTTCTACTCTAATTTATAGAAAATTGAAGCAACTAAGAGGTGAATTGCATGGCCATACCTGGGGTATGCGTTCGAGCACCGATTCGTCACCTAGAGCCGCCGTAAATGCATTTGCTTTGCTCGAAATTCTGCCCAGATTCGCGCCCAATGGTGGCTAACTTGGGGAGGTCGAATGGTTGAGTTTTGCAGGTAGGAGGTGGCGAAAATCCTCTGGCTTTGAGCTTGAAGGTCGCGTTAATGGAGGAGGAGAGGAGGAGGAAGAGTCGAGCAGCAGAGAAAGAGAGGAGAGAGAGTGTATTGTGGGGGGGTCTCGCGGGCAGGAAGAGGAGAAATAAGTGGAGCGCGCAAAATTACCAGTTTGCCCCTCCCTACTCTCTTCATTTATTTGTCTCAAGCTGATTCATATTCAATGCCGCTAGTCTAGTTCGTAACCTAAATTCTAAACCCAAATCGATAATATAATCCTTCATCAACTATTTGTTCCCAAGTTTCTCTAGGTTCGATTTAATAACATCGAACTACTTCTAAGGTTGACAACCTAATCGTATTTGGGTTCCTAATTGATTTAGTACCCGTTAATAACCCTTAATAACGTTTATTAAAAATCATCGAAAGATTTTCAAAGCTAATAACCATGGCATTATTATTGGTGATAAAAATATTCTTTTTAATAAAATCAACATTCACATAGGCACTTAGAAAATAATTTTAGCTCATATCGCTAATAAAATACGGTTTTTATAACGTAAAAGGCATCACGAATAACTCGACGGAATATAAAGTACGCGGGCCTTACATTTTTGCTTCATTGCATTTTTAATTTTGGCCACTGATTGTGTTAAGGCTGAGTATAAAAGCCAGGTTTCTCATTGTAAGTATCAGATTATGATTATGAAATACATTACTTGCTAGTTTCAAGTAAAACTTCCTTAAAATCTCTCTAAACTTTATCCTACTTTGGTGGTGTTTCTTTTGCGGATCTTATGGTGCTTAAGCTTTAGGAACATTGGTGGTGTGCTCTTTTCAGTCTTGGTTGGTGGTCCTAAACCTTTAGTGTAGGATGTATCTGCTATGTTGAGTTGCTAGGCTAGGTTAAATCTAAGCCTGTTAACTTGGCACGCATCATATGTTATCAGAGGCTAACTTTGATCCTTGGTGAGTTCCTTTTACTTGCTACTTTACTTGCTTCATTTTAAGTTCAATCTTCTCTCCTATATTCTAAAACTAGTTGTAACAGCCACAAAAGAAGCTAGACCTCAAACACATACTAACTATAAAAACACCAAGCTCCTCAAATAGCCACAGCCAACCCCTCTTCTCACCTTAAACAGCATGGCTGAGAGGGATAGTACTTATCGCCCTCCTCAACAGCCTTAATTGCCTAAATACAACAGCTTATGACTCAACCTAGGGGTCGAGATAGAGAACCTCCTTAGGACCCTCCTGATGGTTCTGAGCCCTCCCTGGACTCTCACTATAGTAGTAGCTCTTCAAATACAAAAGTTAGGCCCAGGAGAAGGAGAGTACGCAAGGATGATCTTAAGGATTTTAGGGTAGAAGCTCATGAGTTTGATGAAGCTTAAAGCCTAAGGATTACTTTGAGTGGGTGCAGGCTATGGAAAGGATAATCGAGATCATGGGATATTCAGGAGAAAAGGCTTTAATACGTGCTGTTTTAAAGGTTAAACAGTATGCTTCTCTCTGGTATAAGAACCTGATGAGCACTAAAGCATTAGAAGGAAAATAGAAGATCAAATCTTGGGTCAAACTAAAGAAACATATGGACAAAGGGTTTGCGCCAGCTATATACGAGAAAGAACTCTACTTGAGAGTCACCTGTTCAGCAGGGAAGTGTAAAGGTTGAAGAGTATATCAGGAAGTTGGAGCAACTTCAAATTAGGTGTGGTTTGAGGGAAGAACCTGAGCAGGCTATGACAAGGTTTCTCAAGGGGTTAAATCCTGTTATGCTGGACAAGGTTGAACTCCAACCTTTCTGAACCTTTGAGAATGCTTACAAACTAACTGTCAAAGTGGAAAAGCAACTCAAGTCTAGAAGGGCTTACCCTTCTGGCCCAGCCAAGCCATTTGCTCCAGTCAAGACCTTCAATTCCTACAGACCAGACCATACTCCTAAAGAAGACAAAGACAATGGAAATGGTAAGGAGATAGCTAAAGAAACAACTAAAAATCATAAGAAATGCTTTAATTGCCATGGGTATGGGCACTTTCAAGCAGACCGCCCAAAAAGAAGGGTCCTTACCATCAAAGAGATTGAAGATCTGGACCAAATAGAGGTAGAGGAAGATGAAGAAGAATCAGATGAAGAGGGAGAGGCATTGTACCTACCACTAGTAGAGGGAGAGATGCTCATGATCAAAATGGTGCTTCATGCTACTGAACCTCCACTAGAGGCAAGTCAGCGAGAGCAAATCTTCCACGCTAGATGCAAGGTAGCTAATAAAACTTGCAATCTAATTATGAATGGAGGGAGCCACGCAAATGTACCCTCCACTAAAATGGTCAGCAAGCTCAATCTAGCTACTGTTGAGCATCCCAAGCCTTGTACCTTGCAGTGGCTTAAAAAGGGGAATGAGGTAACAGTTTCTAAACAAGCCTTGGTAGCTTTTTCAATTGGGGAATGCAATGATGAGGTTTTGTGTGATGTACTGCCTATAGATGCTTGTCATCTACTCCTTGGTAATCATCATGGTCAATCAAACACCCATTTTGTTAAATTGAATTGTAAAGTGATGGGGACCATCCTTTGGAGCCTTTTGAAAGCCAACCTTGAAGCCCCTAGGAAGCACCAAGTGCCAAGGAGGGAGGGAAGCACATGCCTTAGTCAGAAGCTTCCTAAATTAGTCTAACAGTGAACTGCCCAGCTCACCTGAAAATTAGCCTGATTTTATCTGTCTTGTGGGGCTAGATGCTGAGGTAATGGTTGACTGTCTTGTGCGCTCTCCTTAATTGTAAGGAGTCTACTTTCCAATAAAGTAAGTTTCAAGGCTGCTTTTGGACATCCGTTAGTTGGTCAAATAGCAAATTTATTCAAACGGTGCAATCTGGGCAACAATCCAGTGCAGCCCGAATTGGAGGGCAAACAGGTTGACCAAATGCCCAGCTCACCTTAAAATTAGCCTGATTTTATCTGTCTTGTGGGGCTAGATGCTGAGGTAATGGTTGACTGTCTTGTGCGCTCTCCTTAATTGTAAGGAGTCTACTTTCCAATAAAGCAAGTTTCAAGGCTTTTGGACATCCGTTAGTTGGTCAAATAGCAAATTTATTCAAACGGTGCAATCTGGGCAACAATCCAGTGCAGCCCGAATTGGAGGGCAAACAGGTTGACCAAATGAGGACTAACCTTTTTGAAACTTTAGGCTATGAAGGAAGACATAAAAATTTATCAAGTCACAAGCCTAAAGCTCCTCTAAAGTAACCCCTTGTGCTGCCTTTATCCAGGTAAAAGTATAAGAAAAACAAACTTTTACCCGGTTACATACTAGCCGTGTACAAAGGCCTTGTTCTTGGGTTTGCAATTGTACTACTTACTAATTTTGATTTGTAATGTTGTATTAGGCTACCTTGTAAGCTTGAAACCTCATTTAGAGGCATCATTAGTCTTAACAAGGTGGCTAAAGCTAGATCTAATGTATTAATGAAGTTAAGGCACTGATTTGATATTCCTGTCTTCCCTAAGTGTACCTACGATTTCCTTAGCTAACTTTGGAGGTTTGAATGACTGAGATTGCTCCCTTAAAAGCCATCCATAAACCATTTTTAAGGCAGATTTGGATGAATGAAAATTGAATTTCAAAACTCTCTCTCTTGAAATCCTGTGTTATATCTTGAGCTTGGCAACTCAAGTGGGTCTCTAGGTCTCTTTACCTCAACTAGAAAGGTGATCAATTTTTACAATCTAGTTGACCTAAAGAGATTGCAAAAATGTGTTCAAGGGTGGGTCTTCGAATTATTCCTTGTAAACTCACTTGACTACCCTTCCTTGCTTAGTTTGTTTACAATATGCCCGTGAGTATTCTCTTGTCTGGATTCATATCCTTGGATCACTTGGTTGTTTTGGGTTCTAGTGAGGCTTGACTACATCAAGTGGTATTAGAGCTTGGCTACCCTCTTATGTTTATAGCTTCCAAACCCAAACACAACTCTTAGACAGACACAAAAGCAACCCACAAAGAACCCGGTTACAAGTATGTCTTCTAGCCTCCCCCCAGAACAAGTGGTTGAATGTTTGTGCCAAAAATGTGCTATTTTTACGATACTTTTACACCTGTTTTATGCGCGATATATTCATTATTTTCATGTTTTTATTTTACTTGATTTTATTTTGTAAGTTTTGAACAAAATGAGAATAATTATGGAAAGATGCATGAAAAATGATGAAAAATGATAGAAATGAAGATTTGGCCCGACTTGACTCAAGCCCGACCCGAATTGCTAGGCCCGTTTCCTTTTAGACCAGAGAAAAAAAAGGAAGACCCTAAAAATCTACCTAGCCCGGTATGCTTATCACATGACCTCTAACCTGCCTTAACTCTCATTTTCTCTCTCCTCACTCGGGTTCCAAAAACCCAAACCATACCCCGATTTCCCCCCTATTCTCGACACCATGTTCTTCATCTTCCATCTATCTCTCTCTATCTCTCTAACTCATCTCTCTCGCTTTCCTCCATCCACCACCCTCATCCACATCAGAATTCACGTAACAAACGCTAGCGCACCCCTGCCAACACGACTTTATCTCGACCATCCACGCTATCCCCTAGTTGAACGGTACAGATTGAAGAAGGGATAGATATATATCAAGCAACCGGCGCATTTGAAGAGAGAGGAAGTTTTAGAGTTCATGTGTAGGTTTAGTTTATGCTTTAGGCTTAATTTTAGGTTTAATTTTGCTTTAACTTCAGTCATTAGGAATTTAGGGTCTGTTTTCGGTTAGGGCATCGATGTTTCGATCTGTTTCAGCCTTCAACTTCATGTAATTAGGCTTTGGTTGGTTAATTTGGAGTTGACATTCAAGATTTTCAGCTTGTAATTGCAATATTTTGGGCACAAGTTTGATGAGTTTTGATCCTCTTCCTCCCTTGTTTCGATCTGTTGAAGCGTCAATAATGGCAAATCCGCCATGGTTAATGAGTTTTGAGCCTATGTTCTGGTTGTCCCATGGTAAATTCAAAGCCTCTCCCCTCTTTTGTTCTTTATTGTTTATGTCCTGTTCTTCTCTTCTTCGTGTAGGTTAATTTATTCTGTCCAATTTCTTCGACTGGTTGATGCTAATTAAATATGAATTTGGGTGTTATTGAGTTTTATTTCTGAGCTTTTCAAGTTCAGATTTAGTTTAGACATAATCCAAATTAGCTCAGTTTCGATTATGTTGTTCCCGCTCCCCTGCTGCTCTCTACTTTACGTCAACCTAGTCCTGCCTGTTCTGAATTTTATTTTATATGTTTGATTGAGATTTTGCTCATTCCTAGTGCCAGATTATGATCCTTTTGTAGGTTAGTTGGAGTTTACCCTATGTCAGTTTCTAATTCCCTAGGTCATGTTGGTTGTGTGAGTTTTGATTTTCATTTAGTTAGACTAGGGATTATATTTGAATTCAACTATGTTGGTCGTAATTATATTTAGTATTAGATTACTTACTTCCATGTGCTTGAACTTGGTTTTGCTATTTTATCTAGTTTAAAGGATATGGGAGTTTGTAAATAATTAGGATTATTTAGATATCGACCCATTTATAATCTATAATTTCAGTTGTTCACTATTTCAATTAGTTTAGAATGATGCTAGATTAGTTTAATTTCGTACTAGTGACCTTAATCTTATCCTCGTCCCTGAGGAGACGACCCTTAAGTACTACAGCGAAAGCTGTATGGTTACGACTTCTATTTTACACTCTAATTTATCCTAACACTGAACAAGCCTTGAAAGAGAAGGCTGAATTAGAAGCAAGGGTCAAGTATCTACAATCACAACTTAGCTAACTTTTGTAGGGGAAAAGAAAGAGCTTATGAAGTTCTATATGCTCTAGCAACCAAGTAGATTCGGACGATTCCGCAAAGGAGAGCAATTCCCTTGGAGATTCTAGTGATGATGTGTATATAAAGAGATCAAGGAGGCGTCGTAGGCCTCAAGAGAGAAGCTACAATGATCTAAGGTGGATATATTCGAATTTAAACACCAACTAGATCCGAACCTATTCATAGATTGGCTCCAAACTGTTGAAAGAGTCTTTAAGTTCAAAGACATTCAGGAAGAGGAAAAGCCAAAGCTTGTTGCCTTGAAACTTAGAAGGTATGCTTCTATTATGTGGTTGAATATTGTGTCCAAGACAGTTAGGAAGGGAAAGAGGAAGACTAAAACAACGGGAGAAAATGAAAGTTAAACTTAAATCTAAGTTATTACCTACCCATTACTTATAAGATAACTTCTTTAAACTCATCCACCTCAAACAAGGCTCAAATAGTGTAGAGGATTATACTAGGGACTTTGAGCAACTACTCTTGAAATGTGACTTGAAGGGGGATGAGTCATAAACTTTGATTCGTTATTTTAGTGGACTGGATGAACAAATTGCCCATGTTATAAAACTACTCCCTTATACTGCCGTAGATGAGCCAAGCATTCTAGCTTACAAGGTGGAGTTATAAAAGAAGCTCAAAGGCAAAGGAGTGGCCCCTAAGCCTAACCCAAGACCTTTCTCATTCTAACGGTCCCCATATTCTACCCAAACGACCTCCCCAAACACCAACCAGAAACCCCCACTACCTACTACCCCATAAACTCCCTCAAAACAGCCCCCAAAACCTATGGACAAGAAACGGTGCTTTTGGTGCCAAGGTCTAGGTCATTTTGTGCCTGAGTGCCAGAACAAAAGAGTAGTGACTTTGGTAGAGTGCCAAGCTTCTTATGAGGTGGTAGATGAGGAGAATGAGCAAGGGGAGAAGGAGCTTCTATTGAATGAAGCCCTTGAGGAGGCTGTGGAAGGACCAGATGAAGGGAAAATGCTTGTAATTAAGCAGGCATTAAGTGATTTGGCTTCCCAAAATGACTTGGAACAAAGAGAAAACATCTTTCATACTCGATGCACCATGGGTGGGAAGGTGTGTTCTCTTATTATTAATGGGGGAAGTTATGCTAGTGTGGCCTTAAGGACTATAGTGAAGAAGCTCAAGCTTATGGTTTCACCACACCCAAGCTCTTACACCATTCAATGGCTTAATCAAGGTAAAAGCTTGCAAATCTCCTCTCGGTGTTTACTTGCTTTATCCATTGGGAAGAACTACACGGATGAGATTTCTTGTGACATTGTGCCCATGGATGCTTATCACGTCCTTTTGGGATGTCCTTAGCTCTTTGATAGAAGAGTTGACGGCCATTTAAACACATACACCTTTAGCAAATGTCACAAGAAAATCATCCTTACTCCCCTCAAACTAACATCCTAAAGAAAACCCCAAAACACTCTTAGAATGGACGTCTTTCTCGCCACCCTACTCCACTCTCAACTCCGTTTGATGCTTACAGAGAATGGATTCTACTTGGCCATGGACCTGCCAAAGCTAAGGATTTTTCCCATCCTTTGCTTGTTCCCCTCTTAAAAGCCTTTGAATATGTCTTTTAAAGTGAAGTACCATATGGACTACGTCCCAAAAGATCCATATGACACAAAATTGACCTCATTCCCGATGCGACACTCCCAAACAAGCCGACCTATTGATGAACACTCAAGAAACTATAAAAGTGCAATGGCAAGTAGATGAGTTGTTAGCTAAGGACTTGATCTGTGAGAGCTTTAGCCCTTGTGCTATTCAGGCTTTGCTTGTGTCCAAGTGATGGAAAGGCCAATGAACTAAACTTACACTCAAGGGAGAATGCAAGCTAAACTAGAACAATCTGATTTCTAAGCTTTAGGTTCAATGGAATCTGAAAGGATGAAATGAGTTTGGATAGTGCTAAACTTGAATCTTGGATACAAAAAACACCACCAAGACCAGGATTAGGGCCCTTAAGGTTGATTAAGATACAGAATCACCACTTAAACAAGTTTAGGGCTACACTTGATCGACACTCTAATTGGCCTAATTAGAGATAAGCAAGTTTAGTGTTTGGTTTTCAAGGAGCGAAGGTCTCTTATCTTTCTTCAATAAATATATTCTGATTACAAATATGAAGTACACATCCCTTTACACCCTAGCAAGAAAGTATATGATGGGGACCATCCAACTAAACATTTCATAACCCTTCCCAATGATCCAGCCCCAGCTAGGGAATCCAAGAAGGTCAAGGAAGTTCATGCCATAGTCAGAAACTACTTGAACAAAGAAGATGATGAACTGCCCAGTTCATACCGAAATTGGCCCGATTTTGTTTCTCTGTTGGAGCAAATTATAGAAGGGGAAATTTCCTGCACGCACCACCTCCTTAAAGCTTAAGATCTTAGCTTTCTAACAAGACCTTTTGCAAAGCATTTGGAGTTCATTTGGTCAGCCAACCAAGCCAAAGCCGAAGACAGTGCACTGTAGGGTGCAATCCAGCACAGTCTGAAAGAAGGGTCCGTTTGGTTGACCTACTTTGCTCCAACTTTTGTCAAACTTTAGGGCATGAAAAGGCATCTAAATATTTATCAAATCATGGCCCTAAAGCTGAGTTAAGGGACTAACTTGTGTTGCTTTTATCCAGCTAAAGTAGGGAAGAAATTCCTTTACCCGGTTTTCAGGCATAACCGGCTACCACCTTGGGTTTTGGCGTCCCACTTGTACTACTTGTAGGTTCAAGGCCCTAAGCTACTGTACTTAGAGTATTTAGATGCTTGACACCTCAATTTGGAAATTATTAAGTAATGAGGTGTCAAGGTTAGGCTAAATCTCTTGTTTTATCAACTTATACTTGTAAGCTAGCTTAGGCTTAGTCATTTAGTCACAAACTAGCTTGTAAAATAGCCCCTTGGTCGAGTGTGAGGGAAGGAGGGTCTATAAATACCTTCTCTCTTCCATTTGTAAGGGTCTTTGGCCAATTTGAATACAAAACTTGAGCCTTGTCTCTCTCAAATTCCTAGTTCTATATATTAAGTGTGGCAACTTAAGTGGTGTCTAGGTCTCTTTATCTCAATTAGGTGGTGATTTTGTATCCTAATAGATCTAAAGAGATTGCCCAAGTGGTCAACAAGAGTGGCTCCTTTGGATTATCTCTTGAAGACACTTGCTCTGTCATCTCATTATTCTTCTCATTCTCACTTTCCTATCCCCATCACATCCACTTCCTTGGCAAGTGTAAGGTGAGATACATCAATTGGTATTAGAGCCTAGGCTGCCATCTTCGCTAAGCTTCCATCACCCAAACACAAAACCCATAAATCACCCTTAACCACCCCTCCATTTCTCCCTTGCACGCCCCGCATCATGCCCAGAACAGCAATTCAATACGGGCACCCCGTGCCGTACAGCATGACCATGCCTCTTCCCTTGCACACTTACCCTGTTCCAGCAGTCTAGCATGGCCAGGCCGTGCCATATAGCACGACCGTGCTCCTTGCTTCCAATTCCGAACACCACACTCCCTACTCTATTATGACCATGTCTTCTAGCCTCACACCGGAACAAGTTGCAGCGGCTGTTCTTAAGGAGAAGGCTGAATTGGAGGCCAAGGTCAAGTACCTTCAAACTCAACTTGGCCAACTCCTACAAGAGAAGAGAAGAAACATGAGAAGCTTAAGGAGTCCCACGGAACGAGGGGCTCGGATTGATCCCGAGGAAGAAGAAAGCTACCCTCATGAGTCATCTAGTGAAAAGGGTGAAGGAGGAAGGCCATTTCGGTCTAATGGAGGCAGCAATCTTGATTTCAAGGTTGATATTCTGAGTTTGAAGGCCACCTAGACCCGGACCTATTCCTAGATTGGCTTCAGATGGTTGAAAGAGTCTTCGACTACAAAGACATCCCGGATGAGAAAAAGGTAAAGCCTGTAGCCCTTAAGCTTCGCAAATACGCTTCAATTTGGTGGGCTAATTTAGTGACCAAGAGGGCAAGGAAGGGAAAAGGGAAAATCTGTACTTGGGCACAAATGAGGGACAAACTAAAAGCCAAATTTCTAACCACACATTACCTCCATGGTAACTACCTCAAATTCCATAACCTCAAACAAGGAACGAAGAGTGTGGAAGAATATACTAGGGAGTTTGAACAACTCCTCTTGAAATGTGATTTGAAGAAAGACGAAACCCAAAATCTTGTGAGGTATTTGAATGGTTTGGATGACCAAATTGCCCATGTTATTGAGCTACACCCTTACTCCTCCCTTGATGAACTTAGCTCCCTTGCATACAAAGTTGAACAACAAGCCGAAGGGAAAGGAATTGTGCCCAAACCTCCCACTCGGTCTTACCCTTATCAAAGACCTCCAAACACAAATCCTGGGCCACAAGCTACACCACCTCCATGGCCAAATCCCCCAAATGCCCAAAACATACCTCAAAGAAACCCTCCCAAATCGGAAGATAGAAGAAGATGTTTTTAGTGTCAATGACTAGGGCACATTGCATCCGAATGCCCAAACAAGAGGGTTGTTACTTTGGCTGAATTTCAAGCTTCCTTTGAGGCGCTTGGGGGAGAGGACGAAGGGCATAAAGGGTTAGACTTGAATGAGTCTCTAGAGGAGGTTGAAGAAGGTCCGGATGAAGGGGAACTTTTGGTAATTCGAAGGGTCTTAAGTGGCTTAGCTTCCCAAGATGAGTTTGAGCAAAGAGAGTCCATTTTCTATACAAGGTGCACCGTAGGTGCCAAAGTTTGCTCCCTTATCATTGATGGTGGGCGTTGTGCGAATGTGGCCACATAATCCATGGTAGGCAAACTCAAGCTCTCGGTGACCCCTCACCCAAAGCCATCCACCATCCAATGGCTTAACCAAAGCAAAGGTTTGTAAATCTCTACTCGGTGCCTCTTGTCTTTAAGCATTGGGAAGACTTACAAAGATGAGATTTGGTGTGATATCACGCCAATGGATGCTTACCATGTCTTGTTGGGTCGACCTTGGCTCTTTGATAGGAGAGTCATGCATGATGGCCACATGAACACCTATACCTTCACAAAGAACCACAAGAAGATCACCCTCACTCCACTAAAATCGTCCACCCCTTCCAAATCCAAAGAAAACCTACAAATGGATGTCTTTCTCACCACCCTCCTAAAGTTCCAAATGCATGAGTATGAACCGTACAAAGAGTGGATTTTGCTAGGCTAAGAACCGGCCCTAGCCACTACCTCAAGCCATCCCATGCTCACCCCTCTCCTACACACCTTCTAATATGTTTTCCCTTAAGAGATACCCCATTGCTTGCCTCCCAAAAGGTCCATCTAACATAAGATTGACCTCTTTCCTAGTTCCACCCTCCTAAACAAACTGGCCTATAGGATGAACCCCCAAGACACCCAAGAGATTCAATGCCAAGTTGATGACCTCCTAGCCAAAGGGACTAATCCATAAAAGCTTAAGTCCGTGTGCCGTTCCGGCCCTACTTGTTCCTAAGAAAGATAAGAGCATGAGAATGTGTGTTGATAGTAAGGCCATCAACAAGATCACCATCAAGTACCGGTACCCCATTCCAAGGTTGGAGGATTACTTGATGAGCTTCATGGAGCTACTATCTTCTCCAAAATTGATCTTAGAACTGGCTACTACCAAATCCGGATCTTTGAAAGGATGAATGGAAGACGGCTTTCAAAACCAAGGGCGGCCTCTATGAGTGGTTGGTCATGACATTTGGCTTGACTAATGCACCCAGCACTTTCATGAGGCTTATGAATAAGGTGCTTAGGCTGGTCATAGGCAAGTTTGTCGTTATGTATTTTGATGACATCCTTGTGTATAGCCGGGATGAACAAGAGCATACCGACCGCCTCCACCAAGTCTTGAGTATCTTGGCTCAAGAAGAGCTCTATGGTAACCTTGAGAAGTGTCACTTCTTCACACCGTAAGTTATCTTCTTGGGTTATGTAGTTTCGGCTCAAGGCATCCATGTTGATGAAGACAAGGTTAAGGCCATCCGCGAGTGGCCTACTCCCTCCTCCATGCATCAAGTCCGAAGCTTCCATGGTTTGGCCTCCTTTTGTAGGAGATTTGTGAAGAACTTTAGCCCCATTGTCTCCCCCATGACCGAGGTTCTCAAGGGCAAGACCTTTGAGTGGAATGAACAAGCTCATTCGGCCTTTAAAGAAATCAAGAGAAGGCTCACAAGTGCTCCCATACTAGCACTCCCTAACTTCTCTAAGATCTTCGAGGTAGAGCGTGACGCCTCCAGAGTGGGCATAGGGGCTGTTTTGTCCCAAGAGAAGCGGCCAGTTGCATTCTTTAGTGAGAAGTTGAATGAAGCCAAGAGAAAATACTCCACATACGACAAGGAGTTCCATGCGATAGTCCGGACTTTGGAACATTGGAGTCACTACCTAGTTGGGGCCGAATTCATACTACATTCGGACCATGGGGCCCTCAAGTTCATTTAAGGGCAACATAAGCTCAATCCCCACCATCCCAAGTGGGTTGAGTACCTCCAAGCTTTCAACTTCATGATACATCACAAGGCCGGCAAGTTGAACATGGAAGTGGATGCCCTTTTAAGGAGATACTTTCTCCTCTCGGTCCTAGAGTCTAAGGTGCTTGGGTTTGAGATTGTCAAAGGGATCTACACCGATGATGATGACTTCAAGGAGATTCATGCCAAATGTGCTAGTCGCCCCCACGGCCTATTCCACATCCATAAGGGGTTCCTCTTCAAAGGGCCACAGCTTTGTATAACCAAGTGTGGGTTTAGGGAATTGCTAATTCAAGAGCTTCATGGTGGTGCTCTATCCGGTCACTTTGGGATAGAGAAAACTTGCTCAATGCTCAAGGAGCACTATTATTGGCTAAAAATGGCCAAGGATGTGGAGCACTTTATCAAGAGGTGTTCAATTTGTCACATGGCTAAGAGCCATGTACTTCCTCAAGGCCTTTACTCCCCTTTGCCCGTGCCCTTGGCCCCTTGGGAAGATATTAGCTTGGATTTTATTACAGGCTTGCCGCGGACTCAAAGAATCAAGGATTCCATCATGGTGGTGTGGATCGATTCTCCAAAATGGTCCACTTTGTCCCTTGTCACACCACCCATGATGCCTCCCACATTGCTAATCTCTACTTCAAGGATATTGTCAGACTTCACAGTATTCCAAGAGCATGGCTTCGGATATGGGCACTAAGTTCCTTAGTCATTTTTGGCTCACACTTTGGAGAAAGATGGGGACACGCCTCAAGTTTAGCACCACATGTCACCTCCAAACCGATGGCCAAACTGAGGTGACTAACTGGACTTTAAGGACCTTGCTTAGGGTACCTGTGAAGAAGAACATCAAGACTTGGGATGAACTCCTACCTTATGCGGAGTTTGCTTTCAACCGGGCCCCAAGTAAAGCCACCCACCTTTCCCTGTTTCAAGTCCCTTGGACCTCACACGTAGCCCCACTCCTAGTAAGTTTAGTTGGAAGGCTGAGAAACGAGCCAAAGAAGTCAAAGACCTTCATGCTTAAGTTCGGGAGAGGATTGAGAAGTCCAATACCCAAGACATGCATCAAGCCAGCAAGCACAAATGGGAGCTCCATTTCCAACTGAGGGACTTGGTGTGGATTCACATGAGGAAAGAAAGGTTCCCAAGCAAGCGCAAGTCCAAAATCATGCTGAGATCGGATGGCCCCTTTGAGATATTGGAGAAGGTCGGACCTAATGCCTACAAGGTCGACTTACTTGGTGAGTATGGGGTCTCCGCCACCTTCAATATGGCTGACCTTAGCCCATACTTTGAGGAAAATGAAGAAATCCCAAGTTTGAGGTCAAACTCCAACTCACTCGGAGGGGATGATGGGGACCATCCAACCAAACCTTTCATAACCCTTCCCAATGATCCAGCCCGTGCTAGCGAATCTAAAAAGGTCAAGGAAGTTCATGCCATGGTCAGAAACCACTTGAACAAAGAAGATGATGGACTACCCAGTTTATACCGAAATTGGCCCGACTTTATTTCTCTGTTGGAGCAAATTATAGAGGGGGAAATTTCCTGCACGCACCACCCACTTAAAGCTTAAGATCTTATCTTTCCAACAAGATCTTTTTCAAAGCATTTGGAGTTCATTTGGTCAGCCAACCAAGCCAAAACCGAAGACAGCGCACTGCGGGGCGCAATCCAGCACAGTCTGAAAGAAGGGTCCATTTGGTTGACCTACATTGCTCCAACTTTTGTCAAACTTTAGGGCATGAAAAGGCATCTAAATATTTATCAAATCATAGCCCTAAAGTTGAGCAAAGGAACCAACTTGTGTTGCTTTTATCCAGCCAAAGTAGGGAAGAAATTCCTTTACCTAATTTTTAGGTATAACCGACTGCCACCTTGGGTTTTGGTGTCCCACTTGTACTACTTGCAGGTTCAAGGCCCTAAGCTGCTGTACTTAGAGTATTTAGATGCTTGACACCTCAATTTGGAGATTATTAAGCTAATGAGGTGTCAAGGTTAGGCTAAATCTCTTATTTTATCAACTTGTACTTGTAAGCTAGCTTAAGCTTAGTCATTTAGTGACAAATTAGCTTGTAAAACAGCCCCTTGGCTGAGTGTGAGGGAAGGAGGGTCTATAAATACCTCCTCTCTTCCATTTGCAAGGGTTTTTTGCCAATTTGAATACAAAACTTGAGCTTTGTCTTTCTCAAATTCCTAGTTCTATATCTTAAGTGTGGCAACTTAAGTGGTGTCTAGGTCTCTTTATCTCAATTAGGTGGTGATCCTATATCCTAATTGATCTAAAGACATTGCCCAAGTGGTCAACAAGAGTGGCTTCTTTGGATTATCTCCTGAAGACACTTGCTCTATCATCTTATTATTCTTCTCATTCTCACTTTCCTATCCCCCTCACATCCACTTCCTTGGCAAATGGAAGGTGAGATACATCAGTATACAAGTTGGTCAAGCAAAGGGAAGGGGGTTTCTTCAAGATTACACAACCTCTTAATCTTGCTTAGTTCACGGTTTAGGATAACCTCTGAATCAATAAACTGATTCCTACCTTAATCCTCGCTAATTACATCCATTAAATCTATTTAATCATTAAGCTTAAAGCTAATCTTGATACTAAGTAAGCAATTAAGCAAAAAGGCAGCTAGTCATGTGTAAGAGAAAAGAAAAAAGCTGCTTGGTCCCGGGTTACTTTATGGTTGGCCAATGAGGTTGCTTCTACCTTTCTCTCCTTGTTCCTCATTGGTTCTTCATATGGTTACTTCATGATTGTGTCCAAGGCCCCTTTAACTGCACAATCATGCTTCTAGAAAAAGATTGGATGCCTAGAATGACATCAACCACCAAATGCACCAACGGGGTGCAACCGGGTGGAAACAGGCAGTTTACAGGCATTGTTTGGACGCCACATTTCTCATGCAAAATGTGGGTATGATTTGGATTTCCATATATGGTTGGAAAGCTCTAGATGTCTTCTAAGTCATCCATATAGAATCGCACATTTATGACTTGATTTGCCAGCCCAAAACCTCAGAACACTTAGACAGTTCTAAACCTAGTTCCGGTATGCATGGTTCACAAAAATGACTTGGTTCTTCAACTTTCACTTGACTTAACATGAACTTCTCAATTATGTACTAGGTAGTTAACATCTTGGGGATCCAAGACATGCAAAAAATTGGGACTTAAACCTCATGGAGGCCAAAGTAATTAAGAACACAAAATCGGTCTTGAAATCTGCCTTGAACCTGGATGCTTCTGTTTATGTTCTTTGCAAAATATGAGCCACCTTTTAAACTTTTGACATTGATTTTGGGCTTCCTAGGCTTGGTTGATCATTCTTAAGATCTTAGCTAGGTAGGACTCTATCATCCTCTACTTGTTGAAAAGATTTGATCCTTAAATCTGCTAAGTAGTCATTTAAAAGGTAAGGGCTTAAGTCTGCCACATTGAACGCAGCTAAAACTACATAATCACCTAGCAAATCAACTTGTAGACATTGTCATTTACCCTCTCCAACACCTCCAATGGTTCTTCAGCTCTTGGCATCAGTTTGTTCTTCCTTTTGGAAGGAAAACATTCTGTCCTTAGGTGTATCCATACGAGGTGCCCAGGTTGAAAAACCATCTTTCTTCTATGCTTGTTCGCTTGGGCTTGATATGATGCATTGGTCTTCGCTATTCTACCTTAACCAACCCATCGAGTTTCTAAATATCTTCCACTCTCGCTACTGCATCTGCACTTTGGATTGAACAAGACCCTAGACATCCTTAGGGAGCACTTCTTCTAGCCTGAAATGGGAGAAGATGTTCATAAGCTTGTGTCTAGGTGCTCCAACTGCTATAAAGCCAAGAGCCAGTTCCATCAAGGCCTTTGCACCCCACTTCCAGTTCCCTTAATGCCTTGGGAAGATGCCAGCATGGATTTTATAGTGGCTTTAACAAGGACACAAAGGGGCAAAGAGTCAGTCATGGTGGTTGTTGACAGGTTCTCCAAAATGGCTCACTTTGTAGCCTGTCACAAAATTGATGATGCCTTTCATATTGTACATTTATACTTCAAGGATATAATCAAACCACATGGGGTACCAAGGGCCGTAGTAAATGATAGAGACACCAAGTTTTTGTCCCACTTTTGGTGAAGACTTTGGCATTTGCTAGGAACTAAGTTATTGTATAGTATCGCTTTCCATCGCCAGATTGATGGCCAAACTAAGATCGCCGACAGGACCTTATCCATACTCCTTAGAACCTTGGTCTAGAAGAACCTCAAAGAATGGCATCTCAAGCTCCCACACGCTGAATTGTCCGATAACAGAACCCTTGCTAGACCTATTGCTTGTTCTCCCTTTGAGGCATCATATGGGATCAATCCACTTACTCCCATTGACCTCATCCCACTGCCTACTGAGTGCAAGGTCAGTTTGAGGCTGATCAAAGAGCCAAGGAAATGGAGAAGCTGCATGAGTAGATTAGGGCTTATATAGAAAAGGTCAATAAGGCATACAAGGTTAAGGCCAACAAGAACATAAGGGAGGTTGACTATTAACCTAATGGGATTGTTTGGGTCCATCTCAGGGAGGAGAGATCCTTACAAGAATGAAGAGTAAGCTAATGGCCAGAGGAGATGGTCACTTTAGTTTTTTGGCTAAGGTAGGAGCCAATGCAAAAAAATTAAAACTCCATGGAAACATGACTGTATCAGCCACTATGGGGATTTGAGGGCAAATCCTTTCCAAAGGAGGGGAGGATGATGTAGATCAAGGCTTAGTTCAAGACCATCAACCAGAGAATGAGAAATCAATGCTTACTTCTCTTTAATAGGAAGTAATGCAGTTTTGATGCTTGTTTGGGGAGGTTCTTGCTTTGCCAAATATCCTAAGTACTCTTACAAGCTAGCAGAAGTCATTTAGAGGCTGGCCAACAGCCTTAGTCATTACAGCATCAATAAGATTATTTGAAGTCCAGTGCATTCCTTAATTACTCCAACAGCCATTAGTGAATTATTTTGAGTCAAAGAGCATCAGTCCTTTTGGAAAGTAACCTAGCTCATCTGTTAGATTCTAAAGGGGCTACTAGTTGATAAAGGTTGCTTGAGTTCTACAGAGGCTATCTAGCAGGTCAAGTTCCAGCAGTAGCAGTTTCAAGGAGTTATTTTTTGGCTCCAACATGGTAGTTCATTTTAGCTTCTTTTAGGACTTGAAATGTGTCAAAATTATTATCAAGAAAGGTCTTAAAGTAAAAGAATCAGATCATGCGACATCAGCTTTTATCCACCAAAAACTCACATGAAACTCCCTTAGGTCTAATGGATGAAAAGCTATTGCAAATTGTTCCCAAAGCCGTCATTGGCAATCTTTTGAAGTTATATTAGGTCGACACCTCAGTAATAGAGCTTAGCAAGGCCATTAGACGTCAAAGATCAAGGCTTAGCTACTGTTTAAGGCTGCTTTGATGCAAACTATTTTTGCAATTTTTGTTTCATTGTATTTTTAGTTTTAGCCATGGATTGTGCAAGTAAGGCTAACTATAAAAGCTAGGTTTCTTATTGTAAGCAATAGATTATGATTATGAAATGCATTACTTGCTGGTTTCAAGCAGAACTCCCTTAAAATCTCTCTAAACTTTATCCTGTTTTGGCCCCTTAGCTGATCTTCTGGTGCTGAAGCTTTAGGAAGGTTAGTGGTGAGCTCCTTTCAATCATTGTTGGTGGTTCTAAACCTTTATTCAGGATATATCCTCCATGTTGAGTTGGTAGGTTGGGTTAAATCCAAGCTAGTTAACTTAACATAAATCATTTTAGGGCACATGTAAAATGTTAGTGGAAGCTCTTTGCGGGTTTTATTTTGGCTAGAAATTAATGAGAACTAGTGTAAAAGTTAATTCATCTGTTTAGTTAGATTCTTTGTTTGTGATCACACAATTTATTCTTCTATACCCATTTTGCGGTATGTGTTTCCTCTTTGTGAGAGCTCCTTGTGGGAGAAATTGGAGCCCTAATTGAAAAGAGAACTGGAGATAAAGTTAGTCCATAGGTTTAGTTAGATACTTTATTATAACCATATCATTTGTTCTTTTGCACTCACTAAAGGTCGTTTGATCCCTCTTGGTGAGAGTTCTTTGTTAGTGTAACTAAAGCCCCAAATGAAAAGATAATTAGACTTTAAGTTTGTTCTTAGATTTTGCTGTCTTCCTGATTTAAAGCCAAATAATTCATTCTTTTGAAATAATTTTATGGAATTTGTTTCTTCTTGGTCGGAGCACTTTGTGGTTATAATTTGAGCCCTAAACGAACACATAACAAAACTTAAAGTTACTTCGTATGTTTCAATAGATTTTTATTTTATAGTCATATGATGTAGGGCAAGGTATCCTAGAGGCCTCCTATAATCCAATCTATGCTCAATGTGCTAGCCTAGGAGGTTCAAGGTAATCAAGCACTAGCCACTTAAGTCTAAACCTTGTTCTTCTTTTCATGTCCGGAACTGAGCAAGGTTTTGAGCAATGTTGTTCTCCGTGTTCCTAGTGTGCCCTATGGCAAGTATTACTTGTAGGATTCCTTATGGTGTCTTATGTTTTCTTGGAAGAACCAATTTAGGCCTAAGTCTAAGGCATGTTGCTCAAATAGCCTTAAAAGTCAACAGGCACATGATTGACTTAATTCTAGCCGGCTGTGTGGTTGAGGTTAGTTCACCACCTAAAACCTTATTTGGGGACAATATTTTTGCTTTGAATGTTAACTGACAGCCTACGATGCCATATGAAGATGGTAATTAGAGGTTAAGTCAAGTTCTTAAGGGAGACTCCGTTGAGGAAATTTGACACAAGCAGGATAGATCTATTTTATCAGTTTAGGAAATTAGCTTGGTTCTTAAATGAACACTTAGTTTATAAAGAATATTTTTGTTTGGGATGTTAGGGAGCATCCTAGGCACCGTACAATGCAAAGAAATCATACCAATTCAAGTTTGTCTAAGTGATTTAACTCTCACAAATTAACCATTGTCATCTTTGTCCCTTCTGACCTAGTTTCAGGATGTGAGTTGATTCTTCTAGCTAAATCTGATTTATAGGAATTCTTACGGTTTTTATTGTTCAATAACATCTTAAGGAATCCATATATAAAAAATCAAGGCTAAGTTCAATTTAACATGAAGAACTTCTTTGCTCATGTTTAAGCCTAATTCGAGAAATTAGGTGATAAACAACTTGTTTCACTTTGCATTGGTGTTTACCTTCCATGGTGGGTTTAGTGAACTTCCTCTTCAGTTTCATTAAAATTTGGATTGACTAGGGATGCAATCATGAGGACTTTTGCATGTTTGGAAGAAGACTAGCGAATCATCTAAGGGAGAGAGTGCAAGCTAGTTACCTAGCGGCCTACTATAAATCAACTTGCAGCTGTAGAACTTTTGGTCCCTTCCATGTGCAAGTGGCTCCCAATTGTGGTTACAATATGTTTAGGCTTAAGTCTAATGTAATTACAACATGTATTGCATAGATGCACTTTTACAATTAGTTTAGTTAGGTTTTCAACTGTCAATTCATTTTATTTAAACTTGTTTAGAGGTTTCCTAGTTATGAAGGAACATTCCCCCCTCCAGAAACAAGGGTTTAATGAGTATGTGCCCCCTTTGGCTAGTTTTGTAGGACACATTCCGTGAATTAAAATTAAGCAAAGTTGTTGTAAGCACTCGCTCTCAAAATCTCACTTAACGAATCGAATTTGGTTAGTTAATTGAGTGAATTCCTTTGATCTAAACTTGGTGACTTAGACTTTACAGTTTTGAGGTTGGACTTCTTGCTAGCTTGGGTAGTAGCTGAGCCTTTATTGCTTATATGTCCATTGATTCTTGCTTGCTTGCTCACAAGCTGTTCTTGATTCAATCCTACGACCAGATTCAAGGAATCCGTTGTTGGTATAATTGGAGTCCTAAATGAAAACAAAGCTGGAGTTAAAGTTAGCTCATAAGCTTTGGGCACATTCATGACCTATGGCCATATTATTTGACCTTCGCGCTTATTTCATAGCATTTGTTTCTCTTAGTGAGAGCTCTTTGTCGGTGTAATTGGAGCCCAAATGAAAATAAAACTGAAGGTAAAGTACATTCCTAAGTTTCGCTATGTTCTTCATTTATAGCAACAATATGCATATGCTTTTCCACTCATTTTAGGCATTTTCTACTACTTGGTGGGTGCTGTTAATGGGCATAATGAGAGTTCCTAATGAAAACATCATTAGAATTAGAGGTAGTTCTTATGTCTTGCTGGATTCTTGATTTGTGGCAACACTATTCATTGTTTTGTGCTCATTTTAAGCAATTTGCTTCCTCCTTGTGAGAGCTCTCTGTAGCTATAATTGGGGACTTAAATGGAAGGAAAACTAGAGTCGAAGTTAGTTATTATGTTTGGCTAAATTCTTGTTAAACCAGGTTCAAAAATTTTCCAACACTGTCGTTTTATAGCTTAAAAATTTGTTCTTTTGCACTCATTTTAAGACATCTTTTTCCTCTTTATCGCAGCTCTTTGTGTGTTATTTGGGTCCCAAATGAAATAGTACACCAGAGTTGAAGTGAGTTCCTATGATTGGCCAGATTCTTTATTTTTAGCCACGTGTTCATGCTTCCACACCCATTTTTAGGGGTTTGTTTTCCTTGTTACGCGACCTCATTGCGGGTGTGATCAAAGACCTAATTGCATAGATAACGAGAGAAAACGTTAGTTCATAAGTCTAGCTGGATACTTTACTCATAGGAATATCATTCGTTCATTTGACCTTATTTCAACGCATTTGTATTTCTGAATGAGAGCGCTTTGTGGGTGTAATAGGAGCCAGAAATGAAAAGAGAACTGGAGTTACTAGTAGGTTTTAAAAGTTGCAACACATTTTTATTAAAACCAAAACATTTTATGAATCCCGGACAATGTAACACGAGAGTTTTTTTATAGACACCAACAGGATGGAGGTCTTTATGGGTGTAATTTGAGCTCTAAATGGAAGAGAACTAGAGATAAATTTAGTTCTTATGTTTGGCTGGATTTTTAGTTTGTAGTCACAACATTGATTCTTCCACACCCATTTTAGGGCATTTGTCAAATGCTTGTGGAAGCTCTTTGTGGGTTTTATTTGGGCCCAAAATCAATGAGAACTAGTATAAAATTTAATTCTTATATTTAGCTAGATTCTTCGTTAGTGATTGTACGATTTGTTCTTCTATAGCCATTTTGCGGACATGTTGCCTTTTGTGAGAGCTCCTCATGGGAGAAATTAGTGCCCCAATTGAAAAGAGCGCATGAGATGAATTTAGTCTATAGGTTTGGCAAGATACATTGTTGTAGCCATATCACTCGTTCTTTTGCACTCACTCAGGGCCATTTTATCTCTCCTAGTGAGAGTTCTTTGTCGGTGTAATTGGAGCCGCAAATGAAAGATAACTAGATTGTAAATTTGTTCTTAAATTTGGTTGCCTTCCTAATTTATAGCCACACAATTCATTCTTTTGAACACATTTTATGGAATTTGTTTCTTCTTTGTGTGATGCATTTATGAACTAATTCAACTTACACTCAAATGAGAAATGTAAGTTAGCTAAGATCTAAAGAACTTAAGATTTCATTTGGGTTGAATCTGATCGAATGAAGATAGAATGTAGTGTCTCTAAACTGATTCTTGGATGCAGAAATCAACATCAACCACAAGTTTAGGGACCTTAATCTTGATTATGATGTAGAAACACCACCAAAACAATAAGACTCACTTGATTATCACCAAACTTGGTCAAAGCTAGGACAAGTAAGTAAGGATTCCATTTTAACAAATGAGGAATGCTCTACTTTCTTATTCAAGTGTAAACAATCTGATTACAAGAGTGAGATACTTGCTTTACTTATACACACCCCTTTCTTCCTAGGAGAGGATTAGAGGTTTCTTCATGCTTAGGAAACCTCTAACTATGCTTTAAACTAGCTTGCATTCAGTTTAAGTACAAAGCATGTTTAACTAAGCTAATTACCAGCAATGACTCCAGCTAAGTAAAAGATTAAAGTCTAAACTCATCTTTAAGCTCCTTAATTAGCCTTAAGAAGGATGCTTGCGCATGGCGGAGAAAGAAAAAGGCTATTGGGACGAGCACCTTACGGCAAGCCAATCTGACCTCACTTATCTTTCCTTCATTGATTTCCATAGGTTGTACACTTTACTAGGCCAAAGTTACTCACGAGTGTGTCTCCAACCACCTCTAACTACTAGTGACGCAGCTAGAATTGATTGAAGGGATAAAAAGTAGGAGTAACCAAACAAATAACCAATCGGATGTAAGGAGCTGGCTTTGATCAGTTTTGAGCAGCTGATTTCTCTTGCTTAAAACTGATTTAGGCTTGATTTCCTTCCTTGGGGGAAACCTCAGGATGTCTACAAACCCTCTTGTTAAGAAATGAAGGTTAAATCATCTATTAAGTAACTTCAACTTGCCAACAAAGAGAACCTGGTAGATTATGCACGAAACTAGCATGGTTTACAAAAACGCCTTGAGTCTTCACTTTCCACTTGATTTAACTTGAACTTGTTTGCTGGCCCTGATAGTTAACTTCTTGTAGAATCAAAATATGTAAAAATAATAGAATTAAACCTCTAGGAGGCCTAAGTAATTTGACAAACAAAAATAGGCTGTTTTACCGACTTGAACCCGTTACATTCTGTTTTGAACTTTAACAGAATGAGGGTCTTTCCTTGAGCCTTAGCTGATGATTGTGGACATCCTTAACTGTTTTGAAGGCCTGAATCATACCGCATTGAGAGATCTCCACCTTTTCCCCTTTATTGGAGGGAATTTCCCCTCAAATTTGCTAGATAATCATCTATCATGTGTGGACTTAAATCCGCCAGGCTGAAATATAACTGACCACCCAAATAAGCGTCTTTTAATCTTTACTGCCATTTCCCTTAATTCAATCTTGGAATTCACCTTTAAATTACGTGCTTTATGATAAGGGGCTTTAAGTAATGGTTCATCACAAGTCAAAAAGAGTTTTGAATGCTCACGATTCTATTGTGGTTTGCCTTTTATGAGTTGGAGGGGGTTAAAGCTACTAAGGTGATCTTCTCACCTCCCTTGGAGAGAGTGTATGTGTTTAAAGTCGCACAAGCATGATCCACCTAGCAAGATATGTCATGCATCCATGGGGATAACATCGTACCATAACGCATCTTGGTAGTTCTTTCCAATGGGAAATGAAATGGGGCATCGGGAGTTAACTTATAATCCCTTGCTTTGGTTTAACCATTGGATGTTGTAAGGATGAGGACAGGCTATAGCTTGCAAACCTAGTTCCCCAATCATGCTAAGAGAAACAACATTTGCAGAACTCGCGCCATCTATAATCATAGAACAAACCTTCCCATGAAACATACACCCAGAATGAAAGATGTTTTCCCCTTACTCATCTTTAGCACCTTTCTGGTCGCTCAAAACTTTTCTTAAAAACAACATTTTAACCTCATCTGGTTCCTCCTCTACCTCCTCTTGAGTTTCCTCTTGACCACCATCTATATCCTCCTCCTTTTCCTCCTCAATTTCATGCTCTTTTACGGCTTCCCATTCGGTCAAGGTAATCACACGTTGGTTTGGGCAGTCTGTGGTAATTTGTCTAAGTCCTTGGCACTTAAATATCTTTTAGTGCCCAAAGGAGTAGGATTAGATCTATTTTGTGGGGGTAGGCTTTGTTGTGGAGTTTGGCTTTTTTATGTGGTGGGAGGAATGGGTGACGTGGGTTTAGGGGAAAGAATGGGGTCCCTTTGTTAAAGGGCAAATTCTGAGATGGGGTTTTTGGAAACTCACATTTAAAAGGCCTAGACTATCTTTGCTGCCCAACCTTGTCAGCAAGGACACAAACTTCATCAAAAGTAGTTTGTTGTTGTAATTCCACCATATTAGCATACTTAGGTTCAAAGCCTCCTAAGTGCCTAACTTATGTTTGCTCTTCAGATTTCTGAGTATCACATTTGATCCAAAGTGTCTCAAACTCACATGTGTATTCTTCAACATTAAGGCTACCTTAGGTTAGGTTATACAGTTGGGAGTAGCTATATCAAATGTATGTTGGGTGTAGAAACCATGATTTGAGTTTAGCTTTCATCTTTTCCCAAGTTCTGGCTTTACTGTTTCGGTTTCTTACTCTCTTAGCACAATCATCAGGACTTTTATAGCTTTAGAAGAAGGCTGGCCAATCATCCAAGGGAGAGAGTCAAGCTAGTTTCCTGGTGGCCAGCTATAAAGTAACTTGTAGCGGCACAACTTTCGGTCTCTTCGATATGAGCGCGTAATTGTGTTTACAATATTCTTACGCTTGAGTTTAATGTAATTAATACATATATTACCCAGATGCACTTTTGTAATTAGTTTAGTTAAGTTTTCAGCTTGTAATTTGTTTTATTTAAACTTGTTTAGAGGTTTCCTAGTTAGGAAGGATCATCCCCTAGAAGCAAGGCTGGGATGAGTATATGTCCCCCCTGGCTAGTTTTGTGGGACACATTTCTGAATTAAATTTAGAAAAATTGTTGTAAACATTCACTCTCAAAACCTCACTTAACTAATCTAATTTAGTGAGTTAATTGAGTGGATTCCCTTGATGTAAACTTGGTGGCTTAGACTTCACAGTTTAGAGGGTGGATTCCTTGTTAGCTTAGGTGGTGGCTGAGCCTTTATCGCTTGTATGACCATTGATTGTAGCTTGTCTAAGCTAAGCTTGTGTAATGTCATATAGTTGATTCTTCTACACCATTTTATGACATTTATTTTCTCTGTGCGAGATATCCTTATTGGTATTATTGGAATCTTAAAGGGGAAAAAAAAAAAAGCTGGAGTTAAAGTTAGCTCATAAGCTTTGGGCACATTCATGACCTATGACCATATTATTTGATCCTTTGCACTTGTTTTAGGGCACTTGTATCCCCTTAGTGGGAGCTCTTTATTGCTGTAATCGAAGCACTAAATGATGTAATATTCTTTTGTTCTGCTATGTAGTTGATTTATAGCAACAATACGCCTATCCTTCTTTCCACTTATTCTAGGCATTTTCTTCCTCTTGGTGGGAGCTGTTTATGAGTATAATCGAAGCCATGAATGAAAATATAATTAGAGTTAAAAGTTAGTTCTTATGTTTTGCTAGGTTCCTGATTTGGAGCCACACTATTCATTATTTTGCAGTCATTTTAGGTGATTTTCTTCCTCTTGGTGAGAACCCTCTGTAGGTGTAATTGGGGATTTGAATGAAAAGAAAACTAGAGTTGAAGTTAATTCCTATGTTTGGCTAGATTCTTCATTTATAGCAACAACATTTATTCTTCTACAATCATTTTAGGGCATTTTTTTCCTCTTAGTCGGAGCTCTTGGTGGGTGTCATTAGAACCTAAAATGAAAAAAGAACTAAAGTTAAACCAAGTTCCTAAATTTTGCAACACTTTCGTTTTATAGCACAAACATTTGTTCTTTCACACTTAATGTTAAGGCATCTTTTTCCTCTTTATTGCGGCTCTTTTTGTGCTTTATTTGGGCCCTAAATGAAAAAGTGAATAGAAATTAAAATGAGTTCTTATGATTGGCTACATTCTTGATTTGTAGCCATATGTTCATGCTTCTATACCTATTTTTGGGCGTTCGTTTCCTCTTTGTAAGAGCTGATTGCAGGTGCAATTGGAGATCCAATCAATAGATAAGTGTAGAAAACGTTAGTCCATAAGCTTGGCCGGACACTTTACTCATAGGCTTGTCGTTCGTTTATTTGCACTTATTTTAGTGCATTTGTATTTCTCAGTGAGAGCGCTTTATGGATGCACATGAAGGCATAAATGAAAAGAGAACTTGAGTTACTAACAAGTTTTAAAAGTTACAACATCCTTTATTAATGCCAATACCATTCTTTGTTTTGCACTCATTCCAAGCCATTTGTTTCCTCTCGGTCAGCACATCAATAGCCTAAATTTATGTGAATCTTGGACAAGTAACACCAGAATTTTTATAATTGGCTAGATTTATAGCAACAACATTCATTGTTTTGCAATCATTTTGTGGCATGTTTTTCTCTTTGTCGAAGGTTATTGTAGGTGTAATCAGAACCTAAAATGAGAAGATAACTAAAGTTAAACCAAGTTCCTAAATTTTCCAACACTCTCGTTTTATAGCATAAACATTTCTCCTTTTGCACACATTTTAAGGCATCTTTTTCCTCTTTATCGCAGCTCAATGTTTGTGTTATTTGGCCCCTAAATGAAAAAGTGAACCAGAGTTCGAGTGAGTTCTTATGATTGGCTAGATTCTTGATTTGTAGCCGCATGTTCATTCTTCTATAGCCATTTTTGGGTATTCCTTTCCTCTTTACAGGAGCTCATTCTTGGTGTGATTGGAGACCCAATTGAATAGATAACTGGAGAAAATGTTAGTTTATAAGTCTTGCCAGATACTTTACTCATAGGCATATCGTTCGTTCAGTTGCACTTATTTCAGCACATTCGTATCACTCGACGGGAGCACTTTGTGGGTGAAATTAGAGTTGCAAATGAAAAGAGAACTACAATTGCCAACAAGTTTTAAAAGTTGCAACATTTGTTGTTAATATCAACGCCGTTCATTGTTTTGCACTCCTTCCAAGCAATTTGTTTCCTCTCGGTTAACACATCAATAGCCTACATTTATGTGAATCTTTGACAGGTAACACAAGAATTTTCTTTTTTATAGAGACAGAGAGTTGGGAGTCTTTGTGGGTGTAACTTAAGCCCCAAATGTAAAGAGAACCAGAGTTAAATTTAGTTCTTACGTTTGGCTAGATTTTTAGCTTGTGGTCACACCATTGATTCTTCCACACCCATTTTAGGGCATCTGTCAAATGTTAGTGTAAGCTCTTTGTGGGTTTTATTTTGGCCTGGAATGAATGAGAACTAGTGTAAAAGTTAATTCTTATGTTTAGCCAGATTCTTATTTGTGATCACACGATTTATTCTTTTACACCCATTTTGCGGTATGTGTTTCCTCTTTGTGAGAGCTCCTTATGGGAGAAATTGGAACCCTAATTGAAAATAGAACTAGAGATAAAGTTAGTCTGTAGATTTAGCTAGATACTTTATTATAGCCATATCATTCGTTCTTTTGCACACACCAAAGGCCATTTGATCCCCCTTAGTGAGAGTTCTTTATGGGTGTAATTGGAGCCCCAAATGAAAAGAGAACTAGGTTTTATGCTTATTCTTAATTTGGCTATCTCTTCGATTTATAGCCACACAATTCATTATTTTGAACACATTTTATAGCATTTGTTTCTCCTTGGTGGGAGCCCTTTCTGGGCATAATTTGAGCCCTACACAAACACATAACAAAACATAAAGTTAGTTCTTGTTTTTGGATCGATTTTTATTTTATAGTTGCATTATGCGCAAGGTACACTAAAGGGCTCCTATAATCTAATATATGCTCAATGTATTGGCTTTGCAAAGGAGGTTTAAGGTAATCAAGCACTAGCCACTCAAATCTAAACCCTCTTAACCTTTTCATGCCCAGAACTAAGCATGGTTTTTGGCAATGTTGTTCTCGGTGTTCCTAGGGTGCCTATGGGTGAGTCTAACTTTGTTGGATTCCCTATGATGTCTACTTTTTCTTGGAATAACCAATTTAGGCCTAAGTCCACGACATGTTGCTCAAATAACCATAAAAGTCAGCATGCACATGATTGACTCAATTTTAGCTGACTGTGTGGTTTGGGTTATTTCACCCCCTAAAACCTTATTAAGGGAAAATATTTTTGTTTTAGATGTTAGATGACATCCTATGATGCCATAACGGAAATTCAAGGTTAAG
Organism: Carnegiea gigantea; assembly: GCA_029747015.1. Lineage (NCBI taxonomy): Eukaryota > Viridiplantae > Streptophyta > Magnoliopsida > Caryophyllales > Cactaceae > Carnegiea > Carnegiea gigantea. Next base: position 469,754 of record JAKOGI010000042.1, read on the forward strand.
TCAAGTCCTTAACGAAGATTCTGTTGACGAAATTTAACCCATGCAGGACTAGTTCTACTCTTAACCAATTTTGGAAATTAGCTTAGTTCTCAAACCAACACCTAATTTGTAACCAACATTTTTGTTTAGGCTGTTAGTGAACATGCTAGGGCACCCTACCGTGTAAAGAAATCATATCCAATTCAAGTTTACCTAAGTGATTCAAGTCTCATAAAATAACCATTGTAGTTTTTGTCCCTTCTGACCCAATTTTGGTGCATGAGTTGATTCTTCTAGCTAAATCTGATTTATGGGAATTATCATCATTTTCACTATTTAATAACATCTTAAGTAATCTAAATAACATCGTAAGCAATCCAACCGCATATAAAAAATTAGGTCCAAGTTAGTTTGACATGAAGAACGTCTTTGCTCAAGTTTAAGCCTAATCGGGTTAATTAGGCTATAAACAGACTATTTGACTTTACAATGATGTTTACCTTCCATGGTGGGTTTGGCAAACTACCACCCCAATTTCTTCAAAATTTGGATGACTAGGGACACAATCACAATGACTATTGCAGCATTGGAAGAAGGCTAGCCAATCATCCAAGGGAGAGAGTGCGTGCTGGTTTCCTGGTGGCCAACTATAAAGTAACTTACAGCGGCATAACTTTTGGTCCCTTGCATATGCAAGTGGCTCTCGATTGTATTTAGAACATGTTTAGGCTTGAGCTTAATGTAATTACAATGTGTATTACCAAGATGCACTTACGTAATTAGTTTGGGTAAGATTTCAGCTTGTAATTCATTTTATTTAAACTTGTTTAGTGGTTTCCTGATTATGAAGGAACATCCCCCTTAGAAGCAAGGCTAGGATGAGTACATGTCCCACCTTGGCAAGTTTTGTAGGACACATTTCGTGAATTAAAATTTAACAAAGCTGGTGTAGACACTCACTCTCAACATCTCACTTAACTAATCTGATTTAGCTGGTTAATTGAGTGGATTCCGTTGATTTAGACTTAGTGGCTTAGGCTTTATGGTTTAGAGGGTGTATTTCTTGCTCGCTTAGGTGGTAGCTGAGCCTTTATTGTTTGCATATCCATTAATTCTTGCTTGCTTGCTTATGAGCCACTCTTGATTCAATCATACAACCAGATTCAAGAAATCCCGTGCATTAGTGTGGCTTAAGATTATGTAACATCACATAGTTTATTCTTCTTCACCCATTTTATGGTATATGTTTCTCCTTTGTGAGATGTCCTTATTGGTATAATTGGAGTCCTAAGTGAAAAGAAAGCTGGAGTTAAAGTTAGCACATAAGCTTTGTGCATATCCATGGCCTACGACAATATTATTCAATCCTTTGCACTTATTTTAGGGCATTTGTTTCCCCTTAGTGGGAGCTCTTTGTTAGTGTAATCCGAACCCCAAATGAAAATAGAACTAAAGGTAAGGTATATTCTTAAGCTTCGCTATGTTCTTCATTCATAGTAATAATATTCATATCCTTTCTCCACTCATTTTAGACATTTTCTTCATCTTGGTGGGAGATGTTTATGAGCATAATCGAAGTCCCGAATGAAAATATAATTAAAGTTAAAGTTAGTTCCTATGTTTTGCTTGATTCTTGATTTGTACCCACACTGTTCATTATTTTGCACTCATTTTAGGTAATTTGCTTCCTCTTGGTGAGAGCCCTCTGTTGGTGTAATTGGGGACTTGAATAAAAAGAAAACTAGAGTCGAAGTTAGTTGTTATGTTTGGCTAGATTCTTGATTTATATCAACAACATTCATTCTTTTGCAATCATTTTATGCCATTTTTCCCCTCTTACTCAGAGCTCTTTGTGGGTGTGATTAGAACCTAAAATGAAACGAGAACTAAAGTTAAACCAAGTTCCTAAATTTTCCAACGCTCTCATTTAATGGCATAAATATTTGTTCTTTTGCACTCATTTTAAGGAATCTTTTGCTCTTTATTGCAGCTCTTTGTGTGTGTTAGTTCATAACCCTCGCTGGATACTTTACTCGTAGCCATATCGTTCGTTCATTTGCACTTATTTCAGTGCATTTGTATTTCTCGGTGAGAGAGCACTATGAGTACAATTGGAGCGACAAATGAAAAGAGAAATATAGTTGCCAACAAGCATTAAAAGTTACAACATATTTTAACCCCAACAACATTCATTGTTTTGCCCTCATTCAGCATATCAATAGCCTACATTTATGTGAATGTCGAATAGCTAACATCATAATTTTTTTATAAAGGCAAAGAGGTTGGAGGCCTTTGTGAGTGTAATTTTAGCCTCAAATGGAAGGAGAGTCAGAGCTAAATTTAGTTCTTATGCTTTGCTCAATTTTTTGTTTATAGTCACACCATTAATTCTTCTACACCCATTTTAGGGAATTTATCAAATTTTAGCGGAATCTCTTTGTGTGTTTTATTTTGGCCCGAAATGAATGAGAACTAGTGTAAAAGTTAATTCTTATGTTTAGTTGGATTCTTTATTGGTGATCATACCATTTATTCTTCTATACCCATTTTGCGGTATGTGTTTCCTCTCTATGAGAGCTCCCTATGGGAGAAGTTGGAGCCCTAATTGAAAAGAGAACTGGAGATGAATTTAGTCCATAGGTTTGGCTAGACACTTTGTTATGGCCATATCATTCGTTCTTTTACACTCACTTAAGGCCATTTAATCCCTCTTAGTTAGAGTTCTTTATGGGTGTAATTGGAGCCTAAAAGAAAAGAGTACTAGATTTTACGTTTGTTCTTAAATTTGATTGTCTTCCTAATTTATAGCCACACAATTCATTCTTTTGAGCACATATTGTGGCATTTGTTTCTTCTTGGTGCGAGCACTTTGTGGGTATAATTTGAGCCCTAAAAGAACACGCACCCAAACTTCAAGTTAGTACTTATATTTGGGTAGATTTTTATTTTGTAGTCACATGATGCAGTGCAAGGTAGCCTAGTGGGCTCCTATAATCTAATCTATGCTCAATGTACTGGCTATGACAGGGGGTTCAAGCTAATCAAGCCTAGCCACTCAAATCCAAACCTTGTTCTCTTTTTCATGTGTTGTTCTCAGTGTTCTTATGGTCCTCTATGGGTGATTCCTACTTTGTTGGGCTCCACATGATGTCTTATTTTTCTTGGAAGAACCAGTTTAGGCCTTAGTCAAAGGCATGTTGCTCAAACAACCCTAGAAGTCAACACACATGATTGACTCAATTCTAGCCGGCTGTGTGGTTTATGTTTGTTCTCCACCTAAAACCTTATTCAGGGACAACATTTTTATTATGGATGTTGGCTGACATCCTAAGGTGATGTATTATTGCCTTACTAACACTCAAACAACCAAGAAAACAAAGGGGAGTAAATCTGGACAGCAAGTGTAAATCGGGCAGAATGTAGGTGTTTGTAACCAAACGAGATAAACAAGTGAGTTTAATAAGGGATAATTAGAGAAGCCACCCTTGAAAACAATTAGGTAATCTCTTTAGATTAATTAGATTACAAAAATTAATCACTCTCCAATTGAGATAAAGAGACCTAGAGACCCATTTGAGTTGACAAGCTCAAGATATAACACTAGGATTTAAGTGAGTTTCAAACTCAAATATGCATTCATTCAAAAATCTTGTTTACACAAAGGCTTGAGGCTGGCTTTAAAGGAGCTAATCCAGCCATTCAAACCTTCAAATTTTAGCTAGGAGACCGAGAGTACACTTAGGGAAGAGAGGGATATCAAATTGGTCTCCTAAGTATATTAACCCATCTAATATAGCTTTGGCCATGTCATTAGGACTAATGATTCAACTAAGTATGGTATCAAGCTTACAAAATATCCTAATAGACCAATGATAGTCAAATGCAGTAAGAAGTACAAGTGCAAATGGAAGAAACAAGACCCTTCCCCACGGCTAGCTTGCAACCGGCTAAAAGGGTATTTCATCATATTTTAGGCTGGATAAAAGAAGCACAATCGGGTGCTATAGGGGAGCTTTGGACATGTTACTTGATAAATTTTATGTTTTCCTTCATTCCTTAGAGTTTCCAAAAGATTGGACTTCATTTAGTCCACTTAATTTCCCTCTAATTCGGACTGCGCTGGTTGGCCGCCTATACTGCACTGTTGGAATGATCTTGTTGATTAACTAATTAAATGATGTCCAAAAGCCTTGGAACTTATTTTATTTGAAAGCTGACTCAAACTTTAGGAGAGTGGGCATGGCAGTCAATCATCCCTTTAGCATTTAGCCCCAAAACACAGACGAAATTGGGCCAACTGCCAGATGAGCTGGGCAGTTCACTGTTGGATTGATTTAGGATGCTTTTGACCAAGGCATGTACTTCCCTTACCTCCTTGGTACTTTTTAGTTCTAGTGGGCTTAATCACTGTGTTTTAGAAGGCTCTAAAAGATGGTCCCTATCATACCCCCTGGCTTGATTGGAGTTTGACCTCAGACCCGAAAATTCTTCATTCTCCTCATAATATGGGCCAAGTTTGGCCACATTGAAGGGGCAGATGCCCCATACTCGCCAAGAAGGTCCACTTCGTATGCATTTGGACAAATCTTCTCAAGGATTTCGAAGGGGCCATCCCACCTTGGCATGAGTTTGGATTTGTGTTTGCTCGGGAACCTTTCCTTCTTTAGATGGGTCCTTATCAAGTCTCTAGGCTGAAAATGAGCCTCCTTCCTATGCTTTTTGGTGTGATGTTTATCTTAATGATTGGACTTTTCAATTCTTTCCCTAATCTTGGCATGAAGATCTTGAATCTCCTTAGCCCTCTTCTCAACCTCCCCTAAACTTACTTGGATTAGGGATTTGAATAAGATCCAATAGAGTTCTTGGGTTGCATTCATACGCTGTTTGAAGCGGGAAAGGCCAGTGGTATTGATAGGTTCTATTGGTTACTTCTGTTTGGCCGTCCATTTGTGGTTGATAAGTCACGCTAAACTTGAGATGAGTGCCTAGCTTCCTCCATAAGGTGAGCAAAAGTGACTCAAAACCTTTGTATCCCTATTCGACACCATGCTTCTAGGTATGCCATGAAGGTGTATAATGTCCTTGAAATCGAGGTTTGTAATGTGAGATGCATCATTAGTGGCGTGGTAAGCTACAAAGTGAGCCATTTTTGAGAACCTATCCATTACCACCATGATGGAATCTTTATGCCTTTGTGTCCTTAGCAAACTGGTGATAAAACCCAAGCTTACATCTTCTAAAGGGCCTTGCGGAACCGAGAGTGGTGAGTAAAGGCCTTGAGGTTGTAGGTGGCTCTTGGCAAGTTGGCAAGTAGAGCATCTTTTGACATAATGAGCTATATCCTTGGACATTTTTGGCCAATATTAGTGCTCCTTAAGCATGGAGCAAGTCTTCTCCACACCAAACTGTCCGGCCAAAGTTCCTCCATGAAGTTCTTGAATCAAAAGCTCCCTAAAGCCACTCTTTGGCATGCATAACTAACTAAGTGCTTAAAGTGTATATCATTTTAGGGTTAATTTGCCGCATTTTAATAGAGAATTATGTGCTTTATGACATAGTTTGCACTCTTATTATCGTTTTATGCTTGGGTGTCGTTCTTTGATGGTATTTGCAGGATTTTAGACCATTTGGCCTGGCATTTGACCCTCATTTGAGTGTACGTTGACCCCCCATGGATGCCCTTGAGTTGTCACGCCCTTGGAGCCAGAGAAGAGACGAAGAATTTAGTTCTAGCCAAGACCATGGTGCAACAGTGGTGGATGCACGGACCGTGGTAAGCCTATAACTACTAGCCTTCTTGTCTTCCTTTGTTGTACGACTAAGGATTCTCCGTTTGTTGCTTAAAAGGCGTGCTCCAAGGTAGAAAAGGAGAGTGTAGAGAGCAACTATAGCCATTTTCACTACTTCTCTCACATTTTTCTCTTAGTTTAGTTTAGTTTTAGTTTAGTTTTGAGTTTGAATAGAGAAGCTCTGTTCTTGGAGGCTTGAAGATTGTTGCACAATTCAACTACTGCCATAGTTGTAAAGTTTTCCTTCCTTCCTCTGAATTTGTTCTTAAACTTTTGTTTTTTTGGGGGGGTGAATTAGAAATATGGGTGAGTAGTTTTATCTAATATGGGGACTCGTTAGCTATAGTATTGTAGTGGGATCCCTTTTCTTTGAGATATTGCACTTATTTTATGTTTGGAATGATTCTTGTCTATCTTGAAATTGGAATGTTGTGAGTGGAATTTGGCTAATTATGCTTGCTTATGTTAGGTAGTTGAGTAAAGTACTAAAAGGTGAAACTCACTACTCGATCGTTTTAATAGAACTTGATTTAGCGAAACTCGAGGGGAATTGCTTGTTAAGAGGAGACTTAGATCTTTAACCTAGACTAAATCAAAGGCCCTTGAAAGAGTGTTAGTTGAATTTATTAAGGCAATTTAGTTGATTTCAAAAGAAAGGATTAAATTCAACTCGATTGAAATTCCTCGAATCGTTCAATCCATGAAAAGTCCATGCTTAACTCTATGATCTAGCTCTTTACTTGGTGAATCAAATTCCTAGATGCTTTACCTTGATTGAATTTCCAAATAGTTAATCAGTTTATTTAACCTGATTCGTCAAATGAATTGATCGCTCAGCAATTTCACTAGGTAATTGACTTGATAGATTACTTTGATCCCTAAGGATGATCTTTTAACGTATACTACGACATCCGTGCGACTGCGCAGGTGTCAAGTTTTTTTGGCGCCGTTGTCGGGGACCAAATTGTTAACTATTGAGTTAGTCTTAAGAAATTGACTAAGCATTTTACTTTATTTTTTTTTACCTTTCTTTTTGATTGCATTGATAGTGTTGGTGATTGCAGTTATAGGAATCTTCCCCCGTTTATGTGAAGTCCATTTCTATATAAACCCGATCCTGAGATTGAGAGGACTTTCCGTTTAAGGAGGAAGAAGCAAAAGCTTGAGGAACAAAGACGTAAGGCTAGAAGAACCTCGTTAAATATGGCGGGAGGAGGAGGTGACCAGACAAGGACGCTTAGAGATTTTATTACCCCAGGAGTCCAAGGCATCACCTTAGGCATCTCTCATCCTAACATTAAGGCAAATAATTTTGAGCCAAAGCTGAATCTTATTTCTATGATGCAACAATCCAAGTTACGAGTACCCGGTTGGAAGACACGAACTTACACCTCTCGGTCTTTTTAGAGGTGTGCGACACATTGAAGCTCAACAGAGTCTCCACCGATGCCATTCGATTGTGGCTGTTTTCCTTCTCACTTAGGGATAAGGTGAGAGCATGGCTGCATTCTTTGCCTTCAGAATGCATCATCACATGGGATGAGCTAACTAGAGCTTTCCTTGTACAATTCTTCCTACCAAGTAAAATGGCAAGTTTGAGGAATCAAATTGCCAACTTTACCAAAACGGATGATGAGACACTCTACAAGGCTTAAAAGCAGTTCAAGGATTTGTTGCAGTTGTGCCCTCATCATGGCGTTTAACGATGGATGATTGTTCAAACTTTTTACAGTGGAGTGACCCAACCTATAAGGTCCACCATTGATGCAACGGCAGGAGGAACCTTGATGAATAAGACTGAAGATGAGGCCTACAATTTGATTGAGGAGATGGCGCTCAACAATTTTCAATGTTCTAACGAACGAGGCTAACCTAAGCGGGATAGAGGTAAGCTCGAAGTTGATGCACTTACTTTACTTATTGCTAAGGCAGATGCTATGACTTAAAGGTTGGAAGATTGGATGTGAAAGCTGTGAATTCTAGTGCTCCTTCCCCATCATGTGAAATATGTGGTTTCATTAACCATTTGATTGAGAATTACCAAGTTAGGAGTTCTTTTGCCGAAAACACTATCGACCAAGTCAATTATGTCAATAATTTCAACTCAAGACTGACCAATGACCCTTATTCCAACACTTATAATCTGGGCTGGAGGAACCATCTAAATTTCTCATATAGGCCTAACCCTTCCACAATAGCCCAAATGAATGATCTAGGCAGTCCCCCGGATTTCAAAGACCTTCCTTTCCTCAAAAGCTCCTTAAAAGTCCAACCTAGAGGCCATGATGGAGAGTATGCTTTTAGCACAACAAAGGTAAGATGAGTAAATAAAGCAATTCGCCTCTAACGTTGATGTGGTTACTACATCATAATAAGATGTTGGAAGCCTAAATTGCACAACAAGCTTGCTCTTCATCTACACCCCAAGGTAGATTCCCAAAGAAGCCAGAGTCAAATCCTAGGGAGTAATGTAATGCCATGATCTTAAGAGGAGGTAAACAGCTTGAGGGACCTAAGGGGGTAAGCAATGATGAGACTTCGCATGATATGCATGATATAATGTTGAGATTGTTGAAAAAGAGGATTCTATTCCCCCTACTAATTTGCGCAGAGATGATGCTATGAAGGATGCTAACGTGGTTCTTAAAGACTTTAAGCAAACTTTTCCTAAACCTTACACTCTGCCTTTACGATTCCCTCAAAGAATGACTAATGGTAAACTTGATTTATAGTTTGGAAAGGTTTTAGAGGTTTTTAAAAAACTATAAATTAGTATCCAATTTACTGATGCCTTATCTCAAATGCCCTCTTATAAAGACTGTTGCCTTGACTGAAAAGTGCAGTGTCGCGATCCAGAACAAGCTTCCCACTAAGCTTAAGGATCCCGGTAGCTTCATAATTCCTTGTTTGTTAGGTAATGTGTCTATTGAACATGCTTTGTGTGATTTGGGGACAAGTGTAAGTTTGATGCCCCTTCCTTTGTGTGAAAAGCTGGATTTAGGAGAAATGAGACCCACCACCATTTCCCTCCAATTAGCAGATCGTTTTGTGAAATATCCAATGGGTGTGTTTAGAGGATGTCCTAATTAAAGTAGGAGATTTATATGTTCTAGCGGACTTTATAATACTTGAGATAGAGGCGGATACGCGAACCCCCATTATTCTTGGGGGGCCTTTCTTGGCCACCGCAGGGTACCGTATCGATGTCAAAAAAGGTAAGTTGTCTTTTGGCGTGGGTGATGATCATGTGGAGTTCAACTTGTTTAAGGCTTCTAAATTTCCTTCCATTTCTGATGAATGCCATATCATTGATGTGGTTGATAGTTTGGTATAAGAAACCATTTCTAACCACGAATCTGATAACCCTCTTGAGCATTGTATGTTGAATGATAGTTCTACTAAGGATGCAAATCCCGAATTAGCAATGCGTGCTCAATTCTTGGCTTCTCTCCAGCTGTGCCACCTACGTTGGCTAAAGCAAAAACCTTGACAAGTGATGCGAAGTCCTCGTCTAATGAGGAACACGCTCCCCAGCTAGAATTAAAACCTCTTCATTCTTCTTTGAGGTAAGAGTTTCTTGGGCCTAATTCTACTTATCCTGTGATTTCTATATGCGAATCTAAGTGCGTCTCAAATTGACTCCTTGCTTAGAATACTTAGGATGCATCGTAAGGCCATAGGTTATACTCTTGAAGATCTAAAAGGAATTCAGTTATCTGTGTGCATGAATTATATTTTGATGAAAGATGACCATAAGCCCTCAATTGAGCACCAAACGACGTTGAATCCTAATATACAAGAGGTTGTTAAGAAGGAAATTTTGAAACTACTTAAAGCTGGCATTATCTACCCTATCTTCGATAGTAAGTTGGTAAGCCCGGTCCACATAGTACCTAAGAACGGGGAATGACGGTCATAAAGAATGAGAACAATGAGCTAATTCCTACTAGGACTGTCACATGATAGTGCATGTATACTGACTATCGAAAATTAAATAAGGCCACCTGAAAGGATCATTTTCCCCTTCCCTTTATATACTAAATGCTTGAAAGATTAGCTACAAATTCATATTTTTGTTACTTAGATGGGTATTTGGGTTTCTTCTAAATTCCTACTCATCCTAGTGATCAAGAAAAGACCACCTTTACTTGTCCTTATGGTACCTTTATGGGACTCACTATTGCAACAAACCACTAAAGTCACTTTTGAAGAAGTATGGGGTCTTTCATAAAGTCGCTACACCTTATCATCCCTAGACGAGTGGCCAGGTCGAGTGGTCTGACTGGTGGATAGATCTCGAAAAGATTGGTCTACGAAAATTGACGATGCCCTTTGGGCCTACTGAACCCCTTGCAAAACTCCTTTAGACACTACCCCATACCACTTAGTATTTAGAACGTCGTGTCATTTGCTGGTCGAGTTGAAACGCAAAGCTTACTGGGCAACTAAGATGCTCAATTTTGATCTTAAGGTGACCGGTGAGAGACGGGCTTTGCAATTATATGAACTTGATGAGCTTAGATTATGGGCTTATAAGAGCTGCTGCATTTATGAGGAAAGCACCAAGAAGTGGCATGATAAGCACATTTTGAAGAAGAGACTTGAGGTAGGTGACATGGTCCTTCTGTTTAATTCTAAGCTGAAATTATTTCCGGGTAAGCTAAGATCTCAGCGGTTGGGACCTTTTCAAGTCATCAAGGCTCATCCTTATGGTGCAATGGATGTATGGATTGAATCCACTGGTACATTCAAAGTAAATGAACAGTGGCTCACCGATCTCGAGAGCACATAGAAGCATGGTCAAGCTCATGACCTCAAAAGAGCGCTTCTGGGGAGACAACCCAAGCCCTTATATGAGGCCTTGATTCTCTTTTTAGGTAGTTTTCCTAGCCAAAAAAACAAAGACAGTGAAAATAAATAAAAAAAGGGAGTCAAATAAAAAAGAAGAGAAAAAAAAAAGAGAAGAAAACACGAAAAAAAGAAGGCAAAAATGATGGGCACCACGATGCGTATCACTCAAATACGGCCCGTGGTGTGCCCACCAAGCAAAACAAAAAAACTAATGTGCAGCAAACACCACGGTCTGACCGTGGTGCCCCGCTGGACCGTGGCGGGCTGCTACAGGCCGCGGTCAAGGGTTTTGACCATGGTGACTATTTACCTTCCCCCGCTTTCATCTTCCACCTCGAGCCACTCCCTCTCCACCTCCCTCTTTATCTCTCTAAAACGTCAATTATTAAACCTTCATTCCCCGCCTAATTTCTTCCCATTTTCACTCAAAACCTTCCTTTTTCTCTTAATCTTTCAGTTTCTCCAACAAATTTCACCTCTTTTCACCATTTCTCCTCCAACCTCATCTCATCTTCACCCATAACTATTTCCTTCTCTCTCTAATCCTTCCTCCTTTTCACTTAAATTTTTCATTTTTCTTTCTTACATCTTATTTTTTAGGTTTTTGTTTTAATTTTTCTTATATTTTACTCCAATAGCACCCACCAAGTGACAAAGGAGCATCAAGGAGGTGGGAACAAGCACCATCTCGACCCCAGTGGACCTCCCGAACTTCCACCAATGCAGGAGCCCAAGGTGACATTCCTTATCCTCTTGGTTTAACTAACCCCGACCATGTTGGTAGATATACTGGCTTGAATCAATGAAGGGTTGTGGCAACTTGTTACTATGATGAGGAATTATTAGGCTGTTTAAGATTGTCAGATGATATATGGTGGTTGTTTGCACGGGGGGGCCTGGGCCATTTTATTAAGATGAAGGAGCATACATATCGGGACCTTACCTTAGAATTCCTGAGTACTTTGTATGTTGAGGTCACTCAAGGGCCTCAATGTCAAGCAGGGCATGTTTCCTTTTATTTCCAAGGGTAATTTCATGAGTTGAACTTAGGTACCTTTAATAGTATATATGGTTTTCCACCTAGCATGGATTTACCAAACCATCAAGTCCTTCGAGAATTCAACCTAAATGCCTTTTGGGGCTAGCTTTCGAGGAGTGTTAGGTGCAGTATTAGTTCTTCCAAGTGCACCCACATTAGGAACCCTTGCATTTAGATAGCTCAGCATATACTTGCTTATTGTTTCTTTGCTCAGAATGACAGTTTGAATGCCTTGAGATTGCCTTAGTTATAGTTTATGACATGTATACTTGATGATGCCTGACTTGGCCCTAGGGCATTCTTGGCCCGATAGTTGTATAGTGTTGCTGTTAGCACTAAAAGTAGGATAGTCATTGGTGGTATCATCACAACCAATGCTAGATTTATGGGTGTTGAACCCAACCTTCAGGTTTGAGTATCCAGGTCCGAGTGGCTTGATCATGCCGCTTTTGAGATAATGAACTTTTACAAAGTAGAGGTTGGACTTTTGTGCTAGATTTACCCTGGGGATTGGCTTTTGTCGATTCCTAATGTTGATCGGACCATCTTACTTTCCTGGGCTAAGCTTTACTAGATACTTGGTGATGCCAAGGTTATTCAACCTGCACCTCCTCCACCCCTATTTACAAGTGAAGTCGGACCTAGTTTCTCTTCTCAACCCTCCCACTGACTATGCCGACCTCCAAGCCACCCTTAGGTCGATTTAGGAAGAGCAAGTGTCCCATAGAGCCTATGTTACATCTGAGAACACCGCTCTTCGTGACTTTGTCCAAGAGCGGCACAATGAGCTTCGTGCGATGCTTGCTACCGAAACCCAATACTTCCAGAATTATAAAGCTTATTTAGGGACCTCGCGAGATTGGCATATCTCTTATAGTCAACCAGCTTACCCTCCTTCCCCACCTCCGTTCTGATTGCTTTTTGCTGCTCCGCCTTCCCTTTTCTACTCTGTCCATGCATTAAGGATAATATTTTGTTCAAGCATGGGGGGACTTAGTAAGTTATTTGATGGTGTTTGATGCCTAACTTGGTTTGGTGTGTGTTTGTGCATTCCTTGTGTATATTGTTCATGTTCGCATTTAGAGTTGCATCATATGTTTTAATATCAGAGCACGTTAGAAGTACAGTTAGGTTTCTTTTCACTTTAGATTGCATTTTACGTTTTTATAGTTTCTTTTCATAGTTTTTATAGTTTCTAGGTATTGTTATTAGGAGCATGCATCTTTCAAATAAAATTAAAAAACAAAACTGAAAAAATGAGGAAAAATAAGAGAGAAATCCTCCTATGATGATCTTTGTATCCTAGGTAGACTTCTTTTGATTAGATTGATCCTTTGATTTGCCCAATTGCACATGAAAATATTTGAGAATGAGTTTAAGAAAATGTGCTTCATGTTTTGACTATATGTTGAGCGCAAATTAATTATCCTATGATTGTTTACATGAATATTGACGCATGCCTACTAATAAGCTAGTTATGACCTTGGTAGATGACCCGTGAAACGTAAAAGCTTTTAAAGACTAATTTATCAATTTAGTCTCTTGTCAATTCATAAGTGACTCTTCCTTGACATCATTTCATTAGAACTTGCTTTGACTCTCATTCAAGACCATAATTTGCATATGCATTTAGGAAACATGATTGAGGCATTCTTTAACTTGTTAACCCAAAAAGCCAAATAGCCACCCTTGTTATGCATTATATTCTTTGCTAGCCCCTTTAAGCTTATGTCCATTTTTATTTATTTGAACCTCCATACATAGCATTTGGCTAACCATTTATCTAACCCTTAAGCCAAGACTAGAGGAGTGTTTCAATTAGGAGTTAGTAAGGTGTAATTGAGATTCTTTTTGGTGGATTTGGTTGGTTCTTTAGTGAAGAAATTTATGTTCTTGTGTCATATATAAAAAATCCCTTATCTTATTGTACAAAGATTAGAGACGAGTTGAAATTTAGAGTTTGATATGGATCTCCTTGGCCAATGTATTTTTTTTTGGGAAGAAAACAAAGTAAGTAAATGAAAAAAAAAAAAGAAGAGCAAAACAAAACAACAAAAAAGGGGAATAAAAAGAGTGTTGGCCTTGTTTGGATTGTAAAAAGTATTTATGACTTTCAACGCTTTTGTCTTCATTTAGGGATGTATTTTGTAGCTGAATTGTATTGGTTAAAGGAGAATGTTGAATGAGTGCATTGGAAAAGTTTCGCTCTTAGTCTGTGGCTTCTAGCTCCACATTTCCAAAACATTTGTTCCCCTCTTACGTTTACCCATGGCCCCGTTACAACCTCATAAACTTCTCATGATTGTCCAATGTGTATTGCATACTAGTGATAGCAAATTAAAGAGTATTATCAAGCTTTTGGCAGATGTGAGTCTGGGGAATAAGAATTGAGGAAAACTTTTTTCCATTTTCAAACACGTGCATGATGAGTGCCACATGACTATGGTAAGGTTCTACCAGCATTACTGGCTCCATTTGTTTCATATGTTAATGTGATTGTATTTGATGATTTTACGAGATTGATTCAAATTTGACATTGTGGTCAATCAAATGGTTTCGAAAACTTCATTTCTAAGTCTGTTTGTTAAATGGCTTTTGTACTTTTGGGCTAACATAGGATCGGCTTTGTTGTTGAGATGCTACCAGTGTCTATCCTCAAGAGGTTGTGAATATCTTTCAGTCTTAGTGTTTCTTAGGGACAAGCAACGATTTAAGCATGGGGGAGTTTGATAAGTGCTTAAAGTGTATGATTGTGTGCTTTATGACATAATTTGCACTCCTATTCTCATTTGATGCTTACGTATGGTTCTTTAATGGTATTTGCAAGATTTTAGACCATTTGACCCGGTATTTTACCCTCATTTGAGTGTATGTTGACCCCCACGGATGACCCTGAGTTGCCATGCCCTTGGAGCAAGAGAAGAGTAGAAGAATTTGGTTCTAGCCAAGACGACGGTCCAACTATGGTGGATGCCATAGATTTTGGTAAGCCTATAACTGCTAGCCTCTTCGTCTTCCTTTATTATGCGGCTGATGATGCTCCATTTGCTACTTAAAAGGCATGTTCTAAGGCAGAAAAGGAGAGTTTGGATAGCAACCATAGCCATTTTCACTACTTCTCTCACATCTCTCTTAGTTTAGTTTAGTTTTGAGGTTTAAAAGGAGAAGATTTGTTCTTCAAGGCTTCTCAAGGTCCGCCATAGTTGCAAAGTTTTCCTTCTGTCCTTTGAACTTGTTCTTAAACTAATGTTTTTTTTTAGTTGAATTAGAAATATGAGTAAGCAGTTTTATCTAATCTAAGGATTTATTAGTCATAGTATTGTAGTTGGATTCCTTATCTTTGAAATCTTGTGCTTATTTTATTTTTGGAATGATTCATGTCTATCTTAAAATTGGAATGTTGTGAGTGAAATTTGGTCATTCTTGCTTGCTTATACTAGGTAGTTGAGTGAAGTACTGAAAGGTGAAACTCACAACTCGATCGTCTTGGTGAAACTTGATTTAGCAAAACTCGAGAGAGAATTGCTTGTTAAGAGGAGACTTAACATTCATTGATCTTTAACCTAGGATAAATATTAGACACCTGAGAGAGTGTTAGTCGAATTAGTTTAGGGAATTTAGTTCATTTCAAAGGAAATGATTAAATTCAACTCGATTGCAATTCCTTGAATTGTTCACTATATAAAAGTACATGCTTAACTCTATGATCCAACTCTTTATTTGGTGAATCAAATTTCTAGATGCTTTACCTTGGTTAAATTTCCAAATAGTTAATTAGTTCATTTAACCAGATTCATTGATAGAATTGATCACTTACCAATTTTAATGGGCAATCGACTCGATAGATTATTTTGATCCCTGAGGACGATCTTTTAATCCATACTATGACACTCGTACGTTTATGGAGTAGCAATAACTGGTTACCCTTGATTGGAAACACATTCTTCATATGAAACAATCCATGAGCATGGTTGGAGCATTTCTCAAGGATTCCCTTGAAATCTTCCTCTTGGGTATACAACTCCTTTACATAATCAAAACCATGTATTTTGGATTCCAAAGTAGAGAGAAGAAGATACCTCCTTGAGAAAGCATCTGCCCCTTTGTTCGTTTTCGCTTACTTTGTGGTGAATCATGAAGTGAAAGGATTGTAGGTACTCTACCCCCTTTGCATGCCTTGGATTGAGCTTATGTTGGCCTTAAATGAACTTAAGGGCCTCATGGTCCACATGAAGAATGAATTGTCCTCCCACCAAGTAGCGCCTCTAATGCTCCAATGCTCTCACTATAGCGTAGAATTCCTTGTCATAAGTAAAATACTTCCTCTGGGCATCATTGAGTTTTTAAGAAAGAATGCCACAGGCCTCTTCACTTAAGATAAAACAGCCCCTACCCCGACTCCGAAGGCATCCCATTCCACTTCAAGGACTTTGGAGAAGCTTGGACGGGCTAGATAAGTGGCACTAGTGAGCCTAAATTTGATTTCTTCAAAGGGCTTTTTAGCTTGCTCAGTCCATTTAAACCTTTTGACCTCGAGAACTTCGATTATGGGTGCCACAATGGTGCTAAAATTCTTGGCAAACCTTCTATAGAAAGAGGTTAGGCCATGGAAACTTTGAACTTGTTGGATGGAGGTTAGAGTTGCTGACTCACGGATAGCCTTGATCTTGCTTTCATCAACATGAATTCCTTAAGGTGAGCCCACATAACCTAACAATATAACTTGTGAGGAGAAAAAGTGGCATTTCTCCAAGTTCCCATAAAGTTTCCCTTGAACTAGCATACTTAAGACTTGATGCAAATGCTTCGCATGCTCTTCCTCTCCTCAACTATACACCAATATATCATCGAAGTATACCACCACATACTTATCGATGAGGGGCTTGAACATTGTTCATACGCCTTATGAAAGTGCTTGGTGAAATCATCAAACCAAAGGCCATAACAAGCCACTCATAGAGGCCTCCTTTAGTTTCGAAAGCCATTTTCCATTCATCTCCCTCGTAGATCTGAATTTGATAGTAGCCACTTCTAACATCAATATTAGAAAAGATAGTGCCTCCATGTAACTCATCAAGAAGGTCCTCAAACCTTGGGATGGGATAGCACTATTTGACAGTAATCTTATTGATTGCCCAACTATCCACACGCATCCTCATGCTACCATCCTCGTTGGGCAGAAGCAAGGACTAAGGCTTTGGTGGATCAAGCCCACAGCTAGAAGCTCATTGATGTAACATTGTACTTCTTGAGTTTCTTGGGGGGTTCATTCAGTAGGCTAGCTTATTTGGGAGTGTGGAACCAGAAATGAGGTCAATTTTGTGTGGTGTGGACCTTTTGGGAGGTAGGCCGTGGGGTACTTCACTTGGAAGCACATATTCAAAGACTTTTAAGAGCTGGGTAAGCAAAGGATAGGAAAACTCCTTAGCGATGGCTGATTCGTGGCCAAGTGGAATCCATTCTTTGTTAGCATCAAACTCATTGAGTTGAAAGTGGAGTAGTGTGGTAAGATAGATATCCATTCTTGGACTGTATTGGGGCTTGCTTTGAGAAGTAGGCTTGAGAGGGGTAAGGGTGACTTTCTTGTGGTCTTTGGTAAAGGTATATGTGTTTAAGCAGCCGTCGTGCATAACTCTTCTATCAAAGAACCAAGGTCATCCCAAAAGGATGTGATAAGCATCCATGGGCACAATGTCACACCATATTGCATCCTTATAATTCTTCTAAATGGATACAGTAAGAAAAACCGAGAAGAGATTTGCAAGCATTCACTCTGATTGAGCCATTGAATGGTGTAAGGTCTTGGATGAGGTGAGACCGTAAGCTTGAGTTTCTCCACCATGGTTTTGGAAGCCACATTAGTGCAACCTCTCCCATCAATAATGAGAGAGCACACCTTCTGATTCATGGTGCACCAAGTGTGGAAGTTGTTTTCCCTTTGTTGTGGGAAGCTAAGCCACTTAATGCTTGCTTAATCACAAGCATTTCCCCTTCATTCAGTCCTTCCTCAACCTCCTCAAGAGATTCATTCAGGAAAAGCTCCTTCACCCCTTCCTCTCCAAATCCTCATTTAGCTCCTCAAAGGAAGTTGGGTATTCGACCAAAGAGACCACCATTGTGTTCGAACACTTGGAAGCAAAGTGACCAAGGCCTTCACACCTAAAGCACTTCTTCTTGTCCGTAGGTTTTTGAGGGCAGTTTAAAGGGAGTTTGAAGGGCAGTGGGTTGTGAAGGTCTCGTGTTTGTATTTGAGGTGGTTTTAGGGGTAGTATGAGGGGGTCTTGAAAGCTAAAAGGATGAGGTTTTGGATTAGTGACTACACCTTTGCCCTTATGTTTTGTTTGCTATTCCACTTTGGGAGCTAGTGCTAAGCTCATAAAGGGAAGTATATGGGTGTAACTCCATAACATGAGCAATTTGCTTATCTAACTCACTTAGATACCTTATCAAGGTTTGTGATTCATCCTCCTTCAAATCACATTCAAGGGGAGTTGTTTGAAGTCTCTGGTGTACTCCTCTACACTCTTCGAGCCTTATTTGCAGTGGTGGAGTTTAAGGAAGATATCTTGAAGATAATGAAGGGGAAGGAATTTCGATTTGAGTTCAACTTTCATTTTTTCCCAGGGCTTGATTTTTCCTTTTCCCTTCCTGACTGTTTTAGAAATGACAATAGACCACCAAATAGATGTATACTTTTTAAGCTTCAATACCACAAGCTTTACCTTCTTTCCTTCCGAATGTCTTTGAACTTAAAGGCTCTTTCAACGGTTTGAAGACAATCTAGAAAGAGGTCCGGATCTAGTTAGCCTTCAAACTCCAGAATATCTACCTTGAAATCATTGTAGCTCCTTTTTCTTGGCCTATGGTGCCTTCTTGACCTTCTTTCATACTCATCGTCCCTAGAATCTCCAATCGGGTTGCTTCAATCGGAGTCATCTAAATCTTCTTGCTTGCTAGAGCTTCATAAGCTCCTTACGTTTCTTATCTTCTCTTGCATGAGTGAGCCTAGTTTGGATTGTAAGTACTTGACCTTTGCCTCAAGCTTAGCCTTTTCTTTAAGGGCTTATTGAGCCACTTGTTCGGTGTGACGACAGAAGACATGCTTAAGAACGGCTGCTTTGTGGGTTGGTTTTGTGTTTGGCTAGGGTTGTGTTTAGGCTTTGGAAGCTATGACTAGAAGAGGGTAGCCATGCTCTAATACCATTTGATGTATTCTTACCTCACAAAGACTCAAATGGCCAAGGAAATAATGGGGAATAAATCTGGACAGCAAGTGTAAATCGGACAAGATGTAGGTGTTTATAACCAAATGACATAAACTAGTGTCTAACAAGGGATAATACAAGGAGCCACCCTTGAACACACTTGGACAATCTCTTGAGATCAATTAGATTACAGAAATTAATCACCCTCTAATTGAGATAAGGAGACCTAGAGACCCACTTGAGTTGCCAAGCTCAAGATACAACATTAGGATTTGAGAGAGAGAGTTTTCAAACACAAGTTTGCATTCATTCAAAAATGTTATTTACAAAAGGGCTTGAGGTTGGTGTTAAAGGAGCTAATCTAGCCATTCAAACCCTCAAACGTCAGGTAGGGAACTAAAATTACACTTAGGGAAGAGGGGGGATATCAAATCGGTCTCCTAAGTACACTAACCCATCTAGTCTAGCCTTGGCCTCCTTATTAGGACTAATGATTCAACTAAGTGAGCTACTAAGCTTCAAAAACATCTAATGCATCAATAAAAGTCCAATGTGATAAGAAGTACAAGTGGAAACCTAAGAAACAAGACCCTCCTCCATGGCTAGCTTGGAACCGAGTAAAAGGGTATTTCTTTATATTTTAGGCTGGATAAAAGCAGCATGAGGGGGTGCTTAAGGGCAGCTTTGGGCATGTTACTTGAGAGAGTTTTATGTCTTCTTCAATGCCCTAAAGTTTCAAAAAGAATGGGCTTTATTTAGTCCATCTAATTTCCCTCCAATTTGGACTGGCTTGCCACCTACATTGAACTGTCAGAATAATCTTGCTCATTGATTAGCCAAATGACATCCAAAAGCCTTACAACTTGTTTTATTTAAAAGCTAACTCCTTAAAGTTTAGGAGAGTGCACAAGGCAGCCAATCATCACTTCAGCATCTAGGCCCAAAAGACAGACAAAATCAGTCCAATTTTCTGATGAGCTGGGGCAGTTCACTGTCGGACTTATTTAGGAATCGCCTGACCAAGGCATGTACTTCCCTCACCTCGTTAGAACTTAATGGTTCCTATGGGCTTAATGGTTGCATTGTGGAAGGCTTCAAAAGATGGTCCTAATAATAAGGTGCCATACCAAGATCAAAATCAGAGGTTAAGTTAAGTTCTTAGGGGAGATTCTATAGATGAAATTTGACACCTACAAGACGAGCTCTATTTTAACTAGTTTTGGAAATTAGCTTGGTTCTCAAGCCAACACCTACTTTATAACTAATATTTTTTTGGGGATGTTAATGAACATCCTAGGGCACCTTATAATGCGACAAAGTCATGGCAAATTCAAGTTTTTCTAAGTGATTTAACTCTCATAAGTTAACCGCTGTAGTTTTTGTCTCCTCTAACCTGATTTTGGTACGTGAGTATTCTTCCATCTAAATCCAATGTAAGGGAATTATTATGGTTTTTACTATTCAATAACATCTTAAGCAATCCAACTGTGTATTAAAAATTAGGCCTAAGCTTAGTTTAACATGAAGAACTTCTTTGCTTAAGTTTAAGCCAAATGAGGTCAATTAGGCCCTAAATAGCCTGTTTGACATTGCAATAGTGTTTACCTTCCATGGTGGGCTTGGCACACTGTCTCCTCAGTTTCTTCAAAATTTTGATGACCAGGGACACAATCATGAGGACTTTTGCAGCTTTGGATGAAGGCTAGCCAATCATCCAAGGGAGAGAGTGCAAGCTGGTTTCCTAGTGGCCAGCTATAAAGTAACCTACTGCGGCATAACTTTTTGGTCTCTTCCATGTGCAAGTGGCTCCTAATTGTGTTTACAACATGTTTAGGCTTGAGTTTAATATAATTACAACATGTATTACCTAGACGCAATGTTATAATTAGTTTAATTAAGTTTTCAGCTTGTAATTCATTTTATGTAAACTTGTTTAAAGGTTTCCTAATTGTGACGGAACATACCCCCTAGAAGCAAGGTGGGGGTGAGTATATGTCCCCCCTTTGCTAGTTTCACAGAATACATTTCGCGAATTAAAATATAGCAAAGTTATAAATAGTCACTCTCAAAATCTCACCTACCTAATGTGATTTGGCTAGTTAATTGAGCGAGTTCCTTTTATTTAAACTTGGTCGCTTAGAATTTATAGTTTAGAGGGTGGATTCCTTGCTAGCTTGGGTGGTGGCTGAGCCTTTATCACTTGCATGTCCATTGATTCTTGCTTGCTTGCTCACGAGCTGTTCTTGATTTAATCATACAACCAAATTCAAGGAATCCCTTGCATGAGTTTGGTTTTATCTTCTGTAACGTCATACAGTTGATTCTTCTGCACCTATTTTATGACATTTGTTTCCTCTTTACGAGATGTCCTTGTTGCTATAATTGGAGTCCTAAATGAAAAGAAACTGTAGTTAAGGTTAGCTCATAAGCTTCCAACACATTCACGACCTACGACTATATTATTCAATCCTTTGCGCTTATTTTAGGACACTTATTTCCCATTAATAGGAGCTCTTTGTTGGTGTCGTTAGAGCACTAAATGGAAATATAACTTAATATAAAGTATATTCTTAAGTTTTGCTATGTTCTTGATTTACAGCAACAATATGCATATTCATTTCCCACTCATTTTAGGCATTTTCTTCCCCTTGGTGCGGGTTGTTTGTGGGTATAATCGGAGGCCAAAGCATAATTAGAGTTAAAGTAAGTTCTTATATTTTGCTAGATTCTTGATTTGTAGCCACAGTGTTCATTATTTTGAACACATTTTAGGTAATTTGCTTCCTTTTGGTGAGAGCTCTCTATAGGTGTAATTGGGGACTTGAATGAAAAGAAAACTATAGTCAAAGTTAGTTCTTATGTTTGGATGGATTCTTGATTTATAGCAACAACATTCATTCTTTTCCAATCACTTTAGGACATTTTTTCCTCTTTATTAGACTTCTTTGTGGGTGTAGTTAGAACCTAAAATGAAAAGAGAACTAAAGTTAAACCAAGCTCTTTGTGTGTGTTATTTGCGCACCAAATGAAAAAGTGAACCAGAGTTAAAGTGAGTTCATATGATTGGCCAGATTCTTGGTTTGTAGCCACATGTTCATGCTTCTAAGCCTATTTTGGGGGTTCGTTTGCTTTGTGCGGGAGTTCATTTGGGAGTGATTGGAGACACAATTGAATAGATAACTAGAGAAAATGTTAGTTCATAAGTCTGGATAGATACTTTGCTCATAGGCATATTGTTCCTTCATTTTCACCTATTTCATCACATTTATATTTCTCGGTGAGAGCGCTTTGTGGGTGCAATTGGAGCCACAAATGAAAAGAGAACCAGAGTTACCAGCAAGTTTTAAAAGTTGCAACTTTTGTTATTAATACTAATGCCACTCATTGTTCTGCACTCGTTCCAAGCCATTTGTTTCATCTCGGTCAACACATCTATAGCCTACATTTATGTGAATCTTGGATGGGTGACACCGTAATTTTTTTTATAAAGACTGAGAGAATGGAGGTCTTTATGGGAGTAATTTGAGCCGCAAATGGAAAGAAACCCATAATTAAATTTAGTTCTTATGTTTGGCTAGATTTTTAGTTTGTAGTCACGCCATTGATTCTTCCACACCTATTTTAGGGTATTTGTCAATTGTTAGTAGAAGCTCTTTATGGGTTGTATTTTGGCCCGAAATGAGTGAAAACTAGTGTAAAAGTCAATTTTTAGGTTTAGCTAGATTCTTTGTTTGAGATCACACGATTTATTCTTCTATACCCAACTTGTGGTATGTGTTTCTTCTTTGTGACAGCTCCTTATTGGAGACATTGGAGCCCGAATAGAAAAGAGAACTAGAGATAAAGCTGGTCTATAGGTTTGGCTAGATACTTTATTATAGCCATATCATTCATTCTTTTGCACTTACTAGAGGCCATTTGATCCCTTTTAGTGAGAGTTCTTTGTGGGTGATTTTGGAATCCCAAATGAAACGAGAGCTAGATCTTAAGTTTTTTCTTAAACTTAGCTCTCTTTCTGATTTATAGCCATGCAATTCGTTCTTTTAAACACATTTTATTGCATTTGTCTCTTCTTGGTGGGAGCACTTTGCGGGTATAATTTGAGCCTTAAACTAATACATAACCAAACTTAAAGTTGGTTCTTATGTTTGGATAGTTTTTTATTTTTGTAGTCACCTGATATAGAGCAAGGTACCCTAAAGGGCTCCTACAATCCAATCTATGCTTAATTTACTAATAATGACAAGGAGGTTCAAGGTGATCAAGCACTAGCCACTCAAATCCAAACCATGTTCTAATTTTCATGCCCAGAACTAAGCATGGTTTTGGGCAACATTGTTCCCGGTGCTTCGAATGTGCCCTATGGGCAAGTCCTACTTTGTTGGACTCCTTATGATGTCTGCTTTTTCTTAGAATAACGAATTTAGGCTAAGTCCAAGGCGTGTTGCTCAAACAGCCCTGAAAGTCTACACGGACATGATTGATTTAATTCTGGCCAGCGGTGTGGTTCAGGTCAGTTCACCAATATTTTTGTTCTGGATGTAAGCTAGCATCCTAAGGTGCCATATCAAGATGGAAATTCAAGATTAAGTCAAGTTTTTAGGCAAGATTCTGTTGATGAAATTTGACCCATGTAGGACTAGCTCTATTCCGGCTAGTTTTGGAAATTAGCTTGGTTCTCAAACCAACTAATTTATAATGCAAAGAAATCATGGCCAATTTAAGTTTATCTAAGTGATTCAACCCTCACAAATTAATTTTATAGCTTTCGTCCCTTCTTATAACACCCAAAAATGAACATGTTTCACTATTGTAGTTTCTTAAAATAATCCTCTTCATTACAAGTGATAATCCCAATAATCGGGGTCCTACGTTATTTCAAAAGGACAAGGCTTAAAGTAGTTACACTAAGAATATGATAGTTGAGCATAAATCATACCATCCAAAATCATACATGCGTAGATGATAGCAAACATGGGATTGATACATCACAGAAGGTAATTCACTATCTTGTTACAATCACATGGTAATTCAAAGTACATCTCCAAAAACAAAAGCGCCTTGCACCATTAGTAATCTAATCAGGGTCCCTTACTCAATCATCATCCTCAATAGGTTTGTAGGTATGTAAGCGGTTCACTGACCACTTGCCTAAAACAAAACATAGTAAACATTTCAAAATAGGAGCCGAAGCTTAGTGCGTGCATTCCTATATTATTAAATGATCATTGAAACATTGATTGGTCCCACTTTGCAATTCATTTTAATTTATAACAGAGAATTAGATGAATGTAAAACTACATTGCTAGTTATTATCTGGCAGTGAACCCCTGAGAACTTATACAATCTTTAGATAGGTGTACACTGACTAGGTTGAGGGGGGGATCTGACCTGAGGCTATGCAAGTAATTGAAGGGCAATGCCCTGTAACTAAATAACTGATGGAGTCACTAATTATGTGACAAATCAGGGATTAAGCTGATTCATTGATTTACTCACCAAAACCTTATACTTCTGATAAATACGTTCTTATTTCTAAAGATATAGACAATGGACATACCTAATATTTTTAATGCAATCGTAATGGATATTATTTATGCACAAGAGGAGGAAGAAACGATATATTATGCCTTAATTCTATTCAAAATCGTCATTATCGGTACATGAAGTCAGCAACGAACTTATTCTCATAATTGATAACTTAGAATAGAACTGGTTTAATAAAGGTATTTAGAAAATAATGAATAGATATAACATTGGTGAAACTAAGATGATAAAAACTATATAAACTATGGGAACTTAGTTTAGATCAACATAATATAATATAATTCAAAGTAAAATAAATCAAGGCAAATAGTTTAGGCTACAAAGTAAGGCTTAATAGAGGTATGGGAAGAATAATTCATAACATACACTCATAACCTCAAATTGAGACCTAAAACCCCATATGGAAAGCATAAGAAGTCCTCAAACACTTTCATTCATGGTGCGAACACTACAAAAACGTGCTCATTTAAACGATATTTTTTCGTTTCTAAATAGCATTTAGATACATATAGAAATGAAAAAGGTTTCATACCAAAAGGCATGGTTGCAGACCAAAATCGGAAACGAAACTCGTTTTCATTTCTATTAGATACGAAAATAGCAACGAAACTGTTTTTGTATCTAACTAATGCGAAAATTTTTCGTATCAAAACATCAATTTTTCGTATCTAATTGATACGAATTTAGATACGAAAATCTCTTTGAATCGAACAGATATGAAAATTTTCGTATCAAACTGTGAAGTTTTTGTTTCCGATTGATACGAACTTAGATACAAAAGTGTTTCGTATCTATTAGATACGAAGTTTTTTGTATCAAGATGTCAAAATAGCGTATCGAATTGATACGAAATTAGATATGAGGCATGCATTTCCTATCAAATTGAATATCTTATGTGCGTATATTGTTCTACATTTTTCACCTGTTATTTTTTGTTTCTAACTAAACTTTTCATTCCAAATAATTGCAACACGTGCTAGATTCCCAAATACATTTACATACAAATAGATACGTCAATACATAACAGCTCAACATTGCATCATATATACCAACCAACCTCGATATTTACATATACCTAAGGTATATTACAACTTGGCAACAAAATTCCAAGTATCGAGTATATGCAACCATCAAGCAATTGACATCCAAAAAATACACCACGACCAAAGCAATGTTTGAGGTGTGTTCCAAAAAATACACCACTGCATGCTCATCTAAGAGTTACAAGTTACAGCTATCAATATATATAGACATATAACAAGTCAGTTACTAACCTAAGAGTAAGGGTCAGGGAGAAGGGGAAATCTAAGAGCTCGAGCTCCCAAAGCAAGACTCAATCCTAGCAATGGCATCTTTAGTTTGCTTAACTTACTCCTTCGTCCGAGTAAGCTCTTCTCTTGTGGCATTGAGCTGCTCTTCTGATTTTTACAAGCAACTCACAATCTGGGTGTACATAGAGGGGGCGTAAGCTATGGGTGTGGAGGGTGAGGATTGAGCAGACGGTCCCACTCTCTCATAGTATGCTTGGGTTTGATTCCCAAGTCCATATACCAAACCTTTGTTGTTGACACCTCCAGTAGCTTGAAGAAAAAGTTCATCATCATTAACTTCGACCCCTGAATGTGAAGCATTAAGCTTCAAATGTTAATACTCATCCTACAATGAAGAAAACTCAACAAGCAAGCATTAAGTTTCATAGTGCAATACCTCATAAAAGCTATAAAAAAAGATGATGAAAAAGCCACCAAGGATGATATCAATAAAGAGGAAGGCACTAACTTCAAGTTATCAAAGTTAATTTGTGTCAGTCAAGGATCGATAAGCTGATGGAGGTCTGGTGGTCATCCCTTACTTCCAGAATGTTTAGACGAAAACCAAAAATCAAGAACAAGCCTAGACATCAAAATACACCATGCTACCAGGTCAGATTGCACTTAACCGTGAAATCTGGTTATGGTCACCTAATTTTGGGGTGACTTAAGTCCTTAATTTTAGTGTTCTCATAAACCCTAGGATGTTAGGTTTCTAATAAAACAAGTTTCGGCCTTATTGGAGTTCATTTGCTCATCCAAAATCTATGCTTAAGTCAAACTGCCCTGAAGACAGTTTACATCCAGATTTTACCCAGTTTTGGAGATTATATTCCTTAATCTTCCATGAGGTTTAAGTGTCCAATTTTTTCATCCCTGAAAAGATTAAGATCTTAGCTTTCATTTCCAATTGGAATTACTAGATTTGGAGTTCAATTGGTTAGTGAATTAAACTAATTAGTGAACCTGTGCTATTTTGGAGTCCAATCTGCATGGTTTTGGGAATCATGCTGATTCAAGGGGCAAATGACGTCCAATTACTATGATTCAAAAAGGACGATAACCTAGACATCTTGCGATTTCCATCCATGTAAGCAACGTAGCAATTAGTCAGCATTTGATGTGTCAAGCATGCGTGACAATTTAAGGTAGAAATCGGCTAGTTGACACCCGGTTACTTAGCCTAGTAGTTTTCCTCCTTCAAGGGGTTTGCTTAAGGTGTGTACCTGCTTACTAGGTCACCTAGAGCTGCTTGGTAAGTTGCCACCCAGCCACATAGGTGAGTGACACGTGGAAGCAAGAAGAAGGCGACACATGTCAAGCAAAGAACGACCACACACAAGCTACTTGGCAGCCATGCATTCAAAGCCTTTTGAAGTGGCAGCCGTGCCTCTCTTACCTTCCTTGAAGGGAAATTGAGTCAACAAGGTTTCTTAATGCTTAGGAAAGAGTTTAAAAGAGAAAATCTTGTGTTTTGTAGCTTAAACTTTCAGATTATGCATATTTAAGCTTAAACCATGTACTTAAGCATAGGATTAGTTTTAATACCTTTCCTTGCTGAGAAGGAAAGCTTATTTTCGTGTAACCAAGGGCTTTATAAATGCCTTTGCTTCCCTTTTTGTAAAAAATGAAGCGTGTGAATCAAAAAACCGAAAAGACTTTGTGTCTTAGTTGTGTTTAAATACTTAACTTGCTTATCCTTAATTAGGTCGATTAAGGTGGTGTTCAAGTGAGTCTTAATCATTGATTAGGTGGTGTATCTTATCCTAATCAAAGATTAAGGGCCCTAAGCTAAGTGATTAGTGGTGTATCTTATCTAATCACAAGGCTTAGAACTATCCAGATTCCATTGAATTCACTTAAAGTTCATGAAGTTAGCTTTAGGTTCTTTAAACCAAAGCTCTCCTTTTTCATGTTCTAATCAGTGAACTTCATTCCTCTCTCCTTTCCCAGCTTATCTCTGAATCTGAAACTCAAACACAATCCTGTTCATCCAAACTTCTAACATGAGTTCTAGTATGACCATGGAAGAGAAACTTGAAGCAATGGCCAAGCAGATGCATGAAATCTCTAGATCTAATCAAGAACTTAAGGCTCGAAATGAGTACTTAAGAAAACAGCTTGGAAACCACATGAAACAAAAAGAAAAGCTTCAAGAAGATAGTGAGTGAGTTGGAACACGTTATGGAGGAGAAGAGGAAGCTAGCAATGCGTTATCTTTCTCTGATGATGAAATACCATTCGAGAGGACAAGAAGAGGAGTACGACCTACTTTCAACTCAAATGATTTCAAAGTTGAAATTTCTGAGTTTGAGGGTAAGCTAGACCCAGATGAATTCCTTGAATGGTTACAAACTATTGAGCGGATTTTCGAGTACAAGGAGATTCCAAAGGATCGGAAGGTGAAATTGGTTGCTCTTAGACTGAGAAAATATGCCTCCTTATGGTGGACAAACCTCAATGCTAAGAGAACTAGAGAAAGGAAGAGCAAGATCAATACGTGGGACAAATTGAAATCTAAGATGAAGGCACGGTTCTTGCCGTCTACTTATGTCCAAGACAACTACATGCTCTTTCACCATCTTACTCAAGGCAAAATGAATGTAGAAGAATACACACGTGAGTTTGAGAAACTCATGACTAAATGTGACATTCATGAGCCTGAAGAACAAACCATGGTTCGTTACCTAGGAGGGCTCGATCCTAGGATAGCCAACGTGGTTGAATTACAAGCCTTCACCACTTTTGATGAGATTTGTGTCCTAGCTAACAAAGTGGAACAACAAAGAAGATCTCGGTTTCATAACCGTGAAGAAGTTCCCACATTCCTTCCTCAAGAACAACCATTCAACAAGGGGAGCACAAACCTTGTCCCTAAACCCATGGCCCCCCCACTTTCTACTCCACAAAAGAACCAAACACCACTACAAAGCCTACCCCCGCTACTTAAACCCAAGCATGGCACTTCCCGATGTTTTAAGTGCCAAGGATGTGGACACATAGCTGCCGATTGTGTCAATCGAAGAAGCATTACTTTAGCTGAGTGGGAGGCAATTGGAAAGGAAGAAAAGGAGAAAGAAACTCAAGAAGAAGACCTTGAAGAAATTGAGATCACTGCTGATGAAGGCGAAATGCTACTCTTGGAGAAGATGCCTCCAAATTTTCATAAAGAAGAGCATGACCAACATACGAATATTCATGTTTGTATGTTATTCATTCCAAAGGAGCAAGACCATATCCCATCCTTTCCCCACAAAATCATTTCATTCACATCTATCCAGGATCTCACATGCTTAAGTCCTAAACTTGCTCAATTTACTCCCCCAAAGCAAAATCCAAACCCACCCCCCATCGATTCATTTCAACACACACTTAAATTTCACATGGCTGATGTGAGGAATACAGAAGCAAAGTTTAAACCAAGCTTATTTGAAGAGTTGATCCTTTTTCGGCCTGGTTAACCTTTGTTTGCTTTTGGACAGTACGTCCTTGGTGAATTTGAGGACAAATTCTTCTCAACAAGGGGAGAATGATGGAGTTCTAGTGGTCGTCCCTCACTTCCAGAATGTTTAGGCAAAAAACAAAAATCAAAAACAAGCCTAGACATCAAAATACACCATGCTGCCGGGTCAGATTGCACTTAACTGTGAAATCTGGTTATGGCCACCTAATTTTCGGTGACTTAAGTCCTTAATTTTGGTGTTCTCATAAACCCTAGGATGTTAGGTTTCTAATAAAACAAGTTTCAGCCTCATTGGAGTTCATTTGCTCATCCAAAATCTATGTTTAAGTCAAACTGCCCTGAAGACAGTTTACATCCAGATTTTACCCAGTTTTGGAGACTACATTTCTTAATCTTCCATGAGGTTTAAGTGTCCAATTTTTGCATCCCTGAAAAGCTTAAGATCGTATCTTTCATTTCCAATTGGAATTACCAGATTTGGATTCAATTGGCTAGTAAATTAAGCTAATTAGTAAACCTGTGCTGTTTTGGAGTCCAATCTGCGCGGTTTTGGGAATCAGGCTGATTCAAGGGGCAAATGACGTCCAATTGCTATGATTCAAAAAGGAGGGTAATATATACATCTTGAGGTTTCCATCCATGTAATAAAAGTAGCAATTAGTCAGCATTTGATGTGTCAAGCATGCATGACAACTTGAGGCAGAAACTGGCTAGTTGACACCCGGTTACTTAGCCTAGTAGTTTTCTTCCTTCAAGGGGTATGCTTAAGGTGTGTACCTGCCTACTAGGTCACCTACATCTGGTTGGTAAGCTGCCCCCCAACCACATAGGTGAGTGACACGTGGAAGCAAGAAGAAGGCGACACATGTCAAGCAAAGAACCGGCCACACACAAGCTACTTGGCAGCCATGCATTCAAAGCTCCTTTGAAGTGGCAGCCGTGCCTCTCTTACCTTCCTTGAAGGGAAATTGAGTCAACAAGGTTTCTTAATCCTTAGGAAAGAGTTTAAAAGAGAAAATCTTGTGTTTTGTAGCTTAAACTTTTAGATTATGCATGTTTAAGCTTAAACCATGTACTTAAGCATAGGATTAGTTTTAATACCTTTCCTTGCCGAGAAGGAAAGCTTATTTTCATGTTACCAAGGGCCTTATAAATTCCTTTGCTTCCCTTTTTGTAAAAAATGAAGCGTGTGAATCAAAAAACCGAAAAGATTTTTTGTCTTGGTTGTGTTTAAACACTTAACTTGCTTATCCTTAATTAGGCCGATTATGGTGGTGTTTAAGTGAGTCTTAATCATTGATTAGGTGGTGTATCTTATCCTAATCAAAGATTAAGGGCCCTAAGATAAGTGATTAGTGGTGTATCTTATTTAATCACAAGGCTTAGAACTATCCAGATTCCATTCAATTCACTTAAAGTTCATGAAGTTAGCTCTGGGTTCCTTAAACCAAAGCTCTCCTTTTTCATGTTCTAATCAGTGAACTTCATTCCTCTCTTCTCTATTTCTTTTCATATTCATTTCAAGCTTAATCAAGGGCAAGAATTCTTGCTTTGATTCAGTTTTGAGCCCAAAGACAAAAGCCATCTCAAAACCGTGAAAATCACAAACCAGGTGTGCTTCAGCAGCAAGTTAGCACGGTCACCCCGTGCCATTAAGCACAGCCGTGCCTCTTTGGCCGTTGGGTGTTTGCTTGTTTTCTAGTATCCTTGATGTGAGTTGACTTAGGTTGCTTCATTCCCTTGAGACTTACATCATAAGCCCATAGATGAGCAAGAAGGAATCGGTTGATATGGGCAAGAACATAAAGAAAGAAGACATGGGCCTAGCATGTGGTACCTAAACAAGCAAGCAAAGGAGAAAGTTGCTAAATCTTATAAAAGGCACAAGAAAATTTCTATTAACAGTACCTAAACACCAAATAAGAGAATACTTCAAAATCCAAGCAAGCAAATTTCTAATAACAGTACCTAAACTTCAAAACCCAAGAAAGCCAAAGAGAAAACTTATCCAAATAAGAGAAGTTGATTTGTAATTATGTGTCTAGCTAATCAGGAAACCTAAACACCAAGAAAATTAAGAATGCCCAAAAATCATATTTGTATTATTTCTAATAAGAGTACATATCTCATAACAAAATGTTTCTTATGACAGTTTTACTAAAGACATATTGATGCTTTGGGATATATTCTTTCTTAAATTCTGGGGTGAAACAGACAGAGTTTTCCCTAAAAACCGACCGTTTCCCAGACTTTAAGCCCTACATTAAATCACCTGCATTGAATAGAAGCAGAAAAGATAATCAACTCAAGCTCAACGGCTACACACCAGAGACTACAACTCTATAGGCCACACGTCTGGAGTAAACCATTCAATAAAGCTTAATAGTAGAAAGGAAACAAGGAGTACAACTCAACAAAGATTTTTTAAATAATAACTTTCACTTCTACTGAACATAGGATGCCAGCATTCATAAAATGTGCCGCTGTTTGAATGTATAGGAAGTGCAATTGAGTTGGTGCTTACTCAAACAGATTTTGCCCTCTTGTCACAAAATGCTTTCTCATTTCCTTCGTTTCTAGTATGAATTTCCTCAAAGAGTTCAGCAGCTGTAGGTATTTTGTTATCCCTTATTGCCTTGAAAAAACAAAAACGATGTTAGAATAATGCAATTGGTGTATTTCAAAAAGTGAAGATGCCACAACAGCGATATTACCATTTTCCTTGCAGTTTATTTCACTGAAATAGACCCTGTAGTGTAAACAGTTCCTGCTTTAGGACCAGTGCGCTTGTTAATTGAGTTTTGTCTTAACCTCTTCTTGAAATCCTTAGTTTCTCTGAAAGCTTTCAACCTGCTTTTAAGTGGCGTTGGAAGCCAAGGGATGATGTCATTGTCCGGCCTTGTCATTGCCTTTGATACCATGTCCTTAAGGCGTTCACCGGCCTTTTTTACCCCATCATTATAAACTCTGTCATTCAACTCCTCAACCCAACAATAACGCATCTGCAAGAAATGAATGGTTACGCTTACGCACAATATGAGATGCTATTTAGTAATATAAAATTGACAAACAAGGATGCTTGGAAGTGTGAATTTATTACCTAAAAAGCTCTCCACCACCATTGCTTATGCTCCTCTGGAGCACTCCTCCAACAAGTACATGGCTCCAAATAATGAGCCTTCAAGTCCATGGTAATGGAGTTGAACACTTTATAGGAACCAAACCTCTCATAATTTCAAATAAAGGAAGATGAGATGGAGCACAACAGTTTACTATAATAACACATACATACGAAGCAATTATAGGAAACTTGGAAATAGAACAATTTTACATACCACCAAATGGTATCCGGCGACAATGGGATCCTCGTGCCCCGTTCGTTTGAGTCATTCATTGCCCCACTTGCAGCTCCATCTCCTCGCTCACATGTGGGAGGCATCTAAATTCCAAACACTTGGAAGCAAGTACATTAGTTAGGAAAAATAATGAACGAGTTAACGTAAACCTCATTTGTGAAACGAAAGTATAATAACATAATGCACAACTTAAAAAGAGATAATAACCAAGTAGACGATACATGAACACAAAGAGTATAAGTTCATCATACAACAGCGAAAGTTCAATCTGAGATCTCAAACTAATCTTACAAACATGCACCTACAGCCTATGTGCAATTAATCTTCGTCCTCATTAGCTAGCAATGTTTCAAGCTCTTATTCATCTATATTTATGTCATCCTCTTCTTCTTCGTCCTTACCATCTTCATCTTCACGTATTCCAAGCTCACTGCCCTCTGGAAGGTCATCAGCTAAGTCATCGTTGATGGATATGTCTTCGTCTATGTCAAGATGTAATAAAGTGGGTGGGTTATTATTATTCTCCTTCTAAAAAGGAGTAAGGTCATCCATCTGGGAATCGATCGTGGCCCTTGGCTTCATCTTAGGTACCGCCCACCATTGATTTCTATCATTTTTCATGCTAGGATAAGATGTGAAGCTAACTTGTGTTATTTGATATGCAAGAACAAACGGATCATACTTGGGATATTTTTTCGTGTGGATGACATCCATGAGTTTATAATGTTCATGCATGTTGATCCCATTTACAGAGTCAAACCAATCACATTTAAAGAGAATTGTTTTGTACAATTAGGGAGTTCCTAATGAAGTCAACTCGATGACCTCTTGAAGAATTCCATAGTATTCTACACCATTAACCCCTTTGACAGATACCCCGTAGTTCATTGTTAATTTGTTCTTCCCATAGGAGTATGTGTGAAAATTGTAATTATTAATGTAGAAATGATCCTAACAACGCACATCTTTCCTGGGTTCCATGGCGAGGGACCTTATCACATCATTAGAAACATCCCTGGATGTCATTACCTACAATATTAAACATATTGATTACATTTGCATTTTAGTGCACGTAATATTAGATGTGTCAATTTATTTCATGCCACTTACATGATCTTTAAGCCATATAGGGAATCGCTCTTCAAATTGAGCCCAAACATCTTCGACCCTAACTCTAGGATTCTATCTCACCATCTTTGTTCAAAAATCCTATGATAAGATAAGGAATTGAACGTCTCAAAAATGATTTCAATTATGAATACAATAATGACTTAAACATGCAAAGTATGCGTACCGCTCATAAGGCTTCAGTATGTCACAGTTTGACAACATATATGTATGAGCAACATAAAATTCCCGTTCATCCAAATATCGAGTGCTGCCTTCACTTGGGGCATACCCAACATTCATGGAAAATACATCTGGAATGTTTGCATTTGACTCAACTTCATTTTGCCCCAAATCTGTTGACTTTGTGACAATATTTTCATCAAAGTAATTGGCACAGAAATCTGAGATCTCCTCCATTATGTATGCATTGCAAATAGAGCTCTCAACATGGGCTTTGTTACCCACTTTTTATTTCAAGTCACCCATACGCCTACAGTTTTATACTTCCATTATCATATAGCGATGATAACAAAAGATTAATAACTCATATAGAGTATGTGAAATTAATGTTTACCTTTCAGATGAGTACATTCACCTGTATTGTTGTGGCAAGCCAACTCTAAGCTCATATGGAAGATGGACCAGTAGGTGCTCCATGACATTGAAAAATGAAGGAGAGAAAATTCTTTCAAGTTTACAAAGTATCTCAGCGATGCTGTTTTCCAGCCGAATCACATCATTCATATGTACTCTCTTCACGTATAGGTCTCAAAAGAACAGGCTAAACTCAGTTAGAACTTTCCACACATTAGTTGGCAATAGCTCTCGCGTTGCACTTGGCAACAATCGTTCTATGAAAACATGACAATCATGACTTTTCAAGTTCTGCAACCACCCATTTATGCGATCAACACACCTACTTAAGTTAGAGGCATATCCATCTGGGAATTTTAAGTCGCATAGCCAATTACACAATACTTTTTTTTGCTCCTTAGTAAGCACATATGGAGCAGGAGGCATCACCTCTCTTCGATCTCCATTACCACTATCAGTTTTCTGCACATGAAGTCTTCTGCACTTACAATGTGTGGTAAGGTCCTTTCTAGAATTGATGTCATCCTTAGATTTCCCCTTGACATTCATTATTGTGTTGACAATTTACTCGAACACATTTTTCTCAATATGCATAACATCAAAATTGTGCCGAATTGGTAGCTTGCTCCAGGATGGAAGGTCCCATAATATGCTTCTTCTTGACCAATTGTGAACATCTCCATATCCAGCTACTTTTCCTTGGTGATTAGAAGCTTTTGGTAATGATGAGACACAGTTCCACATCTCCTCCCCACTCAATCTTAGGGGAGGCGGGGAATAATCCTTGTTGTTTTTGGGAAAAGCACTTTTGTTAGCACGGAACATGTGGTTAATAGGTAGAAATTGGCGGTGACAATCGAACCAACAATGTTTGTTCCCGTATTTAAGTCTAAAAGACTTGGTGTTCTCTGTACAGTAAGGGCATGCTAATCTACCAGCTGTCATCCAACCAGAAAGCATGCCGTACATAGGAAAATCACTTATTGTCCAAATGACGGCAACCT